>CAJQZP010000280.1:2030000-2630000 GCA_907164705.1 Parnassius apollo
AAGACGTCATAAACGCTGTAAAAGAGTATGTCAATCCGAAAATCAAAACAGCTCTCTTAATAAACCCACCTTTAGCATTATATAAAGTAATACCAATCTTACAGGATAAATTTAAAAGCTCTCCACTTAACCTTGTTTTAGCTAAATTCGAGTTAGAGAACGTTAAGGAATATTTCGACATTTTATAATTAATTATTCGTCACTATCACGACGGTAAAACCAACCACCGTAGTATTAATGAGTGTTACCTAGCATTATCTCGCAAATACTATTGGCCAAAAATGAAAGACCATATTATAAAATTTATTAACGAGTGTACCAACTGCGGACAGGCAAAATATGATAGAAAGCCAGTAAGACCTCAATTTAATGTAGTACCACCTGCAACCAAACCCTTTGAGATAATTCACATGGACCTTTTTACAGTTCAAAGCGAAAAATATGTAACTTTTATATACATAATGATTTCTTAAATTTACGCGAACACTACACATTGAATAAAACTATTATTTACGGATTTTATCGCGTTTAATTACCTTAATTTATTTTTATTATTATCCCGACGTTTCGGGTGCTTTACAGCGCCCATGGTCACGGGGGGGACTGAGATGTTTGACGTCCCAATGTCATAGTTAGTCCGGCTACCTTCAGTTTCAGTCAACTTTTATAGACCTTTTTACAAAATACGAACAAGCTTACAATTTACGCAACGGAACCGCTATTAGTATATTACAGGCCCTTCTACAATATTGTACCCATCAAGGTGTTTCCCTAACAATAATTACTGACAACGGAACAAAGTTCACTAACCAATTATTCTTAGAATTTACTAGACTCCATAAGATAAATCACCATCGTATTTTAGCCCATTCTCCTAACGATAACGGTAATATTGAAAGGTTCCATTCGACCTTTTTGGAACATATTAGAATTTTAAAATTACAACATAAGGACGAACCGGTCATCAATCTCATGCCTTACGCAATAATAGCCTACAATAGCTCAATACACAATTTTACTAGATGTCGACCATTTGACTTATTAACGGGACACTTTGACCATAGAGACTGTCTTGACATCGACATCTACAGCAGTATGTACAGACGCATAGGGATCAAATGAAAAAGGTGTACGAAATTATTAATAGCACGTCACTAGCCAATCGCACAGCCATTATAGAGAGTAGGAATAAGGACCGCGAACCGGAAATAGAATACGCGCCGCAGCAGCAAGTTTTTATTAAAAATCCAGCTGTCGCCCGCCAGAAAACTGCAACACGTTATACTCAGGACACTGTATTAGCCGATTTACCTATTCATATATATACATCTAAAAAACGTGGTCCAGTAGCAAAATCACGGCTCAAGCGTATTCCTAAAGCAGTTAATTTGTTGCAGGATACTGCTAATAATGCTACTTCAAAGGACTCAGACGACAGAGATAAAACTTGAAAGTCAATCAGACGGCCCAGGACTACTACCATATAAACTAGGACCCACGAAATTGACTACTCATTACCATACATTTTTACAGTACGTACGACTCGATGACATTGAAGATAATATCCACTCCCTACAGAATCAACTACTGACTTTCCAAAACCGACTGACTAACGATACTTATTTACTATACGAAATCCAAATAGATTATCTGTCTAACAAACTTGGCAAGGTGTTAAGTCATCTCAGAACCCTAGAGCCCAATAGAGCTAAAATTAAACCTAAAGCTTAAATTAAACCTTGTTAAGCCACAAGAGTTTTGGAATTAAATAAATAAATAAATAAAAGAGGTCTTATAGATAGTCTTGGTTCAGTCATAAAAAGCATAACTGGCAACTTAGATTATACAGACGCGTTAAGATATAACGAGGCAATTAAAACCCTTAAGGATAATCAACTGAGCGTTGCATCCGAATTCGATCAACATCTCAGCTTAAGTAAAGAATGGATGTCTAAGCATAGTAATGCAATTATTGAGATAGCGGAAAATCAAAGAAAAATTAATGAGACTTTGATAATTATATTAAATAGTAATGCATATAGGCAAACTAATTTTAGAAATAATTAGTGATAATGTAGAGGACTTAATGCTAGAATTGATTAGAATCGAAAACACTTTAGCTTTTATTCGTACATCTAGCACGCACCATTCTATGATAGATATAGATGTATTGGGTTCCTTGTTAAGTAAGCTTAGAAGTATCTACAGCTCAGATCAAATATTAAATTTAGAACTCAGAGACTATTATGACGTAATAAAACCCGGCTCATATTACACGGGGAAACAAATCGTGTTCATCTTTAAATTTCCTATAACTTTCAGAGATAATTTTGATTTATATAGATTATCCATTGTCCCAAATAAAAATTCACAGGCCCTTATCCTAACCTATCCCTTCATAGCAACTAACGAGTTATCATTCATGTACATAGAGACAGAATGTCCGAAGTTTGACCACTGGTATCTCTGTGAAGAACGCACTACCTATCAGATTCGAACACAACCCGATTGCATCCAAGAGTTGATCACCACGGAAGTCATACAAGAAGCCTGCAATCTTACTACTATTATCCTGTCAAAAGAAGCGATGGAAAAACTAGATGACTAGCATTATATCCTGTCCTTTCCACACTATACCAAGGTACAATTGTCTTGCGAAAGAAAAGAATTCACCATGCTACAAGGGAGTTATCTCATTACGATTCCAGCCAGCTGTCTTCTTAAAACTGCTGAGTTCACCATCGTCAACGACAATAATGAGATAAAAGGTCAAACTCTAAAGCTCTAAAGCATTGTACTACCTTTTAAATCTCCGGAACAAGCTGCAGCATCTACCCGCATTTACCTAAACTCAATCTATCTCCAAGGATTACACAGCATCCAAGACAAAATTCTCATGCAATCACCAGTACAACTACGTGCCATAAGTGACACACTATACCATACGACAATTCCCTTTTATATCATATTATCGAGTGGAGGTATCCTTATCTTTGTACTGTATCTTTGTGATGCAAAAAGGAAACGAGCAAAGCAGCGCAATCACCAACATCTAATTCAGAAGATCATGGAAACTCCGAAATTCCGGAAACATTTTCCCTGAACATACTCAAATAGTTGCCGTTCTGAGGGTGGAGGAGTTACATATACCTATGATATGACGATCGCTGACTACGTACCTAGAACTGTTTCTATGTAAACCGACAGGAATGCAGGCGCAGCAATTCAAGCCACGTCCCGGATGTATAAAATATCACGTACTCAGTTACACCAGGCTCATTCTGTTACATTAATTAGCTATAGTAACATAATTTGTAATTTTTATTTTAAATATATTTTATAAGTAAATTTGGTATTTTTTCGAACCTCCGGCCGCAGCTAATGTAATTAGCGTAACGACTGTTTACCTGCGTTGATAGTTTTTTTTTTCAGTGCTGCATATTGTTGGAAGTTAATTTCGTTATTATATAATATATAATAATATTATTTTACTACATTCACGTAAACAAAGATGAGTATTTTTCAGAGATATCGAATGTATGGGCGGGCAATATGGAACCAGGCAACACGGATACTATTTATTTGTTTGTTGCTAATAAATTACTTTCATATATTAATATCGGAAGGTGTATAATTAAGAGAAGGAGTGATAATGCAAACTGGTCTGAAGAAAGTCTGCGAGAAGCTTTATTTGCAGCTTAATCTGTGGTGACTTAGGGTCTTGTAATAGAGGAGACGAACTGTCCACTATAAACAACTCTGCTTTTTTATCCTCATTAAGAATTAAAATGTAAATGCGCTGCTACCTCTACAGACTAAGGTGGAATGCCTCGTATCCAGTAAAAAGGATCTCCGGTTCTCTACATTTACCATACGAAACACACCAGTAATAAGCTGTTATTTTACGCGGTATTCTGTAGGAGCGCGATCCTTCCCCGTCGCAGTGGACCCAATCGTGCTACAACCATAATATAGCTGCAGCGTGGCTGTACCACGTATAGTGGATTAGCGCTCGCCGTAAAATATCTTAAGTACTTAATTTCAAATAAGTTATTGATTTTAGCCTATTTTCAAAATGATGGAGATTCTCGTTTTGACGTAATTTATGACGTTTAAAAATAATTTTAATCATTCTTTAAATATCAAATAGATGTAGGGTCGCAGCATTTACTCACTCTTAAGTAATCTGTACGCGCTTGTTACAGTACAGCGGTTAAAATCCTTCCAATAAGTATTATTGTAATCTAAATTAAATGAAAATATTTTTTTATAGAATAGAGGGCAAACAAGCATGCGGATCACCTGATGGTAAGTGACTACCGCCGTCAATGAACAACTGCAACAGTAGGGGAATTTATGGTGCATTTTCGGCCTTTTAGAAAGGTGTAAGCTCTTTAACTTATATTTTGAAGCTCCCTAAGTCGTATCGGACCGAAAAAAATCGCCGGTAGTAAACGATTCGACAGAGAGATCGTCCGCGGAAGATACGCGCGGTCATACAATGAAGAAAACTCCCAACAAAATGTACAGTGGTGGACCATCAAACATCCAGATGGTATGGATGGCATTGTGAGTTTTTTCGCGACTTGCTTTCGTGAAATTTTCGGCTTGAATCAATCCAAAGAATTCCTCAGAGACTCCGTAAGTGCAATATAATATGCAAAGATATGCAACATCTCTTCGCAATGCCAGTGGATCGAGCCCATCGGAGAGGATTCGGTCGTCGATGATTCGAGACGCTCTGCGCCGGTTGCAGTCAAGTGGAAGAAGCCGGCACTGGGGATCCCCAGCCCAGAAGTGGGAGCAGTATTCCAGGTGAGGCCGAAGCTATGCTTTCTAAAGTTGCAGGCTGTGTGCTGTTAGCCTTCTCTTCCAAGAGAACACAAATCTGCACATCATTCAATATGTTGAAGCTAAGTTGACTGGCTGAGGCAACAAGGGAGTGCCCTAAAAAGGGGAGATACAAAAAAAGTTCTTTTTGGAGGTAAACGCACAAAGTTGTATCTCCTGGTTATTGAACTGGGCTATATTTAGCCGACCCCAATCCGATACTGCTCATCAAAAACTCGACTTCAGACACATGTCTGTTTCGGTACTTGGCGACGTTTTCCCGAATTCCCTTCTATTCTATTCTATATGATATACTTATATAATATAAATATAATTTGAATCCTATACTGAAAATACTGAATGCTTTTAAATATTGGATTCAGACCTTTTCTTTCATGGAGAAATGTGAAAATATACGTAAGTCACAATCGTCTCGTTGGGGTATATGTCTTTTTAGAATTCACTTGGTCCACCTTTGCTGCATATTCTCAGGGCCACGGAAATGCTTTCTCATACATCCGCAGCCCCACCGGTGCCAGCTGCCCTTTGGCAGTGTTCCTACGGTCACTCAACTCATAAACTCACTAATAACCCTCCCTCTTAGGGCGGGACAACAAAAGTCATCTCAAACGGCCACCACGATCTAGCCAAGTGGGTTCCTCTTTATCCATTGGTGACCAACACTCGGATAGTAATCTCCACGCCAAGATGTTGGACCTGATAGAGTGGGAGGAGTGAGGTTCACCATCGGATCAAGAGCACATCGCATCATGAAGAGATATCCCTTTCATTGAAAATGTTACTTCAAAGGTTAGATTTTCTCCTGTACTGTGGAGACGGTTTATTTACATAAAGTGTACAAGGACATATATCGAAAATCGTGCAATTATTTTGTAGGTCATATAAACTGATTCAGAGCGGGATAAAATTTCGCGGCCCCGCACCTATGCGCTAAAGAGTCGTTAAAATATAGGACACAGGGAGGTAACATGAAAACGGCCATAGTGTTTGTAACACGTGCATGTAACGAAACGACCACAAAAGTGCGCGCACCCCCCCCCCCCCCCCACGCGTAACGAATTCTTTAATCATTTAGCTTTCGAGTGGTGTTATTAAATATTGGATGCAGGTAAAAAATATGTGGCTGCAGCAACGTACTGTACCCAACGATTTTGCTGTCATCAGTTTTGTTAATTGCTTCCCACTATGGAAGGCAGATCTGATCGGAGTCAGAAGGTATTAAAGTAAAAAAAAAGTTTTTGCATGTTTATGCTTGTAAGAATTTCTAAATTATAATTTTAAATAGCGACGCTGGAACATCTACGAACAAGGAAAAGCATAACAATAAAGACAATAAGGGATTTCCAGAACTTATTGCGTACAATTTAGAAATATGTCTTTAGCTGGCTGTATATAAAGGCATATCTGAGGTTTTTTCCTCAAACTGAGCCAACGTTTTCCTCGTGAGACGCACGCAAACACGACAACATGAAATTTATTATCTGTGAGTATATTATATTATATATATTATACAACATATATATTTATTATATATATGTTGGCTATATAGACATATATGTATGCGGTTAATTACTCCACATATCGTGTCAAAAAAATGCTCAACTTTCCCACTCGTGTCAAAAAAAATGCTCGACGCACGCTTCGTTCTCCCACTCGTGTCAAAATTAGTAGCTTAACTGATGAATTAAAATTTTAATAACTGATAACCTACTTATAGAACTAAAAATAATATAATCATCGAAATCCGTTGACGTGGTTAAAAAAAATTCGCCAGTTCACAGTTCACCTGAGAGTAAGCGGTAACGGGTCTACCGTTCTCTACACTTACCATACGAAACACAGCAGCATTGAGCTGCTATTTTAAACTGGTATTCTGTCAGAGAGTGGTTCTTCCTCGATCGAGTCACCCCATTCGTGCTACAACCACAATAGCTACAGCATGACTCTACCACGTAAAAAACGTTAGCAAGTTCCTTACACGTAGTAAGTAGTTGTTAAATTAATATATATATTTATTCCACAGCCAGTTTGAATAAAACCAGTATTATGGGTTTTATTGCGTTGGATTTTACTTATTTGATTTCCGTCGTTTTCCAAAGAAATTAAAAGTAAGGGAAATTAAACGCGATAAAATCCGTAAAAATAGTTTTAATCAATAAATTATTTTATTTAATGCGGATTATATTCTTCGGATTTTTTAATTTATATACGGCGGTTACACGTTCAGTATTCCATCAGTTCAGTCCGTCAGTCTGGTCAGAATGACCGTACAATTATCGTCTAACCCACGGACTGACGGACCGATTAAATTTAAATATTTTAGATAATTTTCGTCAGTCCATTGTGAATGATGAAATATTGATGCGAGACTGATCGTGTAACCGCCGTAATAGAATAAGGGTGACATGTGAAAATACAGTACGAGTAAGTAAGTGAGAGTACTTCAGGACGAAGTGGATGTTGTGGCGTATAGACACCCACATCTATCCACCTGATAGTAAATGGCTAGCTCAGTCCATAGACACGAGCAGCCAACTTCAAACAAAGAAGGCTACTGAAGCATTATCACCTCTGGAAACGAAGAGGTACTTCCACACGTAGCCTGTTATTGTACTGGCGCTCTGTTCCCTTAAATCAAAACATAACAGAGCGAACAGTGCTATTCGTTGGTAGAACTTGATAAGAGAGTGATGCCGACCCAGATGGATCCTGGGTATAAATCGAGTCATACCGCCTTGTGTCATATATGCAACTATAAAGAAAAACAAAGATAAAGGCAATTATTAGAAGTGTTAAAATTAATTAGCTAAGATCCGAGATTCGGATTTATTAAATTAAGAGGAAATAGTATGTGAGCTCAAATTGCGATTTAGCCCCCGCGCCCCGCACCCTCACGAGATTTCGTGAGCCGGCTCACGAAGAGCCGGGCGCGCGGGGTTTCTCTAAAATTGTGCTTTATTATTTTACTAAACCTTAGGGAGCCAAAAGAAAATAAATGAATAAGAAAGTAAACCAAAGTAAACCACAAGCATATATTTTTTCGCCCACCCTTTTTTTCCTTATTATTAATTACTAAAATACACTCGAACGTAAGCGCGCGCGCCAGCAAGCGACACAGCTTTCCCCTCCGACGGGCATAGCTGATATAAAAAAGTACTGTGTGACTAGCTAGTTTATAGTTTACACATAGTAGTCTATGTGGACTAGCTTGGTGTGTAATCGGGGAGAGGAGAAGGGCCGCGGCTTAGGATATGGTGGATGGGCGAGAGGACATTTTAGGTTTTTTTACATAGGATAGGATGATTAACGAGCACACAGTCCACCTGATGGTAAGTGGTTGCTGTAGCCCAAAGACATCTCCATCTATCCTCGATTACAAATCAGAATGCAGATGCGTTGTCACCGTGAGGACTAAGATAGAATGCCTCGTTTCCAGCAAAAGGGTCTCCGGTTTCTCTACATTCACCATACGAAACACAGCAGCACTATTTTACGCTGGTATTCTGTGAGAGCGTTTTACTTCACCAGTTGATCCGACCCATTCATGCTACAACTATCCTAAAATAATTTGTTTTGAAATAAAAAAAAGATATTTCTTATTTATTTTAAACCGAAGGTTAATTTGGAAATTTTAAAACGTATTTTGCATAGGTATCTTGTAATTAGACTATTATTGATAATCTGGTAACCTCATATGAATAATTAAAAGATTTCCTGTTTTTTCTGAAAATACGGGGGTAACTATGGATTTTTTTCGATCGAAAAAATTTCAAGAAATCGTGTTTCTGAAAATTATTTTGCATCATGTAAATCCTTAACTTTCATGAATATGAAACACCAAAACGAATAATTAAACACTCTATAGACAATCGAGTTTACTAAAGTTACTAAAACAGTTATCTAACTGCTGTTACCTCGTAAAAATGATGAGTTTTACGTACTAAGAACACTGTGTGGTCGGAAACGTGGTGCTGGGATTAGTGGTGGCGAGGATAGTGCACGCAATTGGGGGAGGGCAGGAGGTGCTCTTCAAATTAGGTGGGACACATTATTTTATTTTATTTTATTTTATTACGCGGATGTTGGCTAATTAATTATTACCATCTGTAATACTTTTTATGTGGTACAGACAAGTTGCAGCTATATTATGCTTGTGGCACGAATGGATCGGCTCGAGTATCAGCGGAATATAGCAGCTTAATGCTGCTGTGTTTTGTATGGTGAATGTAGAGAACCAAATACCCTTTTAAACGAGGCATTGCAACTAAGTCAATGTATCTGCATTCTGATTCTTAATCGAGGGTAGACGTAGACGTTTATGGGCCGCAGTCCTTTTGATCGAGTGGAATGTGTGCTCGTTGGACACCTTTATGCTTTAAAAAATTATAATGGTTTTGTATAGAGTGACGCCTGATTCTATTAAATAAAGGTAATTATTTCAATGTTGACAGTTTTCTCAATTTTACTCCTCGCATTGTCGGTGACTGGTGCGTCGGGGTGCATATGTCTCGCAGACTACAATCCAGTCTGCGCCACCAACGGCAGGACTTACAGTAACCGATGCAGGTACGTACATAAGAACTTACAAAATCACCAACACTAAAACTATTACTAACCAACGAATGAACTAGCTCAAGCATAGTGCCGTAGCTTAAGAGTTAAACGCTTGCTGTACACAGCACGCCAGCTGCAGGGGTTCGATCCCTGACGCCTCCAATTAAATTGTTAATTGCAATTTTAATTGATAATTTACAAAGTGCTCGGCGGTGAAGGAAAACATCGTGAGAAAACATACATGATTGAGAAATAAGAGAATTTTTTTTGAATGTGAATTCCGACAACACGCATTGGGGGCGCGGCGGACATTTCCTTGCCCTAAAACCCTCTAAGAAATGAAAGAAAACCTGTGCCCAGCAATGGAAAATATACAGGTTTGTAACTTTAATTTAACGAATGATCTAAACTCAGATGCCAGAAATTTTTAATTGAATGAGAATAACGAACAAAAAATATATATCAAACTGGCACACAGTCCAACACACATCACATATACGAGTATGTAAGTAAATGCTGTAGCCCTTAGACATTTACATCTATCCTCATTAAAAACTAAATTGCGTATGCGCTGTCAGCCCTGAGGACTAAACCGGAATGCCTAATTTCCAGTAAAAGCAAAAAGAGCAAAAATAAGCTGCTATTTTACACCGTCATTCTAAGAGAGCGTGGTCCTTCCCCGGTCGAGTCAACCCATTTGTGATATAACCGTAACATAGCTGTAGCTTGGATCTAAACTCGATAAGAAGCAGCATAATCTATTGATAATTTTAATTACAAACCCACCAACTCAACGCCATGGTATAGGCAGATTTATCAATTCGTGGGAGCCTTAGGCACTGTGATCCAGTCCTGCGCAGATGGCTAGTCTCCATGAAGGCTGGCAGTCATGACCAAAATTCGGTCTGGATGACATTAAATTAATGATATAATTAACTATAACAATTTAGTTTTTAGCAATAGCATAGTTTAAAATTGGTATGGTTACTTAAAAGATACCTAATTCAGAATATTATTGGTACTTCCAGAGCACGGAAGAGATCAATTAATATTTAACAAATAAACATATGAAATCAATACAAAATTCATAAATTTTCAGGATGGGATGTGATGGAGCTAAATTGCTGCACCCGGGAAAATGTGGAGAAAATGTGTGATTATGCGACTAAGCGAGCGATCTTAAAGCGAATTAATCAATAATTGTTTAAGAACCAAATAATATTTGTTATTCAACAAAATGTCGGGCAGTATATAGGCTCAATTACAACTTAAGAAAGTATTATTTTCTCTTATCCAGTTTATTCCCTAAAACCCACAGCATAAATTAAAACTCAGTTGAACTGTTTGGAATTATACTAACACTTTTTTGAGAATGTAACCGAGTGGTACCAACCTCAACAGATTATACAGTTATCACTAGGTCATGTCTTACTAATTTAGAAAATGTGATATAATTCTAAATTATAACTTACGAAGTTACTTTTGAATACTTTTATTATTGGATTCTATTAAGCAGTTATAATTTACAGGTCATTTCAAAAAAATACTATAAGACGAATATTTCATTACAAAAGTGTTATCAATTATCACGCTTGAATTATTTTAATTTCAATTGAATTCATTTTATTCAGAATAAAATAGATTGTGTGGAATACATCAAGAATTTTAATAATTAACGAATACGTACATAAGCAAAACAAAATAGTAAACAGTAATGTCATACAATACAAATCAAGCAATGTCAAGTATTGTAATTATTAGTGTCAAAACTGTCATAATAGATTAGAGATTATATTACAATAATATTAAAATGATCGAATACTATCATTAGCAAATTCATCAACACTATAAAAGCATTTTTACAACAAAAATGTTTCAACTTAGTTTTGAAACCACTCCTGTACAGATAATTTTAAGTCGACCGGTAATCTATTAAGTAAATGAACCGACTGATATTGTGAGCTATAACTAGATGAGGAATAACTTTATTCTTAAAGTCTTGTCTACTTGTATTTTCCCTAATATTTTTTCGTTCGTCCGTAGTCTCTGTAGTTTAGTTTAGTTTACGACGGGCTGTTTTCCGTAACTCCAAGTCTAAGCGCGTATTTTGCGTGTGGGCAGGAATAATGTGATTATTAGAGCCATGATATTTCCCCGAAGAAGTTCAACAGTCCTTTGATGTTGCGGCAACTTCGAGGAGTGATCCCGGCGTGCCGAGATGTTTAGCCCTGTATGAAGCGACCTTTGGACGTGTTAGCAACACGTGAGCTGCCATTCCTTACTCTCCCATGCATGCCCTGCACAGGGGGCTATCAGTAACACCTATGGTAAACAAATGTTTGTTAAAAGAGCCATGTCCTGTGATAGCACTTGTTAGTATCCTGATCTGTGGCTTGTTCAGTCTCATTAGAACCTTGGTTAGACGACTGTTTATTTCAGGCAGGGTCTCCCTAGCTTGTCTCCAGTCTACTAACTCTGCCGCATCGTTGCCTCTAGATCCACTGTGTCCCTTGATCCATTGCAGAGTCACATTTTTGTGCTTACATACCTCATCCAATCGTTGATGTCAATCATATATCAGTTTCAGAGTTCGCCACATTACAATTCAGAGCTTGTAGTACCGTCATACTGTCGGTCAGTATTCTGATGGAGAAGTCTTTCATTTTCCTAGCATCTATTGCTATGGCCGTAGTCCCTTATACGTTTAGAAAAATTTGTGAGTAAGACGTGTACATGGTACAGTCATAATTTAAAGTTTTTATAGTAATCACGATAGGTTTCCTACAGTCGTTTACGGTCGTTGCTGAACTTTTGGACATTATAGTTGTAATTAATTCCCCAGATAGGCCATAACGAAGCCTAGATTCAACTCACGCATCGTATACCAGCTTTAAATGATTTATGTCTTCATCTCGTAAGCTTCTCAGCACATAGTAAGCAGAGCTAATTATGCTTTTAAAGTCTTCTAGTTTATGCTTCAAATTCAAATGACTGTCAATTTTAACTCTCAAAAATTGTGCAACTTCTACTTAATTAACCTCTCAATATGCACGCGGTCGGATCCGACCACGGCGATATTCCGTCAAATTCCAAGTGTTCGGATCCGACCACACCCACTCACAGCACTTTAACCATAAAAAATTGTATTTAGAGAATACTTGTCTATGAAGAAGTTTGGCTCAATGTGAAATTTCCTATTTTCTAATGCAATAAAACGTAGTTAATCTATGGTGTTTTATGTATAATCTACGTTCATTTCGTACGCCTATTTCGTGTAGCGTGTTATTGTGTTGATTTTTAATTTATCTAATGTTTTACTAGTGTTTAGTATAGTGTTTTACCATAAAATTGTTATAAAAGTTTTTGTCACACAAAAATACAATTTATCTTTTTACTTAAATAATTTCGAGTAATATATATAAATAATTGTGAAAAGCAGGCTGCTGTCCTACGCTGGGTAAGTACAAAGGAACGTACAAAATAACCACACTCTTGCAGAATACTAGCGTAAAGTACTAGCTTAATGCTGCTGTGTTTCGCGTATAATGAGTGTAGAGAACAGAAGACTATTTAACTGAAAACTATTTGTACCATCTTAGTTATCAAAGGTGACAACGCATCTGCATTTCGATTATTAATTGAGATATATGGGCCACTAGATATCAACCACTTACCATCAGATGGACTGTGTAGTCATTCGTTACGCTTATTCTACAAAAAATATCATCAGTCTTGTTTATGACAGAACTTGTACAACAACTAATAGACAAAAAAATGAATTTACTGCGTATCGAAAGTTTTTAAGTAAAAAGGGTCCATACAAATGATTAACGTTATGTACAGCTTAAGAGTTTAGAGGGATTAACTATAATTCTCCATGCCAACTTTAAGCATCGGGGAATTGAAACGAGATTCTTAGATTAAATCCATAAGTATTGGGACATTTATATTGTTTTCTCATCTGGTCGGAATGCATAAATACTTATTGAATAGCATAGAATAATTTTCATTAAAAGTAGATTATTACATAATATTCATTGAAAGTCATTATTTTATTTACCACTGGTTCAGAAAAGACCTTTGTCCTGGGAAGAACCAGCAAGAAACTTTGCGGGATTATGTTCTTTTTAAACATAATATAAAACTTTACAAAAACTTTATACAATTTTTAATGAAAACAATAACATTTTCGATGAATACATAATACAAGCGGCACTGAAAATTTCGGTAATCAAGGAAGTGACACAACATTACTATTTAAAAATGTATTTATTGCTTTTCGAAGTACTCTCCGCGAAATTTGACTTATTTTTCCATACGATGGAACCAATCGTTGAAGCAACCATTCCATTCGGAAGTTGGGGTCTCCAAAATGGCCGTTTTGTCCACGCAATTTATTTTTAAGCTATTGCATAGCTTCTATCGCGGGCCTTGAGCGCGGGGACCGAATCCAGAAATTCCGTAACGAAAAAACCTCACGCTCCCCACTCCGACGGGCACGGAGGTGTGGCGTTGAAAGCCGTGCATCGTCTAACGTCGTTTCAGTTCGGCAGACTTCGGCACGGTGTTTGTGTGCGTGCGACTAGTCATATGCGTGTACACTAGCTGCTAACTGAATGATAAAAATTCCTGAATAACCTACATGTATTGTAAGATATTAAAAATATTTTAAACAATATTAACTTCTCATTTATACAATTAGAGAAAAAAAAATGTTTTCTTATCGGTCACCACGCTCAAAAAGTGTAACTTGATTTAATATCAAAGACTTAACTGCATAAATAAAATAAATAATTAATTATAATTGCATAAGTTGATAAAAAATGTTATGCAATAGCTTTACCGCGGCAGTCCCCGAGTGCCACACGTCTTTTTTTTATTTTAGGGAAAGTATAGAAATCATTAGGGCTTAGGTCGGAGCTGTACGGCGGATGGTCTAATAATTCTATGTTTTCTTGCTCTAGAAATTCTTTTGTTCTGTGTGCGGTGTGAGAACTCGCATTGTCGTGATGGAGGATGATGCGGCGGTTGCAGTTCTCTTTACGGAGTTCAGAAACGACCTGTGGCAAACAAATGCTAGCATACCTTTATCCCTCAATAGGAATAGTCGTAACATGACCGGTTTTGGAGACAAACGTGGCCACCATTTTTTTGCAACACTCCATGAACGAACAAATTTTGTTGGCTTTAACTCATTTTCGAACACCCAAACTCGTGACTGGTTTTTTGTTTCGGGTTCGTACGCGTATATCCCGGATTCGTCACCTGATACGATGTTGTACACAGCATTTGAGGATCCTGCGTGGAATTATTCGAGAGTTCTGACGCACCAAGTAACGCGAGCCGCTTTTTGCTCTTCACAGAGCGAATGCGGTATCCATCGGGAAAACAACTTTTTTATACCTAATTGTTCATGCAAGGTTATTTGGATTTGACTCGTACCAATGTATAAAGTTGCCTGAATTTCGCGATATGTCACATGTCGCTCTTCCTCAATCAGCTTACGCACAGCATCAACGTTTTCTTGGGTGACTGCAGTTTTTGGGCGACCTTGACGGGGATCATCGCTGAGCTTGACACGTCCACGTTGAAATTCAGCAAATCAGCGATAAATTGTGGTTTTGGTTGAGGCTTCATCACCAAATGCAGAAATCATCCGGTCAACACACTGTTTTTGTGTTAAACCACTTCGAAAGTCATAATAAATCATCGCTCTTGAATTTTCTGGAATCAATTCCATTTTCTCAACGACTAAACAAGTTTGACAAAACCTTGTGACAAGACCGAGAATCTTTTTTTAAACAAATAAATGGTATTCGATTTTTAAAATCAAGGAGTTTTCAATTAAAAAGATTTTAATATGACAGGAACAGTGGAAATATTCCATTCCCGATACTTTTAGTGCAGCCTAGGTAGAACCTGCGTGATCGCCTCGTGCGATCATGTAGTTCATAATAATTTATTAATCATTTTGATTTTTTTTAATTATAACTTTAGGCTTGTTTGTAGAAACATCATTGCCCCGTAAATGAATTACGTAATGAGTTCTGTGTAGTCTAGTAACTGACATGCAAGGCATGGAGACCGGTTTTCCTGTTAATGAGGCATTCCATGTTAGTACTTAGGAGTGACAACACATCTGAATTTAGATTCTTAATCGAGCATGAATATAAATGTATACGGGCCACAGCATCCACTTACCATCATGTGTACTGTGTGCTCAGTTATCAACCTTTTTCTATAAAAAAAGTTTAATCTCATGGCGTGTAAGAAACATGTTATAGGTGTTTATACAAATGCAAATAACTAAATAAATCAGGTTAATAAGTCAATTTTGCTGCAATGAAACACCTCCTAATTCAATTCAGTCGCCCATTATATGTAAATATGGTAATAAATAATACTTCTCGGAGATTAACTACTTAATATTATGTCTTATGTCTCTGTTCAGCTTTAATTAAGTCATTAAAAACAAAAACTACAGAACTATTAACAGATGTGTAGGAAATTATGATATCTACTTACTCTCTTACTTTTCTTTGTATTTTGTAGAAAAGATATTTTAAGATAGATATTCTTGTAAAGTATATTTGTACATTTAAATTTAATCTTTGTTTATATAATTTTCTTTGTTTATATTAAAATACATGCGAACAACCACGGCAAGCGAACGACTACCTTGGTGTGCGCAAAATCCAAAATCTCGCCTAGCAATCGAGTTATTACAACGCCGACACTCGAACTTATGGCCGCCTTACTACTTGCAAAGTTACTACGCGCTGTGTCAGATAGCTATTCATCGCGTTGTAACATTAACCGCATTTATGCATTCTCTGACTCCACCGTAGCACTACACTGGATTAATCTGGAACCTTCTTACGACGTTCCAGAACTGAAATCGATTTCTCTCACCACAGCCACCGAAGATATCCCATTATTGTGTCATATCGCTTCTCGACAGTCTAAATGGACCAAACTTTTGAACACTATTGTGTATATTTATAGATTTCTTAAATATTTACCGCGCAGTAATTTTATTTCCGTCTCCGATTTAGAGTTTGCGGAAAGTAAACTTCTTACCGCTGTGCAAATAACCCATTTCCGCGAAGAATTTAGGCAATTAAAATCGGAAAATAAAGGCCAGAAACACGTACAGAAATTACATCCATTTCTTCACAACGGACTTATCCGCGTTAGAGGAAGATTAAGTAACGCTAACTTAACCTTCGACCATCGGCATCCTATCTTGTTACCTAGGAAAGATCATGTAGTGAACCTCATTGTAGATCATTATCATCGTATGCATTGCCATACTGGTCCCAATTTATTAGATAGTTTATTACGACAGAGGTATTGGATTATTACCGCTATGCGAACGATCCGTTCGATAATAGATAAATGCAATCATTGTTTTCGCACATCACCCAAATCTATTTGTCCACTTATGGGAGATCTGCCCCCGGTACGAACTCAAGTTGTACCTAAAGCATTTGTTCAAACGGGTTGCGATTACGGAGGGCCGCTGTTCATTACTCCGAAACGTGGCCGTGGCGTTCGTAGCCATAAAGCGTATATATGCCTATTTGTGTGTTTGACAACTCGCGCTATTCATATTGAGTTCACCACCGACTTGAGTACTCCTGCGTTCATGTCTGCTTTCAAACGATTTATTTCGCGTCGAGGACCTGTGTCGGTGATGCATTCTGATAACGCCAGTAATTTCCGGGGTGCAAAATCATACCTTGACGAGCTTTTTAAATTCATAACGTCAACGCAATATCGCTCTGCTTTAGTGCATCAGCTAAATGAGTATAAAATAGAATGGAAAAACACACCACCTAGTGCACCTCACTTTGGATCACGGGAACCATTAATTAAATCCGTGAAATCGCATCTTTACAGATCTATTGGCTCGCAAATACTAACTTACGAAGAAATGAACACGGTTTTATGTCAAATTGAAAATGTAGTCAACTCGCGTTCGCTTTGTACAACGTTAAGCCAAGATCTAAGTGAGCCGCTAGCTATAACTCCCTCTCATTTTTTGACCTTAACATCGCTTAAGTATTTACCCGCCGCCCCGGTGGAAGACCTAGCAAGAACCGTCGACAACCTAGTGCAGTCATTCTGGGACCGATGGTCACTCGAATATCTAAGCACACTACAGGCGCGCGTGAAATGGAACGTTCCATCTGCAAATATTATGCTAGGTACAGTAGTGCTAGTAATACAGGATACCAACGTTCCGCCATTACAGTGGGAGATGGGAGTTATAACTGACGTTCATTCAGGTGCAGATAGGATTGCAAGAGTAGCTACTATCAAAACTAGTCGCGGTATCTATAAGAGACCTGTGGTACGATTGTGTCCACTGCCTACACAATAGTGATTATTAAAAATAGATAGGTATTAAGTAATATATAAGTTTAAATATTGTTTGTCAATCTCGCAATTTCGTAATACTATTTATATCTTGTTTGCAAATTTTAATTGGTCATCACACACTGTCCGTGGTTCGCATCATATCTCTCTATTTCAGATATATTTGTCACTTATGTAATTAATAATAAGTTACTCCTAAAATATTTTGAAAGGGGACCTTTCAAGGCCGGGAGTATATTCGCGCCGAACATGCACTCGAATTAATCTATTCATATTTATCATAGATGGTTGGCGATGTGTGTAAAATTGTCACTCCAATTCAACTTCAAAAAAGGGTCATCAGTGCAAGACAGTCTTCGCTAATCCGCGCCCGCTGTTGCACCTTGCTGTGCTTGTCCGCATTATCAATTTAATTAGTTTTAAATACTATAATCGCTAGTGTTTTTCGGCTATACACTATCATAGACATACAGTAACACATACAACATTACACACCACAATATTTATAAATAACGCCGATTAGTGATTGTGCCTGATTAAAAATCTATTCTAATAAATAAATATAAATAATTTAAAACATTACTAGAAATGATATTATAAGCGTTCACGGCAATAATCGAATTGCGGAACCTTTAACCGTTAAAGAACTGGAATTGCATTAAACAACATTTGTTATATTTTACAATGCCTTGTAGAGAAGGCGCTTACGCCTCTTAACGATTAAATTTCTATGGATGGTTATAAATGAATGTATATCATTATAAAATATCCTCGTTTAGTTTTGTCTAGGAATACTTCGTCATTTGTAACAAACTAATACTTCCAAACTTAAGTAGAAAAGCGTAGATTTTTTTTATTGCTCTTCATGAAATTCTTTCTTTTTATGTTATTGATTTATATGAATTTCATCATCTATTACATCGGCCGTGTTAGAGAAGGGTACGTCACCCTTCTGCGTCCCCATAAGGAAGAGATCCTAGGAAGAGATATAAGATGAAACTATCACCTTAAGAATTGAAACCATCCTGGTTGAAGCGCTGGATGTGAAAAAGCTAGTTCATCGTTGGGATCTATACTTTTATACTTTCACATATATTTAGGAAAAAGCTGTTATTTCGACATTATAAACTGACACTTCAATTTCATTTAATTGTATAGACTTTCTTCTAGTTCGGAAAATATCTCTGTGCTGTGAGCAACCAACAAGAAACGAAGCGGGACATTTTTTTAAAAAGGAAAGTTTACTGCCCTATACGTTTTATTATACACAATCAACTATGCAGAAAACTAATATAATATAAATAATATAATAGCTCAGTAGCGATCACCTCATTCCCAGGGGTTATTATCATTCATACATTCCTTAATATTATTATAACCCTTTATATACCGTCTTTGTTTATTTAAGGTTTTAAACTTGTTGAAGGACAAATTTTAGGTATATTTTTTGGGATTTTATTGTAAAAGCGTATACATCGCCCTAAGAATAAATTACTGACTGTGGCGTCGAATAGAAAGAAACATTATTTGACATCATTTTACGATAGAGTTTTATGAGAACGTGGTTTTTTTCACGTTGAATCGACCTATTAATGGCACTACTACATATTAATTACCTAATATATTATATCGGTTAAGAATTTAATAATTTTCAAGCAATTAAAATGACAATGTACATTATCTTCATCACGTACGTTCGCAGTTGTGTACGTGAGAAAAATGGTACAACTATGTAATATATCAATAATGTCTATGAGCGTGTTACTTTATGTTAAATTTATCATTATGCTGCAATATGTGATAAAAAACCGTTCAAGTATATAATATAGTAAGCAACCAGTAAACTCCGAATTAGAAAATATTTAAAAAAAAAAGAACAGTGGTACGGCATTTACCAGAAAGCCCTACTCCAGTGCGTGTTGGAGGGATTTCATATTGACTCAAAATATTTTATTCTTCAGACTTAAAGGTTTCTTTACAATGGTTTCATTCAAGGCCATGCACGTAGTAAATATTGTAATTTCATTGTTGCCGGTGGCGATCAAACCTAAGTTACTTACGTGCGTCTCTACTGGGGAAGGACGACGCTCTCACAAAGTACCAACATTTAATGATTGTTTGATGATGAAAAGCTGCTTAATTAATGCTGCTGTGTTTCGTATAGTGAGGGAAGAGATGCCGAGACTTTTTACTGGAAACATGGCATTCCACTTTAGTCCTCAGGGGTTACACCGCATCTGAATATTGATTCTTAATCGAGGATAGACGTAGATATCCATAGGCCACGGCATCCACTTACCATCAGGTAGACTGTGTACTCGTTTGTCAACTTTATTCTGTAAAAAATTTAAAATGACAAAAATCTTGTAGTGACGGTGTACAAATATTCTCAACCCCATATAGTTCCGTGAATGTCGTAAGAGGCGACAGAAGATGCAGGACCAGTTCAAGTGGGAGAAGAGAGCGTCACCGTCGCATCAAGAGAGCATCGTATCGCAAAAGTATGTTTTTTTATTGAATCTTCTGTACCGTGGAACCGGTTTATTTTTATTAATTACACAAGGACATTCATTCAGATTCGGACAATTTATTTGTAGGCTATACGAACTTATTTCGGGCGGGATTCGAACTCGCGACCCAGCGGCTCTGCGCTATGGATCCGTCAAAATTTTAAGAGGATAGGGAATGTAGAGATATATGAAAGATAAATTTAAAAAAAATATTTGTATGTTTCTGTATTTATAAGAATTCCGAAGTTATGTTTTTAAAATTTCAACGCTTAATGGGCGAAAAACGTTAAGGAGTAATATTGTTACAGGATCAAAAAGTGAAAAAGCAGATGTAGACGTTAATGGCGAACCAACGTGAACATAATATTTGTTATGCGTAGATGGTAGCCACAGACTCATCTTAATTAAAAAGTTGCGTTTTAAATAAAAGGTTTTCGGTTTCCAGTTTATGTATAAACACAAAACATGGCCTCAGTGGTGTGTTCTTTCTTTTTTTATACATTAATATGTAGTGGTTTATCAATTTCTAATTTAATTAATATAAAATATAACAAATATTTCAATAAGAAACATTAATCTACACTTTTCCCACAAATTAGCTTCCCCTGCTTTGGAATTTATCAAATATTTCAACTCATTTTAAAGTAGCGCCGCCCTGGTGGCGCAAAGTGTCGTAGATCATCTTTGACGAAGAGCTTATTAACTTATTGTTAGCTTATCTGATTTATATTGTGAACGCCACTGATTAGCCACTATCAAGAAGACAGAGTATATTTACCGGCCATCTTTAATTTTTTACTTATCATAAGGTGTAAAATTTTACGGTTACATCTTAAAAAATATTTATTTTTATGTGACATTTACTTACAAAGAAAACCGTATCGGGAAAGGCGATAAGGGATTCACAATTTACTACGTATAATTTAAAGATATGTTTTCAGCTAGCTGTATATAAAGGCATATCTGAGTCAGTTCCCTCATACTGAGCCAACGTTGTTTCTCGCGAGACGCACGCCAACACCACAACATGAAATTTGTTATCTGTGAGTATATTGTATTTATGTGTTAGCGGTTAATGGTTTTCGCTTTTCTTTATGAAACAAATAATTTTCTAATGATTTCTTATATTTAAACCTTTTACATATATATTGGTTATATTGCGTTAAACTTTACTTATTTGACTTTCCTTGTTTTTTAACGAAATTAAAAATAAATAAAGTTAAACGTGATAAAATCCTTGAAAATAGTTTAATTAATAAGTAATTTTATGGAATGCGAATATTTATTAATTATTTTTATTCATTTATGGAATAAGAGTGACAAGCGAGCACACAGTCCACCTGATGGTAAGCGGCTACCTCAGTCTAGGGGCAAATTTAGCCCCCATCAAACAAAGAAGGCTATTGATACGTTGCCTTCTCTGAAAACTAAGATGGATGCCACACAGCCTGTTGTAAGAGGGTGTTTCCAACCCAGGCAGACTCCTACACATAAAAGCAGTCCACCGCCTAGTGTTATATACAATTATATAAGGGTTATAATTTTGATGTTAACAGTTCTCTCAATTTTACTCCTCGCAATGTCGATGGCCAGTGCGTCCGGATGCATATGTACCACAGAGTACAAACCAGTCTGCGCCACTAACGGCATAACTTACTGCAACCTATGCAGGTGCGTATAAAGAAATACAAAGTCACCAACACTATAAAATCACTATCCTACGAATGAACTAAACTTAGATGCCTGAATGAAGATAAGGAATAAAATAAATATATATTAAACAAAAAAAGTACCGTGACGGTAAGTGGATGCTGTGACCCATAGACGAGAACAAATATAATTTTTATAGAATAAGGGTGACAAACGAGCACACAGTTCACCTGGTGGTAAGTGAATGGTGTGGTCCATAGACATCTACATTTATCCCCATTAAAAATCAAAACGCAGAGGCGTTGTCACCCATGAGGACTAAGATAGAATGCCTTGTTCCAGTAAATAAGGATCTCCGGATCTCTCATAGCACGATGCACAGCAGTATTATGCTACTATTTTACGCTGATATTCTGTGACAGCGTGGTCCTTCCCCAGCCGAACCAAGCCATACATATCATAATATAGCAGCAGCGTGGCTCTACCACGTATAAAAAATATGGGCGGATTTTTCAACTTCTGAGAGCCTTGGCTAAATGTACGTTTAAACTTAGTCCTAGTCTCGTGTGGATCGGGAAATAATGAAATAACAGGCAAAAGGAAAGCAAATTTACAGCCTATATATACGCCTATGATAGTACCTATGTATTTGGGAGTAATGAAGCAATTTTAAAATAGAAATGAAGAAAGAAATAAGTTTGTTTAGTAACACCAATGCTTATAAAAGTCCACTGCTGAACATAGGCCTCCCCCGTAGATTGACACATGGGGGGGGGGGGATTTCGCTTACTTACTGCTTACAACAGCAGCATATTTCAAATTTGTTACTTAAATGGTTACTAAAAAGGTACTGAGCGTAGTCCAAATACTGCTAGAGCATTCGACGCCAAACTTCCGTGTGTATGAATTAATATTAAACAAATAAACTTAGTCATATTATGATTAAATTACAAATTTTCAGGATGAGATGCAACGGTGCTAAATTGCTTTATCCGGGAACATGTGAAGGATGTGTGTGACTGCATGCATTAACTAAGGGATCCTAAAGCGAATTCACCATTAATTGTTTATAGCCTTTATAGACTAGATAACATTTTGTTATTCATTAAAAATATCGACCTACCCTAAAAAGTACTTAATGTTTTTTTTTACCCTGGTCTATTCTTTGAAATTTATCTCATACAAGTTTTTACAAAAGGAATGAAAGTCTAGGATTATATGCAAATTGTATTTATTTTTCAACGTAAACCCCTTTTTTAAGCTAATACACCTAGAATAGTGCTTTGCAAGTTTGTCAATTCCCTTGGGAAAAAAAGGCTGATTCTGGGAATCAAAAAGGGCTCTAAAGCACACATCACCTCGGCCGTCGAATTTTATACCAAGCAAGTGCTTTTTCAGATGGGTAAAAAGGTGAATATCACTCCAAGATAGGTCCGGATAATATGGTGGGTGGTGGTGCTGCATCAACTGAAACCCAGCAGTTCGGATGGATTACAATATTCAAAAGGTATTAAATAATAGAAGTACAAGTTGATAATGGGGCGTGTTCATAAATTTCTGGAGCATGTTCATGTATTGATTGATTTTATTGCCGGAGACAAATACCTGTAGTTATACGTATGTGGTGGTCACCGAAGTACTAATACACAATGTAATAGTCCCATATTAAGGACTTATAAGAGTAAGGTCTATGATACAAAATCAATAATACAGAAAGTCTATGCATAAGCATTATAATAGTAAAGTTATAGCGTGAAGTCCTATTTCAAGACTTAAGGTCTATGAAATAAAACAAATATATGGAAGGTCTCAAATAAGTAAAAGCATTATATGAATAAGTATGGGATTTGAATAGGATTACTATAGTGGTAAACTTGTAAACAGCACCGATATTTCTTAGGCATATGATCTTAAAGCTGGTGATAAGAGAGTTTGTTGTGTAGCAATATGACATGTCCGTGGAATTCGCACACTAGGGGTATGTGAATTCAACGGATTGTGGATGGCCTCTTAAGCGTTATGTTACGTCTTCTATCTTTCCGATTTGGGAGAGTGTTTTGTATATACATACTCAACTCTATGTCTTAGTGCAATAGCTCAATGATACATGGATGTTTGATTGTTGGCATCTTAGTAGTGTGCTGATGAAACTTTGGTACTATTTTTAATAAACATCATTACCGATTTTTGTGCCAAAGTCGATAGATATGTGGGCATGTTGTGAGGGGGCGGTGCCATCCATGTGGTAGTTGCATTGATGTTTACTGCTACTTGCAGTATTTTGCCTTGCGATGTATCTGCAAGTGTGCTTCGCCTGCTTAGACGCATCTTATGTTTCTGGTCGATGGAGATATGTGGGTGGTGATGTCTGCTGAGATCGTATGATGGACTTTTAGATGATATAGACCCGACGATAGGCGTGTTGATGCTCGTTGTATTCCGCATCATTGCGTGATTGTTTGGCGAGTCGTTGTTCTCGATGGCGCTCTCTGCGTCTTGGTTTGACATACACTTTGGAGTCC
The DNA here is from genome assembly GCA_907164705.1 of Parnassius apollo. NCBI lineage: Eukaryota > Metazoa > Arthropoda > Insecta > Lepidoptera > Papilionidae > Parnassius > Parnassius apollo. The sequence goes on from CAJQZP010000280.1 coordinate 2,054,470, forward strand.
CTTGATGTTGGGGCTGCAGGTTGTATGGCCTTCATGATGTTTTATATAACAAAAATAAAGTATCTCTGTTAACTTCACACCTTTGAATGATTATTTATATACAATTTATATGTAATTTTAATACAATTTCAAATTGGTTGGTGGAGCATATTATGTCAACTTTATTCGTGTGGTAGCTGGAGTGAGGAGACGCTCAGGGCTGTGGCCGAAAGCTTCTCAACGTTGGACTTATTTCTTTGAGATAAGCGGTATACTCACGACACGATCAGCGGCTAGAAGTTGTGCTGATCATGCAATTGGTGGTGATGCCTTATACCTGCATCGGGTCTGTAGGAACAGCGGTCTGGTAGGTGGCGACGTTCACGGAGGGCTTTTTATGTTCAGTGTGTCTATTAATCGACGTGTTACCTAAACCACGTGACGTATATTCAGTGTGCCTGGATTTCATCGTATTCTGTATGGCGTTTATCATCGATGTTTGTACTTCCGCACTACCAAGGGCTTAAGCACTTTTTTACTGGTTCATCAGTTATTTTGCTGTGTACTACGGACCAATCCTCTTCGGCCCAGTTTCCTCGCGTGTTGTTGACACGGCGTTAGCCTGTGTGGGGCTGTGTGCCTCCTCCACATATTTTGAAATGTGGGATATCGAAGACCTTGCATCGGGTACTTTTTCCATTTTATACCAACAGCTTTCAGTAGATGTAGTGAATATTCATTCTCCCGAAAGAACCCTAAAAGAACTAAATTACGAAACAAATACAAAGTAAAGGGTAAAAGGTAAAGGGTAAAGGTAAAAGGGTCCTAACTAAGACGTTCTTGTAATAAAAATATTACCTTGCGTTGCGCATTATAAATTTTACTGTTAATTCTTTCGTTTAAACAATCGACTCTGTGTTATTAAAATTTTAACAAATGTTGATCGTATATCTTCTCGTGTATTTCGAATGTTATTTTTTATGGAATGAGGGAGCATAATGTCCAGCTTATGGTAAGCCGTAGATCGTAGGTCATAGACACCCTCGATTAAAAAACAAAATGTAGATGCGTTAACATTCCTGGGACTAAGGTGGTGAATGCCACGTGTCCAGTAAAATGGTTTACAGTTCTCTATACTAACCACTTTCACATTCATCATTGTTCTGTGGAGATCTTTACGTGCCAATTTAATGAGTGAAAACATTGTATAATAATAAAAAAAAAAATATATATATATATATATATTTATATATGTATATATATATATATAATTATTATGAACGTGTGTTATCACTGAACTCCTTCTAAACGGTTGAACGATTTTTATGGATTTTTTTTGAGTGTTGGAGTAGATCCTACTAAACTACGATGAATTGACTCGCAAGCAGCTTATTATTACATGACAACCAAATAACTGCAACGAAACCAATTAAAACGGCATCAACTATCTAAAAAAGTCGTTCTACATACAAATTGCTTTACGAGATAAGGGGAATATGTCACAGACATTGGACAAAAATGTCGCGGTTGACACATCCATTAGTTTCGTGTACAATTTTTTGTAATGCCAAAAACATATTATAACTGAGTTTTAATTTTATTTAAGTTAGAAACAGGGGTTCGTTCGATAACTGACGCTAGTGTTGAGCTTATGAAATATATTTTCAATGTCTGAAGGAATTCACGAGATGGCTTATGTAATTTTTGTCATCTTTACAAGGGTTTCGATTGTGTTCGTCATGAGATATTAATCAAGAAACTATAGTATTACGGTGTCAAAAATATTACGCTTAGACTTACATTACATACATAAACACTCACCCAGAGGGGTAGGCAGATACTACGGACTGCCATTTGGCACGATCCTGACATACCTCTCTCGCCTCTTTTACGTCCATATATCTTCCCATACACGCTCGTCGGTTAAGGGTAATTCTAATGTGGCCCGTTTTCAAAATATCGCCAATTTTGTTGATAAACTTTGGTCTAGATCCCTTCCCGACACCGCCGTTCACATCTGCCATATAAATTTGCTTTGTCACTCTTTCCTCATTCATTCTTTCTACATGACTAAACCACCGAAGCATTCCTTTCTTAATCGTGGTCACAACACCATCTTGCATACCACGTTTTTCTCTCATCACACATTTTCTCACCCTGTCATTCTGGTTCAACCCTAGCATACTCCTTAAAGACCGCATTTCTTCAGCAATTATTCTACTTTCGCGCTACTTCTGCCTAACCCAACTTTTACTACCATACGTTAAAATAGCCATACATTAAAGTAGGGATTAACACAGCATTATGAATTTCCATACGTACCTTTATGACACATTCTGATTCTTCATAATATAGTGTAGAGCCCCATTTACTCAATTTTTACATTCACTTGTCGTTCTATATCCACACATCCCAAATACACGAACTCATCCATGATTGCTCAATCAACTCCCCTTCTACTCTTATTTCACATAACTTTTTACTTTCTTCTCTTTCAAAAACCATTACTTTCGTCTTATTTGCGTTCACTTTCTTTCCCTTTTCTTTTAATGCCCAGTTCATTAATGCAACCATCATTTGCAACTCAGCCGACAACGCCGCAAATATGACTTGATCATCGGCGTACAAAAGGCATTTGATGGTTAACTCGCCCATTCTTAACCCTCATTCATCATTTTTCAAAGTTTGTAAACAACTGTCCATAAATAAGTTGAACAGCTACGGGGAAGCTACACAGCCCTGTCTGACAACTTTTTGGATGCCAAACCAGTCAGAGTAGACCCCGTTGATCCTGACACAGGCACTAGAGTCCCTATAAAGAGATCTTAATGCCTGTATCAAACCAGCGCTCAACCCAAATGAGTTCAGTGTTTGCCATAACATAGTCCTGTCCACTCTTCATAAGCCTTTTCCAAGTCCATGAACGCACAATAAACTTTCTGGTTTTTGGCCAGAAACTTCTCCGTAATCACGCGCATAAATATTAAAAAAATGATACTTCTTCATTTTTCGAACTCAAACCGCAGTCAGTAAATTTTGACAAAGTAAATAATACTCTACCAAAATTAGTACATTGAATTGGAATTGACAAAAGTGACAGATGACAACTGTCTTATATTTTGCTAAATATTTTAATTAAAATGTCATATTTATATTTTTATTTCTGAGGTTCCGAAAAATATTGTTTTGTGTAAATAATATATTTCAATATTAATGAATATGTGATAATACATTTACAAGTTCGTTTGCCTGAAGTGATGATACGAAATAACGATGACCGAACACATCAAGAATATATTGTATTTTGCAAAAATAAGGCCAGGGAGAACTTTAAAGAAATATTAAATGAGAAAATAGAACAACGATAAAATAACAAAATCAATGCTCACTACACTTCTTCTGATATCAAGAAAACAACGAATGCCGCGTTTTTATCGAGATGCTTGAGCGTTTTATTGAGATTGTCACCAAATGAAGCTTTGAAACCATTAACTGTAAGCGGTTATAGTTGTAGGTCACTTCAAGATGCAACGTGATTCATCGTATACAATATTAATATTAGATTGCTTCAAGGCGATAAACAAAGCTCGACAATTTCTTATATTTACGCGAACACTACACATTGAAATAATACTAGATTTTACGGAATTTATCGCGTATATTTAACTTTTTCAGAATAAGAATCTTTAACCATTTACCTATATACATTAAATCGTTAAAGAGCCCAAGATTTAAAAAAAAGTGAAAAGAATGGTTATTATCAAAATGTTTTTATAATTTAGATGAATTTTTTGGAAGTAATTATTGATTTATTGTAGTGCTTAATTTTATTTGTTATTATATTGTACGTCCGAAATGGACAAACTGTTGTAACTATACTCTGTATTTGTAAGTACACAGTTATGACAATAAATGATTATCTTATCTTATCTTATCTTTTAAATACCCGACGTTTCGAATGCTTTACAGCACTCAAGGTCCCGGGCGGGACTAAGATTTTCAACGTCCAGATGTCATAGTTAACCGCGGTTACCATAGATTAAAATTTTAACTTTTGTTCCGATCTACACAGTATGAACTTATGGTATCTTGAAGTCTTGCAGTTGTATGCTTGGGTTGGGATTTAATTTTATTTATTATAGGATCCCAAGCAGATGGTAGCACCCAGCCATCTTCTCTATTGAAATTAGGATGTTTTTTGATTTTATACTCGCGAAATGAAGGAATCGGTGTTTTTTAGCGAGGGTTTGCGGTTTATGAAATCTGATGTAGTGATGGGGGCGATCCTGTACGTTTTCACAGACTGCAGACTTCCCGGAGCGTCGATCGACGCATTATAAGACTTTTGAGTGCTGTAGATATATTTTTACATTTTTAATTTTTTACTTTTTCTATGAATATTATCGCTCCGATACATTCACAGCCGGATTTCCTACGGTGTCAAAATTGTACCGACGGTAGGCTGTTTAAAGGTAAAAAGGGATTAAATATACACATTAAACGATGCCATAGTAAAAGTATTTCGGCTTCACAGCCTACCGTAGAAATTCATGACTCTTCTGGTAATATGCCTAATGACACAAATTCTTCACTTTTTTCGGAAGAATTATACAATTTGTATAATAACGTACCAGTGGTTAAAAGAATTCCCAGAGGTGCGAGGATGCAACTTGCTAAAGCATTATCATGCACTATTCAAAATTGTCTAACGAATTGTGAAAAGCGTTGGCAAAAACTATTTACATTCGCATATTCCCATTTTCATTTTAATAAAACAAGAAATAAATCAATTACGTCTCAACTAAAAGAAAATTAATGATTTCTTAAATTTACGCGAACACTACACATTGAATAAAACTATTATTTACGGATTTTATCGACTACATAGGAAAAAGACCCACAGCAAACGATATCTAACTGGTGAATCTCACCATCATCCTTCACAGTTAGCTACCGTGGGTAAATCTTTGTTTCAGAGAGCACGAGGGATCTGTGACAGAAAATATCTGGCCGCCGAGCTTCAACACGTCAAGCAAGTATTGCAAGACAACAAGCTTCGGGTCCCGCGCCTACGTCACAGTGAACGAGTGAAGCCAGCCACAGTTGAGCGGCGCCTTACTACCATATATCAAGGGTAAATTAATTGAGCCATAAAACATACAGCCGGAAGAAGATTAGTAAATTTTTACCATCCATCAAATGTATATTATATATATATATATTCCTCTACAGGATGCAGGTGTGTACAAGCTAGATTGTGAATGTGGTCTCTGTTACATAGATCAAACAAAAGGATCTATAAAAACCCGCGTGAGGGAACATATAGCTGTCGTGAAGCACCGATGCTCCGGGAAGTCTGCGCTCTGCGAAAATGTTCTAGATCGTCCCCACCATTACATTCGATTTGATAAACCACAAATCCTCGCAAAAGAACACCGATTCCTACCAAGAATGATACGCGAGGCTATTGAAATTAGAAAACATCCAAATTGCAATAGAGAAGATGGATGGGTGCTGCCAGCAGCTTGGGATCCTATAATTAACAAAATTAAACCCAAACCCAAGCATACCACTGCAAGACTTCATGATACTATAAGCTCGTTTTGCGTAAATCGGACCAAAAATTAATATTCAAAAACTGAAGGTAGCCGGACCAAATATAACATTGGGACGTCAAACATCTCAGTCCCCCCCCCCGTGACCATGGGTGCTGAAAAGCTTCTGAAACGTCGGGATAATAATAAAAATAAATTAAAGTAATTAAACGCGATAAAATCCGTAAATAATAGTTTTATTCAATAAAAGAAAATCTTTTCAAAATTTGGATTACCCGATTAATACTAATTTCTCTCGACCTTATACTAAATTTGATTTAAAAAAAGTAGTTGAATCAAAAGTAATGGACGGCGACTTAAAAAATACATCCCGTATTCTACTTTCAGATGACATCCTCGCTCCTCGTAATGTCGAAACTCTTGAAGGCCTTCGTTCCTACGGTCAATCCTTCCCAGAATTTACCGCTGCCTCCCAATAATTCTATGCAACCTTTACAAATTTATGAAAAAGACACTTTAGACACAATATTTCATTTTCGAATGGCTCTGCCGGCGGCATTGACGGGATTACGCCTCAGCATCTCAAAGATCTTGTAATCGTATCTGCCGGTGACGCCGGTAGGGTACTTCTTAATGACATTACAAAATTATGTAATTTTATGCTTTCTGGTAATGTCAATCCCAATTTCATTCCCTACTTATATGGGGCAAAATTGTGTGCCTTTGTACAGTGCAACTGTAAATTTTAGTGTGTAAGCGATTTATTTAAGTCAACATAATTTGCGTCATTTACTTTAGTTTTTGAGCAGTTGACTTTGTCGCTCAGAACACGGTAGACGCGTTCTATATCATTATCAATATCATTATATAATATCATTTTTTATTTTAAATAAAATCATTTTTCCTATCAACTATCGTTTAAAGGTGTTCCGTACATCTTTATGGTCCTTCGAGCTCCGTAGCGGGACCTGAAATTCGGGTTTTAACGACCGAAAAAAAGTGTTTCCGCTCAGTGACCTATTGCGACATAGTGCACTAAGTGACGTGTGCAATAGCTTTTCAGTCTGTACTAATAAGTGTGCAGCATCATATCATTATCAATAAGCTCCGGCCATCGGTGTCACAAAGCATCAAGGCTCAAGCAGCATTTGTATAGTGGACATCCTCACAAACAGGATGTCCACTATGCAAAAATGAAAACCACGGCATATTTCACTGCAGCAATTTTCTCAAATTAAAACCAACGGAAAGGCGAAATACAATTGCAAAATTGAAATATTGCTTCAATTGTCTTTACGATCACTACGGCAAAAATTGCATATCGGAAAAACGTTGCTGCGATTATATTGGCCGACATAACACACTCATATACAAGGCCTACGTGAAGCCGTTGACCTCAGGTACAGAACAACGTAGAAATGCTAGCAACGTGTCACAAAATAATATAAATGAAACACTCTTAGCAACAGCATTAGTAAAAGTACAGTGTGTTAATGGCACTTATGACAAAATTCGAGCGCTGATTGATCAGGGTTCCCAGACCTCCCTGATTACTGAGAAGGCAGCTCAAATGTTACAACTTCCTCGACAGAGGTGCAAAGGTGTCATTTTCGGAGTAGGGTAGGCGCAAAGGAAAACAACTGTAAAGGTGTTATTAACATAACTTGCTCATCGGCTTACAGCGACTATCAATTTACATCAGATGTGTTTATCATGAAAAACTTAATTAACAATCTGCCCAACAAGACATTCGACAAACCAGACTGGTCATATCTAGGAAACATTTAACTCGCCGATCCCGAATTCAACGTGAGCTACCCAGTAGACTTGTTGCTGGGGGCGGACGTCTATTCTTCTATCATATTAGGCGGTATCATTTCATCAGAACAATCACAACCTGTCGCACAACAAACACGTCTCGGGTGGATTTTGTGTGGCAACATAAAATCCTATCAATGCAATGTTATTATGAACAATATAGATGAGATTCAACGTTTTTGGGAGATAGAAAACATACCTGACGAACTCACCATGACTCAAGAAGATGCTCAATGCCTGGAGTATTTCAAAAACACGACAACAAGGCAAGAAGATGGTAAATACATAGTTAGATTGTCATTTATATCAGAAACAGTTCAAAAATTGGGAGAATCAAAATCAAGAGCAAAAGCGCAGTTCAAACAGTTAGAAAAAAGATTTACTTACAGAAAAGATATTGAAAAAGAATATAAATCATTTATCCACGAGTATTTGGAATTAGGTCATATGAAAATGTCGCCATGCAACAAGACGCCTGTCTACAGTCTGTATTTACCACATCATTGCATTCAACGACCGGAGTCAACAACAACTTTGCTTCGAGTAGTCTTTAATGGAGCGTCAAAAACTTCGAGCGGCTTAAGCTTGAACCACGTTATGCACCAGGGTCCCAACCTGCAACAGGACTTGTTATAACTAATTATCACCTGGCGGCAGTACCAATATGCCTACACCGCTGACATCGAGAAAATGTTTCGGCAAATTCTCATTCACGAAGAAGATCAGAGATATCAAAGAATCATATGGAGAAATTCACCAACTGAAACTTTACAAGAATATCAATTAGCTACTGTCACATATGGAACTAAAGCAGCACTATTTCTTACCATGATGGTATTGAAACAGCTAGCCAAAGATGAAGGTCATAAGTATCAGGAAAGTCCAGCAGCGAAGGTCCTGCAAGAACATTTTTATATGGACGACCTGATCAGTGGGAGTCATGACCTCGCATCAGCAGAAAAGTTACAATCAGACTTAAAAAACTTACTAAAAGCAGGTGGATTTAATTTAAGAAAATGGTCAGCCAATACACCGTGTCTTCTAGAGGGAGTCAACACAGCAAATACCAACCAGCAAATATATGACTTCAAAACTAAGTATCTACAAAAACCTTAGGCCTGCAATTTGACTTGAAAATCGATTTATCAACATCAAAACTAACGAAACGAAGCCTGTTATCAAATATCTCAAAGCTCTACGACCCAGTAGGAGTTTTAACGCCAGTTAGCACAAAATTGAAATTATTATTCCAAAAAATTTGGCAATATGACTTAAAATGGGACGACGAGCTTCCTCATGAGATTCAAGTGGATTGGACGAAGATCAAAGAAGATATCAAAATTATAGAACAAAATACGTATACCAAGATGGTTAAAGAGCAACAAAAACGACGTCATCATTCTTCATGGGTTCAGTGAGGCGTCGATGAACGCATACGCTTAGGTAATTTATTGCAAGATAGTTCGTGAAAAACAAGAGGGAAGTAAAAACGTATCATATACATATCGTCCTCGTTACAGCAAAATCCAGGCTAGTACCACCGAAAAAGAAGATCAGCTTACCTCGCTTAGAACTGTGTCATGGAAAAGGTGAAATCATGTTTGGTAGATTACAATATCAAAATGTTTGCATGGTGTGATTCGACAGCAGTATTGGGTTGGCTGTATGGAGATCCGAAACGCTGGAACGTCTTTGTAGCCAACAGAGTAGCTAAGATCACAGAAGTTATACCACTGGAATGTTGGCGCTATGTCAAATCGCAGGATAACCCAGCTGACTGTGCCAGCCGCGGAATCAGCACGAAACAGCTTCATCGACATCAGTTGTGGTGGCATGGACCAGCGTGGTTATCATACTCCAACGATGATAACGTAAAGAAGATCACTTACACCACCGATGAAGAGATCAAAACCATAAAGCAAGTACACACCACAACTTGCTCAAGCGAAGACGACGTCATTACCCAATTAATAAGCAAGCACAGCAGTTTCACGCAAGTGACACGAATTTTAGCCTACATACTACGTATAAAGCAAAATAATAAGCAAAGCTATTTAACAGCACAAGAATTACAAAAGACAAAGCAAAAAATTATCAAGCACATACAAAGCAAGGAATTTGGAGAAGATATCGGCTATTTACATAAGCATAACAAAGCAAGCCCAAAAAGCAAATTATTACCTTTAAGTCCTTTTATCGATTCTGAAGGTATGTTGAGAGTAGGTGGCAGACTACAAAACGCTTTGATCAGCAAAGAAATGATGCATCCCCTTATCATCTCCCACGAGAGTCACCTGACAAACCTACTCATTGATCAAGCCCGTAAAATGACATATCACGGAGGAGCCTGTGTCACCTTAGCGTGGCTACGACAACAGTATTGGGTCCTAGGCGGGAACAGAGCAATCAAAAAACACCTGCGCAACTGCGTAACCTGTAAAAAACACAACCCTACAAAACATTATCAGCTTATGAGCGATCTTCCTGAAGCAAGAATAAATCCGTCGAGACCATTTCTTCGAACGGGGGTGGATTTTTCAGGTTTGGTGGACGTAAGATCAAGTAAAGGCAGAGGAATCAAGACCTTTAAAGGATACATAGCAGTGTTTGTTTGTATGGTCACAAAGGCCATACATCTTGAGTTAGTATCCGATTTAACTTCATCAGCATTCTTAGCAGCATTAAGAAGAATGGTGGCGAGGCGTGGCACACCACATCACATTTACAGCGATAATGGTACGAATTATTTAGGTGCCAACAGAATCATCAATGAAGAAATAATTGATCTAAAATCCATTATCACAAATGAGTTCTTATCAGAAATAAGCGAAATGAATATCACATGGCATTTCAATGCTCCATCATGGTCCAGTGCAGGGGGTCTGTGGGAAGCGGCTGTGAAGAGTGTTAAATACCACCTTCGCAGGGTCATCGGCGAACAAAAACTCACCTTCGAGGAGTTCTCAACACTGTTAACACAGCTAGAAGCCTGCCTGAATTCCCGACCGCTCTGCGCTATCACTGAAGATCCAAATGATTAATTACCTACTCCACATTTCGCCAGCGGTCCAGTTTTAAGTATCGTGGAGACAGAGAAAAACGAAAGAACACGTTGGCATATGACGCAGAAGATATTCAATGATGTTTGGAAGCGCTGGAAGTCTGAATATCTGACCGCATTATCCGCCAGGAACAAGTGGCAGCAATCAACTGAAAATATCAAAATTGATGACATTGTAATCATTCATGAAGCAAACGTACCTGCCGGGAGATGGGTATTAGGGAGAGTTATCGATGTTCACCCCGGCAAAGATGGATTAGTCCGAGTAGTTACTGTTAAAACAAAAAATGGAACTTTAAGAGACCTATTACGAAATTAACCATTTTACTAACTCAGTCTGAAGCAAACTATCAGAATCCCTCAAACTGTCAATCAAGTCCGAAAAACAATCAAGAATTAAGTTTGAAAGCAGATCGCAAAAACGATAAACCAGGGAAGGCACGATCTAGTATCAAACTTTGTAATTTTATCATGTACACACTGTTTATTTTTACGTTATTCGCACAAACAGCACAAGGAGCATTTAATGTAACAAATTTTAAAGATACGCAGAGTTTATACTTCGATAAAACATCAAGCATGAGGCTTATCCGAGATGAATGGAAAATCATTGTTTATTACGATTTAGATCCGTACTGGCAAGGTTCGAAATTACTAAAAACATATATCACTCACGTCAAAAACATATGTTCAAAATTGCAAGAGCGACAACAATGTCACATAATTCTATTACAATTACGACACGGGAGCACCGAGTTACACTACTACGATCAGCTGTTGCTTGGTCAGCAGTCGGCGGCGCGAATACGAGTACGTCGCGGGCTTATCAATGGCGTGGGAAATGTCGCGCATGCATTATTCGGCGTACTTGACAATGACTTCGCTGAACAATATACAAAGGACATTGCACTCATTAGAAACAATCAAAACCATCTCGTAAAATTATGGAAAAATCAGACATCAGTAATAGAAGCACAATATAACTTTTTAAACAGATTAGAAACAACTATTGACGAACAACACAAACTCTTCCATAAGCATATCAATAAATTAGAGCAAGAAAATTCTGTTATTAAAGAAGAGATACAAAAATTAAGAGCTAGCAACGAGTTTACCTTATCATCTGTAATATCAAACAACATATTAGTTAATTTGAAAAAGATACAAAATACCTTGCTCAATGTTGTTACCGACATTTATCAGGGGAAATTTGATATACATATACTATCAGCTGAACAGTTACAAGATGAGCTTAGCATCATTTCTGGACATTTAACAAAAGATCTATCATTGCCTGTAGATGATATACACAACGGCGTATCAAAATTGTATCATTTACTGAGAGTAAAGGTCAAGGTCACATATCAAAACCTTTTACTCGAAATTAAAATACCTCTTTTAACCAGAGAAAGCTATGACATCTACAGAGTTTTACCTATTCCTCAATCATACGACAATAAGATGATAAACACAAATCCCATCTCTGATTACTTTGCTGTAAACATCCAAAGAGACTCATACATACCTACGACTGAAGCCGAAGTACAATCATGTCTACATTCAGACCTCACCACGAAACTTTGTGAGTTACGAGGTCCTGTTTATCGTATGCAAAATGATCAAAATTTGTGTATCAAGAATCATTCAACAGACCAATCTCTCACTAATATTAACAGTTGTAAAAATTCATGGAATGCGCTCCACACTATAAACACATACTTATTTTTCTACTGCGAACAATGTACTCTTAGATTCATATGCGGCAATCAAGTTACAGCGGAACGCGTCAGCAAGGCCGACGTTTTATCAGTCGGAAATAATTGCGTGCTCAAGGGAGACGCATTTATAATCTATCCACACAACTATCACATCAACACAATGCACGCACACCCCGATTTATTAGCCATAGATATTCCACCTATCAACAACATAATCAACTTGACCATACCTATCAGTAAAGGTGAGATAAGCCAACCAGAGGAGAGAGAACGACAAGCGTCCTTGAAGGAGATCGGGCATCAAATCGATCAAATGAAAAAGGAAAACATAGATGTTGAAGTGAATCAGCTGTCAACCCACGACTTACACCACTATGTCGTTATCTACGTGTTAGTGGGATCACTCGGGGCAGCGGGCGTAGTGGTACTTTGGAAGCGAGTGAGACAAGCACGCCGGCGGAGCCTAGCGCCTGCGGCCCATCCGGAGCCTGCACCACGGTTATCTCTTGAAGACATTCCTCGTGCTTGTACAAGTGATAGTGTCAGTGCCAATCAAAATATATCAGTGCAAAGTGCGCGAGTACAAAACAAAGGCACCTCACCCGTATTTGCGAGAGTGTGCAATTCGGTATTGCTTTATCTGCTCGGTGCTCCATTGTTTCTCGATAGTATTAAACTTGTTTTAAAAACAAAATTTGATCAATTTTTAAATCACGTTGATAAATTATATATCTTAAACCAACATATTGCCCTTACTATTTTAAAATATTGTCTCCTTGTACCTAAATTTACATACTTGTTACGCTCAAGTCCAGTCTGGAAATGTTCGGATATTTTAAAAGATATTGACAGTAATCTTAAAATTGCTTTAGAAAAAATAGAAGATTAAATACAGTATCCTGGAATCAATCCACTTTACCCATCAAATTTGATGGTATTGGTGTAAGAAATATTTCTAGCGTCGCATTACCTGCTTTCCTTGCATCAGTACATAGTGTCAATGAATTATGTAACACAATTTAAAAAAATAAAGTAGACCTGTGTTTTGCTGCGGAGGCAAGGCAAACATGGCTAACGCTCTGTCCTCCTCTGGCGAAAATGTCTCACTGGAAGTTAACCAACAAAAACAGTGGGATATTCCGTTGGTACGGAGTGTCCAGAAAAATTTATTTCAAAATTTACATAGTCAACAAGATCAGGCTCGCCTCCTATCTGTTTCGACTAAGGAATCTAGTCACTGGTTATATGCTCTACCATCAAGTAATGTCGGCACATTGCTTGATGGGGAAAGCTCATCGCCGTAGGAATCCGGCTAGGACTGGCAATTTGTCAACCTCACCAGTGCCCCTGTGGTAGCAGCGTCGATGAGTTTGGACTCCGCGGACTTTCATGCAAGAAAAGTGCAGGTAGGTTTTCGCGTCACGGTTCTTTGAACGAAATCATTCGAAGGGCTCTTGTCTCAATAAATATCCCCTCGGTTTTAGAGCCTTACGGGATATTTAGAGACGATGGCAGGAGACCCGACGATATAACTTTGGTCCCTTTGGGAGAGAGGTAAAGCCCTAGTGTGGGATGCTACTTGCGTTGACACTTTGCGGCCTCTCATCTCAAGGATACCTCTTTTAGAGAAGGGGCGGCATCAGAGGCAGCCGAATTTAGTAAATGAGTCTTTGAGAAATGACTACATATTTGTGCCATTTGCTGTAGAGACTATCGGTCCGTGGGGTCCACGTGCAGTGAAGTTTCTAAAGGAACTGTATCCACGACTGGTCGTCGCTGCTGGTGATAAGAGGGCTGGTTCTTTCTTCGCTCAAAGGCTAAGTATAGCTATTCAGCGAGGAAACGCAGCCAGCGTTCTTGGCACTATATCACGGGGAGCAGGTTTTTTTGTGCCTCGCTTTTCAGTTAAAAGTATTTCCGGTAGCATTAAGCCTTTCCCTGTCCAATGAGTCATATAAAACATGTCAATTGTTTAACTATTGTGTATTTTTTGCGGACAAGCAACCTGTTAAGCTACTATTTTAGGCTAACATTCTGTTAGAGCGTGGTCCTACCACGGTCGAGCCGACCCATTTGCGCTAGAACCACAATATAGCTTGCAGCGTGGCTCTACCACGTATAGAAAGTAACCTACCTCGATGAACTCTTGAACAAAAAATGAGTCTTACCAGTAAATAAGTATTCCGCTACGATAAATTTGCCATAAACACCAATTTTTTAAGCTACAAAACATTTATTTAAATAAAATCTATGACCTTTAATAGCAATAAATTTTATTAAACCAGTAACTCGTTCCGAATTACATTTAAAGCGAATTTATAATCTGTAAGTTTTATCTGTATTGCGTATAGCTAGCGTCACTTTATTTCGCATTAAGACATATTTTAAAATACCAGTGCGAGTTGTCTGTGCCAATTTATGGATCTAAGACGTCACTGCTGGTCGTATGAGGAAGCTCAAGGTCGCGCAGCGAGCTATGGAGAGGCTCGGGATTTCTCTGCGTGAAAGACATAAATGAGAATATTCGCAGTAGAACCAGAAGTACCGACATAGTCCAACGGATTACAAGGATGAAGTGGCAATGGGTCGGCCATAGTTATAGCTCGAAGAACCGACAGCGAAACTCCGCCATTGCCGGTCCCAAGCCCGGATGAGAAAGGAGGAGGGGACGGTTCCGCCGGAGAGAGTGGGTGTATCCGGTGGACTAACACACCCACCTGCGCTAGGACCTGCGCAGTCGAGCGCCGTACGCGGGGATGAAGGAGTCCTGGAGGGTTGAGCCGATCGTCGCTGTGGTATATAGTGGCGAGAGGCAACACGCCCTCTTTGGTCCGGATTTCAAGCTAAACGGTGGCCCTATCTGCTAGCCACAGATAGGGAAATGGCCAAGCGCCCCGTCAGAGGGTCGCAGGCGAGGGATGTGGGGGCTGCCTAGTTTTCCTGAAAAGGGGGGCTGGGTGGTGGTAAAGGCCATGCTGACGGAGCAAGTGACAGTTTATTTGGGTGGTGGGGATGGGCCTTGTCAGCCCCATCTACCAGCTGGATCGAGCTCCCGATGTCGCGCTGTGAGCCAACTTCGCGTCCCTATATTCTCCCGGTAATCCTAACGCCTGAAATAGGGCGTTCCCAAAGGTGCGGGCTCCATGGAGGGTGGGAAGCCGGGGGGATGAATTTTAAAGAACAAATACTATGGACAATTTAAGGCCCAAAAAGAAAGAGGGAGAGGTGTCAGAGGTGCTTACCAGAGACACCAATGAACAAGGGGGAACCGTCACTAAACCGGCGGTTCCACGGACAGTACCGTCCAGCGCAGGTGCCCCCATCAAAGGGACAACTACCTCGCTGAACGTTTCCAAAACCAGTTCCAAGGAGCTGGGGGGGAAAAAAGAACAGGAGCCCGCGAGTGACAAAACTGCGGAGCCAATACGAACTGACGACCTTTTCTCTGCTGCCTGGCAAGTGGTGAGCCGTAGGGGAAAGGCAAGGCACCCAAAAAGGTGACTTGCCGACCTGACGGACCATCAGGAGGGTCTATCCCTGCAGGCAGTAGTGGAAAGGCCAAAAAGAAGAACAAGAAGCAGCGGGAAAAAGGCCGAAGGGAACGAGCCGCACTGGCTGCTTCTGAAACTAAAACCAAGGAGGCTGGGCAAGCTACTGCGACTGGGGTGCTTGGAGCTGGAACCAGTAGCCGCACTGAAGCTGGGAAGGATAAAAATCCAGACCAAGTGGAAGTCGCGGCCGCAGGAACCAGTTCTAGGATATCCGCCAGGAAGCAGCGAGCGGCCAAGCGTCCTGGGAAGAAAGAAAGAGCAGCCAAAAGGATGCTGGAAGAGTCCACCTCGCCTAGAGGGGAGCACAAAAAAGTGCGACTCGGACAGCAACCAAAGGCTGCAAAAACGAGCTACGCTTCCGCTGCTAGAGCAGATTTGGGTGTGGCCTTAACGTGTGCGCGTTCAGGTCACATTACGAAGGAAGTAGCAGACGACATTCTCGTAGCAATACAGAGGAAGATAATCAGCGAGGCGTGGAGTAGTCAGGACCCTGATGCGTCGGGCCCAGTTTTTAGGGGCAAACCCGTATATACGGAGGGTGTCCTGAAACTGTGGTGCGACGATCAGAAGGCTCTGGACTGGTTGAAGGGGAATATTGCTACCCTCGATCTTAAATCCAACACCTTGCTGACTATAAAAAAACAGTCAGAGATACCACAAAGAGTCAAATGTGGTATCCTAATCCCTGATGCCCAAGGAGCCTGGAAAGACTCACGTGACATTGGTCGCGTGCTGGCGTACCAGAACCGCTGGGTTAACATCAGGGACTGGCTGTTACTCAAGGCTGATAAGCAGACGGACGGGTGGTTCCTCGTTGTTTCGGTGCCGGAGGATCACATCCCGACCCTGATGAAGGCCGGACGCCGTCTCGCATGCGTATGCGGGGCGGTATACGTAAAATTCCAGGGTCGTGGAGGTAAATTCTTTGATACTCCACCGAGCAAAGAGGTAGAAAACAGCCCGGAAGTTATGGATACCGGAGCCACGGTTACCGGTACAGTGGAATCACTGGAGGCCAAGTCCAGTGAAGAAACGGCCTGCACAACTGAGCCAAAGCCCCCAGTGGAGACCGGGCTCAGCGGCAGCTCACTGAGTGACGAAGAGGACTGCATTTTGCCGACCACTTCCGACTCGGTGGCTGACGAAGAGACCCGAGATCTTCTGGCAGGCCTATTTTTGGGCGGGGACGGGGAGGACGCGATCAATGATGGCGTGCCCTTCGTCCAAAACTAGCCTAGTGCAAGCCAACCTCCACCACAGCGAAACTGCGTCGGCTCAATTACGCAAGTGGTTAGAGGTTCAAAAGACTGCCATAGCCTTAATCCAGGAGCCGTGGGTTGGGGCTGGTAAAATTAAAGGCCTAAACAACCTAAAAGGTAAGCTATTCTACAGCTCTGAACACGACAAGCCTAGAGCGTGTATCTACACTACTAAAGATATCTGTGCACAACCATTAACAGATTTCTGTTCTAGAGACATGTATGCCGTGGCAATACAATACACACAGGAGAGAAGGTTAGTCGTCGCCTCGGTCTACATGCCGGAGGAAGACACTCCTCCCCCTCATGACCTCGGCAGGCTGGTGAACTTCTGCGAGAGGACCGGACTAGAGGTTGTGATCGGGACGGACTCCAACGCACATCATCCCCTTTGGGGAATGGAAAAACCTAATGAACGAGGTAAGGTTTTAGTTGAATTTTTATTTAGTACTAACCTAACCATTTTAAACATAGGTTCTGAACCTACTTTCATAAACAAACGCTGTCGCACTATAATCGACCTCACACTTGCAACAGAAGGAGCAGCCAAACTAATTACGGAATGGCATGTGTCGAAAGAGGCCTCATGCTCAGACCATAGATGGATCTGCTTCGCACTACAGGTCGATATCCCCTCTACACCACCATGGAGAAATCCCCGCAAGACGGATAAAACAAAATACCTAAATAAGTTGACGTCTTCGCTCGCGGGTTCTGAGGGGATAAATACTATAGCAGATCAGTCGCTCCTAGAAGAACAGGTAGCAGCTGTTACTAAGGCCATGATAGATAGCTACCATGAATCATGTCCAGAAATCACTCCACCAAGGCATGCCGAGGTAAAGCAACAGTGGTGGGGTGTAGAACTCGATAGGAAACGCAAGAAGGTAAGAAAAGCCCTAAACAGGGCCATGAATACCTCAATGGATGAAGACTGGCTACTATATAAGAAAGCTAAGTCTGAATACAAAAAATGTATCAGGTATCGACGCTCGACTGGGTGGCGTAAATTCTGTGGCAACATAGAAACCTGCAAACAAGCAAATAGGATAAGGAATATTCTAGCTAAACAGAACACGTCGGGATCCATGTCTCTAAAGAAACCCGACGGTAGCTACTCAACATCGCCGGATGAAGCCCAACGCATCCTAATTAAAACGCACTTCCCAGGTTGCTGCTTAACCCAGGAGGCAAACCGGCATGACGACATACTGACACCAACAGTAGAAGACTGGAATTTAGCACAGAGAGTGGTAACGATGGACAAAATCCATTGGGCCATTCACAGTTTCCTCCCCTATAAGGCGGCAGGACCTGACGGCATATTCCCGGCACTTCTACAGTGGGGGGGTAAAGCCCTAATAGTCAGACTTGTTGCCATAATGAGAGCCTGTCTGGCTCTAAAATATGTTCCTAGGGGATGGAGGGAAGTGAAAATCACATTTATACCCAAACCAGGTAAGAGCGATTACACTGACCCTAAATCCTACAGGCCCATTAGCCTCACATCCTTTCTCCTAAAGACGATGGAGAGGATGTGTGAAAGGGAATTAAGGGGGGTCGGCGCTAATGAACTTACCACTACACGACAAGCAACACGCCTACAGTCTAGGCAAATCAACAGAATCGGCACTTCATCAGGTAATTACTAAGATTGAAGGGGCCATCCAAAACAAAGAAATATGTCTAGGTTCCTTCATAGATATAGAAGGTGCTTTTGACAGAACAAACTTCTCCAGCATAAAAGGTGCACTCAGTAGACATAAAGTTGAACCGGCACTGATCGACTGGATAGTTTGCATGCTCAGTACACGAATAATAAAGATTGCTGGTGAATCTCAACCAATCCTAATTAAGAAAGGTTGCCCGCAGGGTGGGGTCCTCTCACCTCTCCTGTGGAATATGGTCATTAATGAACTCATCAGCAAATTAAATACTAATCACTTTTATACAGTAGGTTATGCTGATGACCTGACTATACTGGTCTCGGGAAAGACAGCTAGCATAGTGTGCGACCTGACCCAAGCGGCTCTCCGTATAGTGGAGAGATGGTGCAGGGAATACGACTTAACCGTCAACCCAAATAAAACGGTTTTTGTAATGTTCACACAAAAACGGATGCTGAATAACTATCATCTTCCAAGTCTTTTCAGCACAAAACTCCAGCTATCCTCTGAGGTAAAATATTTAGGTCTTACCTTGGACAGCAAACTTAACTGGAATAAAAACATAGAAAACAAAATCAACAAAGCTAGTATAACTTTCTGGCAATGCAGAAACATGATTGGCAAAAGATGGGGACTGACGCCAAAAATCATACTGTGGCTTTACAAAACTGTAATCCGGCCCATGATCACATACGGCGCTCTGGTATGGTGGACCAAGACCAATGAAGCCACCACAATTAAGAAGCTTCAGCGCTACCAGAGACTGGCATGTATGGCTGCCACAGGCTGCATAAGAACTACGCCAACAGCAGCCTTGGAAGCGATGCTGGAGCTAACTCCGCTTCATCTACATATACAACAAGAAGCGACTTTAGCTGCCATCAGACTCAAGACCCTAAATCTTTGGAGTAAGAATAGTGTCCCTCATACAGGCATAATTGATAGAATTTACTCAGAAATTCCTATCCTACAAGCCAAATACGATAGGATTCCTAAACAATTTGTTTTCGATAAGAAATACAAGATACAATTAAATGAAAACAGCCAGCCGGAAGGATTAAGCCCAAAAGAGCTTAGAATTTTCACCGATGGTTCTAAAACAAAGGAAGGTGTAGGTTCTGGAGCTTTCTCTGAAGACCTCAATATTCACATATGCACACCGCTGGGTACCTATAACACGGTCTTTCAGGCGGAATGTATGGGTATCATTCAAGCGGCCATAGCAATAGATGCTAGGAAGGTTAATGACTTCCCCATCAGAATACTGACCGACAGTAGGGCGGTACTACAAGCTCTGAGTTGCAATGGGGTGAACTCGGGACTAATATATGAATGCCATCAACGATTAAATGAGGTATGTAAAAACAACAATGTGACTCTACAATGGATAAAGGGACACAGTGGATCCAGAGGCAACGATGCAGCGGACGAACTGGCCAGAAGAGGATCGGCTCTGGCCACTATAGGGCCGGAACCAATCATACCAATCCCCTTTGGCAACGTTCGTTCAATGGTACGTAGACACTTCACTAATCAACACGCTCAGCTTTGGAAAAATCTAATAGACTGTAGACAAGCTAGGGAGGCCCTACCTGTAATAAACAGTCGCTTAACCAAAGTTCTAATGAGACTGAACAAGCCGCAGATCAGGATAGTAACTAGTGCTATCACAGGACATGGCACCTTTAACAAACATTTATTTACTATAGGTGTTACAGATAGTCCCCTGTGCAGGGCATGTATGGGGGAGGAAGAAACGGCGGCCCACGTACTACTGAAATGTCCGGAGGTCGCTACTTACAGGGCTAAACATCTCGGCACGCCGGGATCACTCCCCCGAAGTTGCATGCAACATCAAGGGACTGTTGAGCTTCTTCGGGGAGATCTCATGGCTCGAATAATCCCATTATTCCTGCCCACACGCAAAATACGCGCAGAGACGTGGAGTTGCGGAAAACAGCCCGTTGCAAACTAAACTAAACTAAACTAAACCGACAGCGAATAGGGAAAAAGGGTTCTCGAGTGGCAGTCTCGTTTTGGTAAGCGAATGTAGGGCTATCTTCCACTAGCCCTTCAATCCCCATAAAGTTCGCAAATCGCCTAGCAAATCCCGAGCGGTCGCAAGCGACCGCACTCACCCACAGCACTTAAACCATTAAAACTTATATTTAGAGACTACTTTTTTATGAATTTTTTATGAATAGATTTTATAATGCCATATTTTTCTATGAAGAAGTATGGTAATATAAAATCTATTCATAATTTTCTATCCTGTGGTCTCAACAAAAGTCAGGTTTTATTTCATTACAAAAAGATTTATTGTATTTCGATAACAAAAAAAAATATACCAAGCGGATGTCGGCAGCGTGAAAATTACAATTATTTCTATATATTACTCGAAATTATTTACGTAAAAAGATAAATTATATTCACACAATATTTTCTATAACAGTTTTAAAATAAAATACTATATTAGACACTAATAAAACACTAAAAAAAAATCCAAAAATCAACACAACAACATCCAAATGAAAATGGCGTACGTAATGAACGTAGAATATAAATTATTATCCATAGACAAACTGATTTTTTATTCCACAAGAGGATAGAAAATTTCATATTGATTCTATAATGCCAAACTTCTTCATAGAAAAGTAGTCTCTAAACATAAGTTTTTATGGGTTAATGTGCTGTGGGTCATATTGGACCGCTTGAATTTTGACGGAATATCGAAACGGTCAAATTTGGCCGCTTGGTGTTTGAGAGACTAGATAATGTTTTTTAAGTTACTTATTTATTCATTTCATCATTTATTTATTTTACCTTTTTAATAAGTCTTTTGTAGAGACATGGAAACTAGTTTTCTTTCTTTGAAATTTTTGTTTTATAAAAGTCAATATATTACATTAATTAATTATTACTAAATCATGAAAACAGCAATAAGAAACATTTTATTTAATGATATAAACTTGCCAAAAGTGTAATTTAAAAATATTAAATAATTAACAAATAGAGAAAATTAAATGTAACCATGTGTAAATGAAAAATGTCAATTATCAGCTAGATTCCTATCAAAGTTATCGTCAGTATTTTACAATTCGTTTTCTAAGTAATTTTGACGAAACCGCTGGTATGATTTTCATATTTCATTTTTTTATATAAGAAAATCTTTCTATCAGTTGGGATAGTTATCAGGTACTGGCTTAAATAGTTAAATCTGTATTTTCAACTAAACTAGTTCTTGTCCTTTATTGTATTAATTATTATATATAAGTTTGCATAATTTTTTTTCATTTTAATGTCCTAAACAGATGTTAGAACTCAGCTTTCTCATCTATCAAAATTAGGATATTTTTTGTATTTCATAGCCTCGCGAATTAATAGTAGGAATCGGTGTGCTTTTGCAAGGATTTGTGGACTATTAAATCTGATGTAAGGGGCGATGGGCGATCCTAAACATGCCTACAGACTTAATCTTCATTTTAATAAAATCTACATTAATCGCAAACTATTTAATGCTGTTCTGCAGTGCTTAATAAGTTAACATTTGCATTAAACGTAATCGCTCTCAGAACGTACTAGAATAAAATCAAGTTATGTAAATTTTTTTACCGTTGTAAAATTAAATGACAGAGACAAAATATAATTTTGTCCCCGTCAGATTCAGATATCGATCACAGAATAATTAATTTATGTTGCCCCTTTTCCAGCTGTATTATGATTGCCAAACAAGTGTTTATTCCTGGCCGGAGAAGAACAACGTTCCCATAATACCAGCTTAAAACAGCAGGCAACTCATAAGTTCCGCCTTATATACAAAAGACATTCTTTCATGCATAGATTATTTACATTCCTTAACCCTTTTCTGTCAAAGTCAATGCAACTGTGTACATGTATCCATTAAAAGTGGCTAATTTTCGAAGTGTAATTCGAACATGGTTATAGGATGATACGGAAATGTTGCTGATTGTTTTATGGTAATTTATTATTAGGTACATATTTTAACAGGTTCCCTATTGCGTAGAATCCGTGGCAGCCGTAATATCATTTGAAAAGCATTGCTGAAAATGGGGACCGTCCTCTTTTAGCTTATATGTGTGCCCCTCGTGCCTTCTCAATTATTAAGTACTAACATAGACAATAAGCTTATATTGTATCTACTAACCACTTTGGACCTTTGTTGCCCGACCAATAAACATTTTATTTTATTTTTATTTATTTATTTAACGTAATTAACCCTAATGCGATGATATGTTATTCATTTTATTTATGAAACAGAAAATATTTGTTAGTGTATATATTAGCACATATAACTGAGTTCAGGTTTAACTTGGTTCAGGTACTTATTGCACTATTTTCAGATTAAGGTTTTGTTTGAATTAATTGCATAGTTTATTGGAATAAAAATGAAATTAAATAAAATTTGACGGCTCCGTGGCGCTGTGGCTTAGCAGAGTTGCGGCGCTGAGGACCGCGGATTCGACTCCCGTACGGAACAAATTTTAATTGCACAATTAGTGGCACTGTGGCTTAGCAAGGAGTTGCGACGCTGAGGACCGCGGATTCGACTCCCGCACGGAACAAATATTAATTGCACAATTAGTGGCACTGTGGCTTAGCAAGGAGTTGCGACGCTGAGGACCGCGAATTCGACTCCCGCACGGAACAAATATTAATTGCACAATTAGTGGCACTGTGGTTTAGCAAGAAGTTGCGACGCTGAGGACCGCGGATTCGACTCCCGCACGAAACAAATATTAATTGCACAATTAGTGGCACTGTGGCTTAGCAAGGAGTTGCGACGCTGAGGACCGCGGATTCGAATCTCGCACGGAACAAATATTAATTGCACAATTAGTGGCACTGTGGCTTAGCAAGGAGTTGCGGCGCTGAGGACCGCGGATTCGACTCCCGCACGAAACAAATATTAATTGCACAATTAGTGGCACTGTGGCTTAGCAAGGAGTTGCGACGCTGAGGACCGCGGATTCGACTCCCGCACGGAACAAATATTAATTGCACAATTAGTGGCACTGTGGCTTAGCAAGGAGTTGCGACGCTGAGGACCGCGGATTCGACTCCCGCACGGAACAAACATTAATTGCACAATTAGTGGCACTGTGGCTTAGCAAGGAGTTGCGACGCTGAGGACCGCGGATTCGACTCCCGCACGGAACACATATTAATTGCACAATTAATGGCACTGTGGCTTAGCAACAAGTTGCGACGCTGATGACCGCGGATTCGACTCCCGCACGGAACAAATATTGTTGCGCTCCACAGTTGATGGCACTAGCGCCATCTGGTATCAAGTATCAGAAATAGGTGTGTCAAGATCTTTCTGGAACTCACCCAACAGCGCCATTCATATGGCCTACAAGTAATTATTCTGGGTGTGGATATTTTATCCTTGTGCAATTTATGTATGTAAATTGATACGCGATACAGGAGAAAATCCTTGTATGTGGTGACGTTTTATTTTGAAATTACTGTAATCATCGTCAGGCCGGGTTAGCCTAGTGATAGCTTCTTCCATTTGCATGCATACAGAACGGCCTGAAACGTTAACAACAAAGTTCTTCTCAGGGTTCTGATAGGCTCGTTTCACGGAAGCATGAAATAGAAGTGTAAAAGAACACGATGGTGTGTTTCCTAAAGTGAGTTATGTTTTTGAAGTGTTTTTGGTAAGTACGTTACAAAATATTTTCGTCGAGGAGGACATCCACGACTTTTTCTGCCACCAGGGTGGCGCGAATTAGGAATAAGATAAAATATTTGACAGGTTTCATAGCGGCGGAAGTAAATTTCTTAGAAAAGTAAAGTGTAGAGGTTATTGTTTCTTTCTGAAATATTAGAAAGACTTAATATAAATTAGATTAGAAAAGGATAAAGTTAGTTATAGTTAGATAGATAGATAGATAAAAAATTGAAGCCAAAAGTAACAGTTAATTCTTTTTAGAAGATGTTAAAACATTAAATCTTTTCGATGGGTGGCAGTCCACTACTCTGCAATTTACGCGGAATTTTCTGCCTCGAGTGATTAAACTGCGGAATATGTTGTCGCTAGCGGGGTTACAAATCGAAATAAGTTATGGACCTTAAAAAAAGAGTCTACTTCTTAAAAAGTCGGCAACGCACCTGCAATTCCTCTGGCGTTGCAGATGTTCATGGGTGTCGATGATCACTTACTATAAGACGGGCCGCATGCTTTTTGCCTCCTCCACACACACACACACACACACACACACACGCACAGCCGCGCCACCACACGCACACGCACACCCACACGCACACCACACGCACACCACACGCACACGCACACGCACACGCACACGCACACGCACACGCACACGCACACGCACACGCACACGCACACGCACACGCACACGCACACGCACACGCACACGCACACGCACACGCACACGCACACGCACACGCACACGCACACGCACACGCACACGCACACGCACACACACCACACACACACACACACACACCACACACACACATACCGCGCGCGCTTGCATACACGAACACGCACACACACGCACGCACACGCACATAATTTTTCAATGATGATAACCGTGTGTGACCATCTATGTGAGTAACCAAATAGGTTCACCTTAGTCCCAACTGTCGACATAGATTACAGTAGAAGACAACCAATGCAAGATTAAGCCATCAGTGACAACCGATTTTAATAATTCTTTGTTTTATTAAATTAGTTATATGTTATTTTTACGCTGTTGAGCCACGCTGCAGCTATAATATATTATTGTTGTATCACAAATGGGTCGGCTCGACTGGGGAAGGACCGCGCTCTCGCAGAACACCAGCGTTAAATAGCAACTCACTGATGCTGTGTTTCGTATGGTGAGTGTAGACATTCGGAGACCCTTTTTTACGGGAATCGAGGCATTCCATCTTAGTTCTCAGTGGTGATAACGCATCTGCCTTTTGATTCTTAATCGAGGATAAATGTAGATGTCTATGGGCCACAGCATCCACTTATTATCATTTGGACTGTATGCTAGTTTGTCATCCTTATCCTATAAAAAATGCTTCAAAGGTTCTAAAATTATGTTTTCGTATTTCTATAAATAAAATTTTAATGTAAGTGTTTTAGATGACAATGAGATTGTAAATCTTAGCACAGATTTCAGAATATGAAATTATTTTTTTCTTTTTAGTTCTTCGTAGTCGAAATTAATTTTTCTTCGAAATAGAAATCAAAAGCCAATTTTTAATAAGCGGTTTTTTTAATTTAAGCCAAAATTATTGTTTGTAAAAGATTTCAGCTCGAATTTGCCATAAAGTTATTCTTAAATTGTCTACAGGCACGCAATATGTTAATCACTGTTTCACATAAAGCACAACTATACATAGTTAACGTGGAACTAACAACCTGTCTAGAAAGTGATAAATAGTACGGTATAAATTTATCATTTCTGAAGGGACTTAAATATATTGACTTTTGTAACATTACTAATCATTTTTAATGCAGTTGATCATTAGTAGTCAATCAACGGTGGTAATATCTGGTGATGATGAATGAGAAATCATTCATGGATTTTATAATGATGATAGTTGGGACGATCTTGAAAATCATTGCATACGCGTAAATAATTATATATTCTGGTGCGGTGATAAGAACGTTCAAGTACACCAAACGGGATATTGCCCCTGCTTGCATACACACATCACAATTGAGGAGCCGACTAAAGATCATCCCCACTCCTGTACGTATAGATTACCCCTGCGGCAGGTAAGTGAGTAAAGGTAAAGTAAAGTTACAGCCTATATACGTCCCACTGCTGAGCACGGGCCTCCGCTTATTTCCGAGGGGCGAGTGAGTAGTCGCCTTAAATAATTCCGTAATGTTTTTATTACAAATAGAAGTAGATTATAAATAACACATATTTGAAAGTAATTATAAGTTTAATTCACCGTTAGTTCGTAAAATACCTCCATCCTAGGAAAGAACTGCGAAAATCCGGCGGCTCTTTCGAAAATACGAAAAACGGATTAAAACCATAGTAAAGTTGCAGCGTGGCTCTACAACTTATAAACATTAACCTGGGATCTTGAAGGCTCACATACACGTGAGACTTATAAAGCCCACCTTAACATGTGAGAATAGATTTATTGTAAATGTAAGTAAGAATTTGTATTTTTGTATTTTATCGTGTAGTGGAGGTGTTAGAATATCCACAACACCACATTACCCCGTGACTGGTGTAAGAGACGGAGGGAAACAATTCAGAAGATGGGCAGAAGCGTCTTCCTAATGACGGCTAAAATAAAAAGCTGCAGTGGCCAACCCGCTTGCCGAGCGTGGCAACCATGGAAAATATCTCTCCTATGAGGCAATCAATGGGGGAGGCCTATGTTCAGCAGTGGGCCGGAACGGTAACAATATGTTGTTTTACATAAAGCGTCGAATCACATAAGCTTTTGTATTCAAGCAAATAATTAATTTAATTGTAGTAAATGGTTGAGTGATTATGAAAGCTATTGCCACCGAAATACGTTAATTTTAGGTTCGAACACCATTTCACAGTGATAGTAACGCTTTGCCGTTTCGAATATAATTGTTTTCATTAAGCGTATATATAACTATTTTCGTCAAATATTCTTTGCCACAAATCAATAGTCCACAGCTGAGTAAATGCCTCCCTTATAGATTGCCTCATATACAGATACTTGTGACAGTGTGTGTACATTGTACAGTGACGAAAATTATTTTAGTATTTTTAGTAGTTATCAGAAACTGGCTGCCCATCTTTTGTTTTTCCTCTCTGTCGCCTCTCACGACACCCACGGGACGATATTTAAGAGACGGATTCTATGACGGCTTCAGTTTTTCGTAATCTTTATAAATTTTTGTGGTGGTAGTAGTACCCATCTGCTATATATATATATATATATATATATTATCGTTGACACGGATGAGTCGGCTCGACCGAAATTAGACCACTCTCTCCACAGAATACATGCGTAAATCAGAAGTTCAATACAGCTGTGTTTCGATGAGTTTAGAGAACTAGAGATCCCTTTTACTGGAAACGAAGGCATTCCATCTTAGTTCTCTGGGGTAACAACGTATCTGCATTTTGATTCTTAAACTTTATGCGCTGCTGTGTGGCTATACCACGTTCAAATACCATATTTACACCGCAACTGTGATTTTATAATTTTTTCTGTTCTAAACTTTGCAAGTGTCAGTTTGATTTAAAATTTCATTTATCAACTAGGTATAATGTGTTCTAGACCGAATTTCAGTTCCGGCGGTCACTCTTAACTGAGACTAGCCTTCTGCGCAAGACAGGGTTTTATTGCACGAGTGCGCTCTCTTCTCCCACACTCTCATAACCCGATGAGACGGCCACAACAACAGGAAAAGATTGGCTGCAGGCCCAACAGCTTTACATGCTTTTTAGGCAGGTGGTACAATAAACACAACCTACTTCCTGACTCTGGTCTGTTACTGAGAATTTATTGACAGAAAACCAATAACTGATTTTGGCTCGACCCTGGTTTCAAACCTGGGGCTCAAGCTAAGTCAGTCCGCAGTCGAGTAAACGACCACGAAACCAACAAGGCAGACATTACTCAACAAGAGATACATATAACATATAAAACAATATTTCATTGCGCTATGAAAACACTATATTAATAAAACTAATAGAGTGTCACTGTACGACTGCACTTCGCCAATGGCAGGCCATTACTACACATTAATATTAACACCTCTAATGGCTCCACTGGGAGATGATATTAAACACTGTCACTACTCAATTTAATCTTTTTTTTTTTAGAAAGAATATTAACAATGTTATAAACATTACTAATATTACCTTTAACCACTCGTGGTAAGCTTAAATTGTTTGTGTTACGAGTGGTCCACGAGCTTTTTGAGTTCGCATTTCGCGCCCTGCCATTAGGCTACTGTCGCTTCGTCGTATGTATACGAACAAAAACAATGGACGTGTCTGCTTGTAATTATGAAGCAAATGTCTTCTGTAAAGCTCAGGATGTTATTTGCAAGCTATTTAGACATAAATAACCATTTTCAAAAAATGTCTACCAGTAAACCTTACGAGCAGATAGAAAGCAACACCAGGAGGAACCTGGGCTATATTTAACCCGAAGAGCTTGGAGATTCAAAGAAAAACGAAAAATTGATAACATAAATAGTCTTTGATTATTTTAAATGTAAGTAACGCCAACAAAGTACAACCATAATGTAGCTGGCTCTTCAACGTATAATATATATATTATTCACAATGCTGTGTTAGTCCCTACTTTAACATATGGTAGTGAAAGTTGGGTGTGGCAGAAGCACGAGAGTAGAATAAATGCAGTAGAAATGCGGTCGCTAAGGAGTATGTTAGGGCTGAATCTGAGTGACAGGGTGAGAAACTGTGTGATAAAAGAAGAGTGTGGTTTGCAAGATGATGCGGTGACCAGGATTAAGAAAGGAATGCTTCGGTGGTTTGGTCATGTAGAAAGAATGAATGCGGAAAGACTGGCAAAGCAAATATATGTTGCAGAAGTGAATGGAAGAGTGGGAAAGGGACGTCCTAGGCGGAAGTTTGTCGACCAAATTGGCGATATACTAAAAATGGGCCAAATTAAGAGTACCCCTAACCGACTAGCATGTATGTGTAGGTATATGGATGTGGAAGAGGCGAGAGAGGTGTGTCAGGATCGTGCTAAATGGAAGTCAGTAGTCTCTGCCTACCCCTCTGGGTGACAGGCGTGAGTGTTTAAGGTCTTCTCAATTGAGGATTAAAAGTATAAAGCCTACTTTCATTTTACTTTAGTGTTACTGTAAAGTGCCAAACATTACGTTAATTATAGCTGAAATTATATAATAGGCTTTACAATTTGATATCAAAGCTGAATTACATGGCTATTGAAATATGTGAAGCAGTTAATTGCACTGCATTCGAAAATTATTCACACATTTGCACGCGACATATATGAATTTCAACGCGCTCACACAGTGTATTATACAGAGTTTACATGTGAATGTTAATAAGTAATAGAAGCTTGTACGCAGTTTCAAACACGATATATATGAAAATGATTCTATGACTCACACACACATACACACATACGCACACGTACACGCGCACGTGCTCGCACACGCGCACGTGCACACCACCATCACCACTAATCCTAGAACCATTACACCCAACACCATTGACTTCTATATTACTAGCGAAACAACACCACTACACTAGGAAAGAAACCGTCGTCAATAATTCGACACGTATAGAATATTTTTAACTAATTTGCCGTTTTATTTATGTTTTACGCAAACCGTTCTATACCCCATGTATGATGTAGTATGAATTTTACGGCAGGCTCTAAAATCTCCACGGCTCAATTTTTCCTAATCGGCCTGTAGAAGACCACTGATGGACTTGAGCTTCTTTCATTGAATTCACCATAGTCGTCACGCTTGCTAGGTGGGTTAACGACCGCAGTACCTGATGCCGCTGCTCCCCGTCAACGGTCTAGATATTTTACGCTTGTCGTAAACGAAATGGTCACAACATTTCTTTAGATGTCGAGTAGTAGAATACAGATTCTCTCAAAGATCAATCGCTCTGTTTTGTTTCGTTAGCTGGAAATTCACGTAGACCATCAATCCAACAATCTGCTTGACCAGCATGGCAATCAAAGCAAATGTTCAAATAGTTGATAATTAGTTGCATCATATTATCATATTACTTTATATATTATGTATAACTCACGGTCTGATATACAGGTAGGCGATGAATATAGGTGGCTTAAGACCGTGCTTTGTTACATGCTACTCGTACATTCTACATTCCTTGTGGGAGGCCTATATGCAGCAGTGGACACGTAAAGGGCTTAACGATGATGATGGTGATGATGATGATATTAATAAGTAATATTTTTACATATAAATATTATAACTGGCTGGTGGCGATCACATTATTCCCCGGGGTTATTATCATCCATGTATTCCTTACTATTAAACCAGTTCCAGTTACAGTATTAGTTTTATACAATCATTGTTTTATAAAGTTTTTGAAGTCAATTTTGTATGTTTTTTTTTTTTTCTGAAATGTTGTAATATAAGCGTACGGGTACATCGCCCCAAGAATAAATTGATTAATCTGTGGAGTCGAGTATAGAAATTTGGAATTTCAAATATAGAACGTCATAAAACTTTGAATTGGAAGGTTTAAAAAGTTTTAGTAGTATCGTTAGTGCTCTAAATCCATTCAAGCATACGACAGATAAAGTTTTATCTCGATATCCATAAAGCGAAAGGCATTTGAAATCCCTTCTACCTTTTCCTTTTACTGTGCCGGCTACGATTATAAAACGAAATTACGTTAAAGCCCTTCAGCTATTAAATAAAGCTGTTATCAGATACAGTAACAGTGCTTTTCGTAAACAGTTCATAAGTGCGCTGTTAAACATGATATGATTCTCTCACTCAAATCTCATTTTGTAAATAAGAGAGACATTTCGTCGGTTCTCAATGTAACATATCAGTACGATTATATTTTATATATTAGTTCACTGCTGAACACAGCCACCCCCCCCCCTCCCCAAGGAATGCCACAAAGCCCGGTCCTGAGCCACCTGCATCCATCAACTTCCTGCAAATGTTACCAGATTGTCACTCTTATTTTATTTGTAAACTTTCCTTTTTTGTTACTTTTAAAACCAGTGGTAGGACAAATGACTTTCGATAAGTTTTATTCATGAGCCATATTAAATTATAAAATCTATATACTTTCAGGACGACCCTTTTTTACAGGAAACGAGGCATTCCATATTAGACCTCCGGGGTGACAACGTATTTGCATATTGATACTTAATTGGGGAGAAATGTAGATGTCTATGGGCCACAGCATCCACTTACCATCAGGTGGACCGTAAGCTCGTTTCTCACCCTTATACTATAAAAAAATGCCTCAGTGATTGTGTACACGTTTGTGTGTTAGTCAACTTTTACATTTCATTTATATCTATACATAAAAATAATATTGAGAACTTGCTTCTTTTAGGCTCAGAGAGTTATTTGCACGCTATTTAGACATTATTAACCATTTAGAATTCTTGTCATCGATCTGCCCAGGCTATCTTCAGGATTGCTGAACCAATTGTGATAAAACTTTATGAACAGATAGACAGAAAAGCTGAGAAATGTCTAGGATATATTTTGTTCGAGAAAACTTGACTAGTTTTTCGAAAAACAAAGTTATCATTGGTCTTTGATTATCCTATACCTTTAAACGAGCAATTCTTGTATATATATATATATATATATATATATATATATATATATATATATATATATATATATATATATATAATCGGAATCTCGGAAACGGCTCCAACGATTTTCATAAAATTTAGTGTCCAGGGGAGTTTCGGGGGCAATAAATCGATCTAGCTAGGATTTATTTTTAGAAATTGTCCTTTTGTCCGTGTTTTCAGGCAATAAAAATCTGCTACAATATAAGAAGGTAAATTTTGACAGACTATTAACGATCGTAATAGCTCAGATGGGATGTTGTTCGGGCGTGATATCGGAGTTCCGTGGTTCTCGTCCCGTCTTGGGTCCGACTTTTTTTTCCTTTTTTTTCAAATTCCCTTCTTTTTGTGAGAAAATCTATTATTTCGAGCCCTTTTTTTTAGTAATTTTTAAAAATAAGAAAAAATTTTAATGAAACTAATTGCACTCATGATTTTCATTCAAATAACCAGTTCAGTTTTTTCTATTATGTTAATAAGATGAAAAACTATTATTCTTGTAATTTGTATATAAATGTAACTTAAAAAAACCAAGCAAAGCTCGGTCATCCGGGTACTTTTAATCTTATTTACAAAATGAGATTCAAAAAATTGCAAATACGTTTTCACCCCTGAGAACTAATATGGAATGCCTCGTTTCCAGTAAAAAAGTGTCTATCTCTAATATTTCGTGCATTCCTTGTATTGTTATATTTTTACGTGGAGCCACACCGCTGCAATGTAACGGTTGTAGCACGAATGGGTCGGCTCGACTAGGGAAGGACTTCAATATCAATAAACACCAGCGTGAAATAACAGCTAAATGCTGCTGAGTTTCGTATAGTGAGTGTGGAGAATCGAAGACGCTTTTTACTGGAATCGTTCAATCTTAGCATTCAATTTTAGTTCTCAGGAGTGACAATGTATCTGCATTTAGATTTTAAAACGAGAGAATATCTATAGACCATAACATCTACTTATCACGTGGATTGTGTGCACGTTTGTGACTTATGTTCTTTACAAAAATAATGTTAGGGAGTAAGAGGCCATTTGTCTGCTAAGAAAATTCAGTTTTCCTGAGGTAAAACAGTCAATGTGTAAAAAAATTCTCAGGTTTTGAAGATGTCTCCAAGAGAAGAGTGAATAGGCTTTTGTTGTGAAGTCTGTGTGCTTCACCATCTTAGGCTACATCACTACTTACCATCAGGTGGGATTATAGTTAGGCGCTTAGAATAGTAAAAAGAGAATAATAAATGTAATAACAAGTAGTAAAATTTAAAAAATTACAACCTACTTCAATACGGCCGGATCAATGTTATGTACATTCGAATTCGAATCAATTAAATACATATTATTTAAGGATTACTCAAAAACTACTAGTCAGATCCTTATAAAATTTATATGGGACTACACGAGTGGCACCAGATTTCAAATATAAAAAGCCCAGAAAAAAGTTCTAAGGTAACAAATAAAAACATACAGTCTAATTGAATACCTCCTCCTTTTTGAAGTCGGTTAGTAAATGGTGATAGCTCGGGGGCTGTGTTCGCTTCAAGCTTTTTAAAAGAGCAATCCTGTTTTGACCGTTGCCACCACTGACATTATTAATCGTTATTTAAGTGCTAATTTAAAAGAAAGAAAACGAAAACTACTGTGCTTCGTATGGTGAGCGTAGAGAACAGGAGACTTTTTTTACTCGAAACGAGACATATCATCTTAGTCCTCAGTTGTGACGACGCATATGTATTTTGATTCTTAATCAAGGATAAATGGAGATGTCTATGGGCCTCTGCATCCACTTACCATCAGGTGCAATAAGTGTTCATTTGTTACCCTTATTCTATAAAAAAAACTCCCAGAGGCTTAGCATTGACTTACGGAACTGAAAGCGTGTATTTAAATCCCCCACCGAGCATGTATTTGTATGGCCCCCAAAAAACTATTCCTGGTCTGGATGTTTGCCCTTGTGCAATTTATGTGTAATGTATATGTGTAAACTGCCTTTAAGATGCAGCAGAAAATCCAACAGTGGGATGCGTATAAAAATTAAAATAAAACAAAAACAATTTTATTCGTATATGCTAAAAATTTTGTATACCCGTATATATAATATATATATATATATATATATATATATATATATATATATATATATAACATAAAATTAACATTATATACAAATTTTACATTTATATAAACCCAAAAAGATAAACACAAAGCTGTCTTGCAGTTCACCGGCAGTGAGAAATTTCATATTCGAGTAAACAATGCATTTGAATGCTTGTTTATATGTAGTGTCTGTTTGATACCATTTCATTTATAGTAACAGTACAGATCTTTTATGACAGAATTTATCATTTCATACCGAAATCTGCCACTTGTAAAAGGCTGAATCCTAGTTTCATTTACTTATTATAAGTGAGCGCTGGGCACCGTGTGGTGGCGGTGGAAGAACATCCCCTACCTTATATCATCCCGTGGGTGTCGCAAGAAGCGACAAAGGGGAACTGAACTAAGGAGAAGTGTAGTAGCATTTTTCCTAAAATAGAATAATAAAAATTTTTTAAACTGCTGTTGTCAACTCGCTTGTCGAGCGTTGTAACCATGGCAAATATCCCTCCTGTGACTCAACCTAAAATGATGATAATGACGCCAGTGTTGGAATAAAATCCCAGCCAGTGGTAGTTATTTTTGTTGTTTTTGTTCTAATTTAAAGATGAAACGAACATTAATGGAATGAAAAGGGTATAAGACGGAGGATGTTAATAAGAACAGACAGAATTTTTAAGAACTTTTTATGTCTGTGTTGAGTGGGTCCTTGGATGGCTTTAGATTCACCGGGATAGTAAATCATTAATCAAACTATGATTTTTATATATTTAGAAGTTAACACTAATATTTTGTTATTATTTAACTTATTTTATTTCTGGTGCCAAACAGCAATGCGTTTGCTCCTGTGTTCAGGTCTGAAGGATATAAAAGACCAGTTAAAGTACAGGTGGCGAGGCATTCCATCTTAGCCTGGGAGGTAACAGCGCATCTGTAACATTGTTCCTTTGAAGCTGGCTGCAGGAGTCCATGCTCTGCAGCAGCCATTTACCATCAAATGGACTGTACATTTCTTTGACACATCAGTTTAAAAAACATTAATGTAAGAAATACATGAAATAATGATAGAAGTTACGCTAAAATAACGTGACCGTTACAGTCAATTAAAGGTCTACCGCTGAACTGCCCATAAATAGCCTCATAGGAGGGATTTTACTACAGTTGCCTCACTGAGCAGGCACGTTTTCAACCGCAGTTTTTATTAATTCTTATTTGTTATTAAGGAGACGCTGCTGACCGTTTCCTGTTCTGTCACTCTCTGTCGTCTCTTACGACACCCAAGGGATGATAAGGGGTAAATTAGCACCTCACGTGGTACTTTACGTGGTAGAGCCCTACTGCAGCTATAGTAGTGGTATAGTTGTAGCACGAATAGGTCGGCTCGACCGGGGAAGGACCACGCTCTCACAGAATACCAGTGTAAAATAGCAGCTTAACGCTGCTGTGTTTCGTATGTTGAGTGTAGAGAACCGAGAACCTTTCTACTAGAAATGAGGCATTTCATCTTAGTCCTCACGGGTGACAACGCATATGCATTTTGGTTCGTAATCGAGGATAGATGTAGATGTCTATGGGCCACAGCAACCACTTACCATCAGGTGGACTATGTGCCCGTTTGTCACCCTTCTCCTATTAAAAAAAAAACTGAAATTGCAATTAACAATCTCATTGGTGCTGGTGTTGTTCGAGGGAGTGTTTAAAAAAGCATCTCCGTATTATAACTAGAGTAACCGACATAGCCCAACGGATTAGTAAGCTGAAGCGGCTATGGTTGAGGAACCGACAATCGATGGGGAAGAAAGGTTCTCGAGTGGTAGCCTCGTTATCCCACTAGATGGAGTAATGATCACGTAAGAAGTCGATGCGTGTTCGGGGAAGCCTATGTTCAGTAGTGGATTTGTGAAGGGCTTCAATGATGATGAAGGTGTTGTCAGAAATTACCACGACTTTTCTTAAGCACTATATTATACGAAAATGAAACTAACTTTGTTTTGAATCCAGTTATAATAGAAATCATTTATAACTAACTTAGTCATAAAGACATTTTCCATTGCGGCCTATTAAAAGTATTTCTAATGAACATGGGCATCCCCTTACGACAGACTGAAATAGAAATTTTCCATAGTAATCATGCTTGGCCAGCGGACTGCCATCCTCAGTTTTTTTATTTAGCAGTAATGAAGAAGATGCTGCTGCCCATGTCCTGGTTCAGTTTCTTTCTGTCGCTTCTTACGACACATATAGTGAATGTTCTTTTGCGCCACAATACGGCAAAATATATTTTTTAAATATATTGGCATTCTGAATTTAAAATTATATTTGAAAATTTCAATATATCTCACACGTAAGCAGTTTCATTTTTTACCATATATATGTTAACTGAAATATGACGTGATAATAATAATTCATGTAAATCATCAATCATCAACATGGTTAATGCAATATTCTATTGTCATATTTTGAAGAAAATTTATTTTAAATGGTCTATTTTATAGCTAGAGTATATCATGAAAAGCGATGAAACAAAGCGCTTTCACCCGTGACTTGTTACTTTCAAATTACTAAAACGCTCTCAATCCGCGTAGTGCCAAATGCATTATCGACTAAGCATTGTATAAGCTCTTTCACGATTTATCAACTTAACTGTTATTTAATAATTTACTTTATTTATAGGAGAGCGAAACCATTTAGTGGCAATTTAAGAATATCCACTACCCTCAATCATCACGTGTGTGTCGTAACTAGCGAAAGAAGGAAAAAAATTAGGAGCAAGATGCCCTAATTTGTTGTTAGATGATACAACTTTGCCAACCCGTTTGTCAAGCGTACCATCTTTGGCAAAGAGGATACCTTAGGGTGTTTCCCTATGAGGCATCTATGTGGGAGGCCTATGTTCAGAAGTGGACTTTAAAAGTCTGTAACGGTATAGAAAATGGATAAATGAGCATGCGGCTCACCTGACGGTAAGTTTCAACCATCATCCACGAACAACTGCAACCCCAGGGGCATAGCAGGGTATAGGGTAGAAAATAAAAAGAGATAAACAGAAGTGAGTCCTTCTAAATCCTCACTCGTTTGATCAGTAATGTTTCAGTGCTAAGGGCCATAAGTTCGAATCCCGTACTTAACAAGCATTTGTTTGGTCTACGAATAATTGTTCTTGGTTTGGATGTCGTCCTTGTGAAATTTATGTATACTGCCCTCACGATACCGGAGAAAATTCTAGTGCAGAATTAACTTTTTTTTTTTTACAAACAATAATTAATTAAATAAAGTTGACTGCCTCGTCTGGTATTCATAAACGCGACTGATAGTTATTAGATTTCGAATTCGAATTTTATAATAAGATACCAATGAGCCGAAATATAGCGATGGTTTCTCGAATGGCATTTTTATTAATATATTAAAACTAAAAGGATTTTGAAATTTGTTTGACGTGGTAGACTCACGCTGCAGCTATATTATGGTTGAAGCACGAATGGTCGACCTGCTTGTGATTTTCGAGCGAGGCAGAAACAAACTTTTACGTAATATCAGAGCAATATCGCAAAATAATCGCAATAAAATAGCAGCTTAATACTGCTTTGTTTCGTATGGTAAGTGTAGATAACCGTAGACCCTATTACTAGAAACTAGGCGTCCAGTCGTCAGGGATGACAAGGCATTTTCATTCTTTATCGAAGTAAGATATACATTTCTATGGGACACAGCAACTACTTTCCGTCAGGTAAACTGTGTGCTCATTTCTCACCCTTATTCTATAAAAATGTATCGTCATCTGAAACTAAAGGTAAAGGGGAGGCTTATTACAGCACTGTAAATATATTACGTATTGTTCATTTTGTAATACCATTTTATTTTATTACAGGCTATTATAGCGCCAATAAACGAAATTTTATACTTTATTTACTTTATTTTATATTTTGTTACTGTTTTTTAAAGACGTTCGTTCGTTATGTTCAAAAGGGAATAAGTAATTTGCTTCTGAAAATATTTATCGTTAGCGAATACTGTGGGATATGTTAATTTTTCAATCGTAAATAATGATAATCTTAATATGATTATTTTTATTGCCACGAACTTATTAATAGAACTTAGCTGATAAATAAATAAAAATATATATATTAATAATAGATGGCGGTATAATTAACTCTTTACGGCAGGTGAACCCAGACTGGCGACGTGAAGCAGCATCAATTTGATTTGAGGTTCATTTTCATAAAAAACATTTTACAAAATTATATCATGTGAATAGTATTTTTTATTTTTGGAAAAAAAGCATTTTGTAGATGAAATCTATATCTAATGATTTCTTTACATAAAAGGTATTTTACGTAATAATTTCGAGTAAATTTTAAGTCTCACCGTGAGAATAACAACGTGTTGACATCGGTCTAGCTGACCCATTCTTGCTTCCCTGCTTTACAGATCCGCGTGTCAGTTAGAGGTAATAAAAACACAATTTGGAAATAAAAATTGTAAGGCAAATTTTCTGAGACCACACATAATACGTGTTTTACTCGATCAATACGTGGATTTATCCCGGGCAATATACGATCAAACCAACTGCAGTGTAGCTTATCCACTATAAAACGTATTTCAACAATTTACAGACAGTTTTTCTAGGGTAATTTAAATTAGATAGAAACTAATGATTTCTTATATTTACGCGAACACTACACATTGAAATAATACTAGTTTTTACGAAATTTAAACGTTCTGGGAAGTCTGCAGTCTGTGAACACGTACAGGATCGCCCCCGTCACTACATCAGATTTGATAGACCGCAAATCCTCGCTAAAGAACACCGATTCCTTCCAAGGATGATTCGCGAGGCTACTGAAATCAAAAAACATCCTAATTTCAATAGAGAAGATGGCTGGGTGCTACCATCTGCTTGGGATCCTATAATAAATAAAATTAAATCCCAAACCAAGCATACAACTGCAAGACTTCAAGATACCATAAGTTCATACTGTATAGATCGGAACGGAAAAAAGTTAAATTTTAATCTATGGTAACCGCGGTTAACTATGACATATGGACGTTGAACATCTCAGTCCCGCCCGTGACCATGAGTGCTGTAAAGCGTTCGAAACGTCGGGTATTTTAAAAGTTAAATATACGCGATAAATTCCGTAAAAACTAGTATTATTTCAATAGATAGAAACTAGAATCACTTAGACGCTGGGAAGAGGTATCCATTGTGTGCAAATAACTCAGTGAGAACCAACCAGGGCCAGTTTTACGAGCGCTTGCTTGCCGTATCTTGAAACGGCGTCGTATTTTTTATTTATCTCTGCAATATTCCATTCAGTTAAAATATTTTCCTTTATGATTTATAGTCGTCACCACGTAAGAAGTGTTAGAGTATGAGAAGCCATTACGTCATATCATCACTTGATTGTTCTTAGCGGTGACAAAGGATCACTGGACAGACAGCAACGTCTTCCTAATAAAAACTTAATAATGTTTGAAAAATCTGTTGTTGCCAACCCGTCTGCCAAGTCTGGCAATTTTAGAATATCTATTTGCGTCATTGAACCTGAAATACAGTTCCAAGTAGCTTCTCAAGTGAGTTCCAAGTAGGTATCTCCTATTTCTTAGAGGGTTTTAGAGCAAGTAAATATACGACGCGCTGCCATAATGCGTGTAGACGTGTAGGTTTTTTCCACAATGTTTTTCTTCACCGACGAGCACGTGGTAAATCAGCACTTAAAATTACAATTAAAAATTTCATTGGCGGGAATTTAACCCAGGATTACAACATACGCTTAAATAAATATCAAAATAATACATTCTTAAATTAAAATAGAAAGTTCCAAATTTATACTTTAAATTAATGGAATTAATATTAAACGATTAGTAAAATTTATTGACCAATTTACACAACCTAGAGATCAAGAAATAGCGTCAAACACCGTTCTACGAAAAGGTGGTATAAGAGGTTGTCACTTACCTTTGAACTTCAGCTATTTGGTACCGTACTGAACGTGGGTACTTACCTGCAATAAGAAAAATATAAATAAATTTCAGTAATCACTTATAATCCAAATTTATTATCAGCATGTATTCATACGTAATTTGAGAATCATCTGGACGGACTATGGAATAACGGCTTCCGTGACTCCGCAAAACTCATGCGTGGAACGAAAGATCGTTCTAACATGGAGCTTCGGGGTGGAATAGGATAAACTAGGATATACTCGTAGATATTACAGTGAAAATTAACTATGAGATGAACTGCATGCTCGTCTTTTTTATAGGATAGGGTGACAAACGAGCACACAGTCCACCTGATGGTAAGTGGTTGCTGTGGCCCATAGATATCTATACATCTATCCTGGATTAAGAATCAAAATGCAGATGCGTTGTCACCCGTGAGGACTAAGATGAAATGCCTCGTTTCCATTAAAAAGGGTCTCCGGTTCTCTACACTCACCATACGAAACACAGCAGCATTAAACCACTATTTGAAGCTGGTATTCTGTGAGAGCGTGGACATTCCCCGGTCGAGCCGACCCATTCGTGCTACAACTATACTACTAATATAACTGCAGCATGACTCTACCACGTATATCGTTTGCCTCTCTTATACAATAAAAGATAGAAATTTACCCTGTACTACACAGTTGTAAGCTCATGATGACTGTGACAGTCATAATCTGAAAGGTGTTCATAGCATTTGTAAAATTTTCATTTATCAGTTCTGTTACAAAATAATTAAATCCAGTAATATTATTTACCGTTACCGTTACTGATACGGCCTATTATAGTCTACTGATGAACATAGGCTCATAGATATTTGCCATAGTGCGCTTACAACTACGCTACGCAACCATGTACGCTTGGCAAGTACGGCAAATATCTATAATACAACGTCAGTTTTTTGTTTTCAGTCATGATTAGAAGGAGGCTGCTAACCATGTCGTGAGCCCTGATTCCTGACTCCCTTTGTCGTCTTTTACGACACCTAGGGGACGGTATGGGATAGTAGATATTTTTACACCACCACTACACGGTTCGTTTACACTAGACTTAAATAATTAGTAGTATTATCGTCGTTGGTTTCTTTCCTAGTGTAGAGGTATACTGAGTACTGGTGTTGAGATTAGTGGTGACGGGAAAGTTCACGCAATTGAGGGAGGGCGATCGTTGCTCTTCAAACGATTACCTAGTTTGAAGAGCATCGCAAACATGATTTTATTTTATTACCCGGGTCTTAACTAATTAATTTTCAACACCTTTATTAAAATAACCAGTGCAGAGACGAAATGTAACATCAAAGGAACGCGACGTCTGGTAAAGTGGTCATCAAGTCAAGAGTGAAGATTAAAGCAGATCCTCACTACATCTGGAGAGACATATTTCCGATGGACTTGGAGTCAATCGAAATTTACCGAATGATGAAGAAGAAAAATCGTCATCTTTATCATCATTATTACAGCTTTTCACAAGTCCACTGCTGAACATAGGCCACCCCAAGTATTGCTACAAACCAAAGTCCTGAGCCACATGCATACATCGAAATCCTGCATGTCTTTCCAGATCGTCACTACATCTAGTGAAGGGAAGTCCTATACATAGTCGAGAAGAATATTGGCTTATTATTTAAAAAAAACTTAAGTATAGTTACTTAGTAGTAGTAGTATGTATGAAGCCAAAAAAAATCTTCATTCAAAGATTAGTAATAACACTGAAGCAATATGCGTGATTTAAATTAAAATACGTTAAAGTTGGGGGGAAAAGGTTCGCGAGTCGCAGCTTCGTGATGACGTGATGGAGTGACGACCTGGTAAGATATGCAGGAAGTAGATGCATGCAGGTGGCTCAGGACCGTGTTTTGTGACATTCCTTCGGGGAGGCATATGTTCAGCTGTGGACTTGTGAGGTGCTGTAATGATGATAATGATGAAAGTACAGTGAACACCAGCCTTAAAAACGCAGCGAATGTTAACCAGGAAGAACGTAGATCTATTTCAACATAAGAATTAAAGAAGTCTGAACATAGAAAAAAATTGATATTAGGAAACACAAAGAAGACACAGTCCTCACTCGTGTTCCAGGATTGGTTTCAAAATTTAACGGTGTTTAATTGAGTTTATGCTACAGATACATATTAACCAAGCGTCACTAGTGTGGACTGTGAAATCAAACGGTCAATAGTGCGAATCCGCCATTCGACTGCTGCCGTAAACCTCCTCTAACACAAGAATTTTAAGCTTACTAGGAGTATTGATTAAAACTACTTTTACGGATTTTATCGCGTTTTATTTACATTAATTTTAATACCCGACGTTTCGGGTGTTTTCCAGCACCCATGGTCACGGGGGACTGAGGTGACTGACGTCCCGATGTCAAAGTTAACCCGGAGTACCTTCAGCTTTTTAATTATTGTCTTTGGTCCGATCTACGCAGAATGAACTAACTGTATTTTGAAGTCTTGCAGTGGTATGCTTGGGTTTAGTTTTAATTTTATTAATTATAGGATCCCAAGCAGGTGGTAGTACCCAGCCTCCTTCTCTATTGAAATTAGGATGTTTTTTAATTTCAATAGCCTCACGTATCATCCTTGGTAGGAATCGATGTTCTTTCGCGAGGATTTGTGGTCTATCAAATCTGATGTAATGATTGGGGCCATCTAGAATATGATCGCAAACTGCAGACTTCCCGGAACGTTGATGCTTCACGTCAGCTATGTGTTCTTTTACGCGGGTTCTAATTGATCTCTTTGTTTGCGCTATATATGAGAGACCACAATCACAATCAAGCTTGTACACACCTGCATCTTGTAGAAGAATGCACTTGACGGATGGTAAGAACTGACTAATCTTCTTCGGCGGCTTGTAGAATGTTCTAATAGAAGCTCGCTTCAAGATGTAGCCAATCTTGTCTGTGACACCTCTGACATATGGTAGTATAGCAGGCACACGCTCGACTGTGGCCGGCTTCACTCGGTCACTGTGACGGAGGCGCGGGACCCGAAGCTTGTTGTCGTGCAGAACCTGCTTGACGTACTGAAGCTGGGCGGCCAGGTGTTTGCTGTCACAGATCCCTCGTGCTCTCTGAAACAAAGATTTGCCCACGGTAGCTAACTGTGAAGGATGATGGTGAGATTCATCCTTCACAGATTGGCTACATCTTGAAGCGAGCTTCTATTAGAACATTCTACAAGCCGCCGAAGAAGATTAGTCAGTTCTTACCATCCGTCAAGTGTCATATTCCTCTACAAGATGCAGGAGTGTACAAGCTTTAATTGTGATTGTGGTCTCTCATATATAGGGCAAACAAAGAGATCAATTAGAACCCGCGTAAAAGAACACATAGCTGACGTGAAGCATCAACGTTCCGGGAAGTCTGCAGTTTGCGATCATATTCTAGATGGCCCCAATCATTACATCAGATTTGATAGACCACAAATCCTCGCGAAAGAACATCGATTCTTACCAAGGATGGTACGTGAGGCTATTAAAATTAAAAAACATCCTAATTTCAATAGAGAAGGAGGCTGGGTACTACAACCTGCTTGGGATCCTATAATTAATAAAATTAAAACTAAACCCAAGCATACCACTGCAAGACTTCAAAATACAGTTAGTTGATTCTGCGTAGAACGGACTAAAGACAATAATTAAAAAGCTGAAGGTACTCCGGGTTAACTTTGACATCGGGACGTCAGTTACCTCAGTCCCCCGTGACCATGGGTGCTGGAAAGCACCCGAAACGTCGGGTATTAAAATTAATATAAATAAAACGTGATAAAATCCGTAAAAGTAGTTTTAATCAATGTATAGTGTTCGCTTAAATATAAGAAATTATTACTAGGAGTAGTTAAAGAGAATAATACATACATAAAGGAAATAAATATATCTTAGAGTTTCAATGAAGCACGAATGTGTCATCTTGACCCGGAGAGGACCACGATCACACAAAATAGCAGCATAATACTGTAGAGTTTCGAATGGTGAGTGTAGGGAATCGAATACTCTTTTTACTGGTAACGGGACATTCAGTCTTAATTCTTAGGGGTGACAACGTATCTGTATCCTGATTCTTGATCGAGGATATATGTAGATGTGTGAATCACAACCGTCAAGTGAACCTGTGTGCTTATTGTTCATCCTTAACTCCTACATAATATGCTAAGGCTCTTTTACTTATACGTTGTCCTTAATATATTTGCAGATTTAATTAATTTTCCGGAAATCTGTCGTAAAGAATGTATACGACCTTAGATATCTCCCATTAATTACTGAATCTGTGGAGTCGTTGACTGTTATTACAAGCATATGTTTATTTCTAGTGTTGACATAGTGGATATCGCTTTTCTTGTTAAATATTGTGCTTACGTACACTAATTACATGTTAGAAAACATATTGAGGGTCCAAAATTAATATTTTGTCTTTAAAATTTTTTCTTAATACTTTTTTAATTTAAAATATAAACAGCTGTTATTAAAATCTTTGACAGAGTATTTTTTTATAGAAGAAGAGTACACAGTCTCGATTAAAAATCTAAATGCAGGTACATTGTCATTCTTGAGGATTAATTTGGAACGCCTC
The DNA here is from genome assembly GCA_907164705.1 of Parnassius apollo. Classification (NCBI taxonomy): domain Eukaryota; kingdom Metazoa; phylum Arthropoda; class Insecta; order Lepidoptera; family Papilionidae; genus Parnassius; species Parnassius apollo. The sequence goes on from CAJQZP010000280.1 coordinate 2,099,037, forward strand.
GCCTCCGGTTGAAAGGCTCTTCGGCTCTCTACAGTCTATTTACGAAACATACCAGCATTAAGCTGCTATTTTACGCTGGTATTCTGTAAGAGAGTGGTCCACCACGTGGACCCATTTGAACTGCGGTCATAATATAGCTGCAGCGAGGCTCTACCACGTAAGATTAAATATAATATTATTTTGTAAATAAAATAAAATAATAATATAGTAATAAATAAAATAAAATTCGTATATATGTCGACTTCGTATATATATCTATATGTTATATTATGTCATTATTTTTTACATTACAGTTCTTTCTTTGATGTAATACATTCAACAGAGTTTCGTTTGTTTTGAATTGTTGTTACTTTAACTAGATAGTCATCTTTTTCAAACCGAACATTCTTTTAATAGCAGTAAGGTTGATATTTAGTAAAAATACCTCTCCGTCACAGAGAGGATTCGCATTTCCATCAGGCTGTTTAACAATCGCAGTTTATCACAACTTTGATAACACACTCGTACAAATGCTCTTCACCGGTTTGAATATTTTAGGTCTGGAGTAAACGAAATGGTTATGCCGCTATCTACCGGAACACGAAACATGTACGATGAAAGCAAATATTTTTCAATTAAAGGGGGCCAACGTGAACAAATTTCAAATATGTCTTATTTTGAAGATTAAACAGTTGCTCCTTAAGTCAAAAAATATATTTTTGCAGGACCAGGGGTTTTGATTTTATTTTATGTTCTATGATTTGTAGGTTATGTACTAAAATCTCTCGTTCTTTTGATGAGTTGCTTAAATAAATTGAAAAGAATACAGGAGAAAGCAGTTTTGTAGTTATTATTAAATTGATTAAAATAAAACTCAACCTTTTTTAATTGTTTATTTATATTCTACATTTATTAATAAAATGTCATCTAGAAAAGCAGCCGCAGGCTCTACATTGTCCCTTCAATTCCTCCTAAAACTTAAGTACCACATCATTGTACATTATGTGGGCGCAGCAACTTGCTGTCTTGAAACCCGTGTTATGTACACCCGAGAGAAATACAAAATCTATCCTATGCTATTGTATCTTCTAAGAAATTTCATTGTTGGTTAAACTACCGCCATCTAGTCATTGATTTATGAAACACTTAATATTTTTAATTTATAGCTGCTTTATAATCTTCCATTTTTAGCTACTTTATGTAAATCAATCAAGATAGTGTGGCCGCCACAAAAAATTAAGCATTATTAATAATAATTCTAATGAATCTTATAAAGGAAATACTAAAAAAGAAATCATATTCTATCAAGCAACTTATTGTTATATAGTGCGTGCGTGCGTGCATGCGTGCGTGCGTGCGTGCATGCGAGCGTGCATGCGTGCGTGCGTGCGTGTGTGCGTGCGTGTGTGCGTGCGTGCGTGAGTGCATGCGGTGTGCGTGCGTGCATGCATGCGTGCGTGCGTGCGTGCGTGCATGCGTGCGTGCGTGCGTGCGTGCATGCGTGCGTGCGTGCGTGCGTGCGTGCGGGCATGCATGCGTGCGTGCGATATTTGAGTGGAGTCAAAATGTGTGACATAAACGGCCGTATATTTTGATTGCATTTACTTAGAGGCCTAAATTTTATACCCCCATGAGGCATTAGTTTAAACTTATTATTCGGACAGAGGGAGCACAAAGTCACTCTGGTTCTACTGCAGATATCCTCATTTCTAAGTTTATCACGCAGATAAACTCCAAGCATAGCCCTCTCCATACCTCGCTGAGCGACTTTGAGCGTCCTCATACGGCCAGCAGTGAAGGAACACGTCTTGGTTCCGTAGGTAATCACTGGTAACACGCACTGGTTGTACAACTTAGTTTTCAGGTTTTGAGGTATTTCCTGACGAGAAGAGATCGTAATTTCCCGAACGCTGGCCAGCCAAGTTGAATCCGTCGATTGACCTCTCGGTCGAAGTTGGACTTACCTAGTCGGACTATTCATCAGAGTGACCGACATATCCCAACGGATTAGTAAGCTGAAGTGACAATGGGCCGGCCATATAGCTCGAAGAACCGACAACCGTTGGGGAAAAAAGGTTCTCGAGTGGCAGCCTCGTACCGGTAGGCGAAGTGTACGGTGGCCCCCCACTAGATAGTGACGATCTGGTAAGACATGCAGGAAGTTGATGGATGCAGGTGGCTCAGGACCGTGCTTTGTGGCATACCTTGGGGGAGGCCTATGTTCAGCAGTGGACCTGTGAAGGGCTGTAATGATGATGATGATGAGCACAAAGTGACCCGTATGATATTTCCCTTTTTTCTTATTAGTGCCTCATATAATTTGAAGTATTGAAAAATTGAAGAACTTTAGAATTTTCCATAGTTGCTATTCTTGGCGGTTGGGTTGGCAACTGGAGATATTTAATTATGTTGAGTTGTTATCAGGAAGATGCTGCTGCCCATCTCCTGTTTCAGTTTCCCTCTGTCGCCAGTTACGACACCCACGGGACGATATGGGTCAGTGGGTATATTCTTACACCGCCACTATACGGGAGTATTAAATAGTAAGTTATATACTTACTATTTAATATGACTACACTACGTTTTCCTCCTATCTATTAACAAACTATTCCACCAGTTATCACTTATTATCAAATCACTTCAGTTTATAAACACGGACAGCTATGTGAGTAATCTTGGTTCTCGGGTGGATTTTTTTTACGTAATGATTTCTTATATTTGCGCGAACACTACACATTGAAATAATACTAGTTTTTACGGAATTTATCGCGTATATTTAACTTTTTAAATACCCGACGTTTCGAACGCTTTACAGCACTCATGGTCAAGGGCGGGACTGAGATGTTTAACGTCCATATGTCATAGTTTTTTACGTATTTCATCCACCAGAGAAACTCCGAGCATAGCTAAATGGCGCGCCTTGGGGTGTCCAGCAGTGGACCGCCGCAGACTGGTGATGGTGTTAGTTAACTGAGACTTGATAAAGAAGAATCAATTCTATGGAAATGAATCCTCCAGCGTGCAGATGCAGCGGTGCAGATGCCTTGTCACCTCTGAGGACTATGATGGAATGCCTCGTTTCTAGTAAAAATGATCTCTGGTTCTCTACACTCATAATACGAATTTATGAAGCTATTTTACACTTAACGGGACGGGATTATCGTCTCCAAGAGTAAGTGAAAGCAATAGTGCATTCTCTCTTCCCTCACTTTCACTATCCACGACAATCTGAGCGGAGGGTTCATGCGCAGGACCAACAGTGTTAGGTACGTGCTTTACGAGGCACGGGGGTGAAACATCGCCAAATTCCTGACTCCGAGCTAATTCTGAGAATTTATTGATAGAAACTTCAATCACTAGACCAAAGAGGCAGTAAACTTTATGATGTCAAGTGTCTCAATTCATGCCTTTTATTTTCTACCCTACCTCCGACGAAGTAATTAACTGAATAAGAGTTATGTTGATAAATGGTCAACATGTTTACGAAACGCTTAATCGGTAATGCATTTGGCGCCAAGCGGATTGAGTGCATTTTAGTACTTTACACAAGAAAACTAGTCACCAGTGAAATTCAGCCCTTCGTTTTATCGCTTTTAATATTTTTCTATAGCTATTTAATTGAAATTTTGAAATAAAATTTCTCTGAAAATTTGTTGTATTTTTTTTTAAACAGAGGGGTGTTTTAAGATTAATGTGTGTATGTTTATTTCTGTACATCTGTGTTTGTCTGTGTCTCAAACGGTCAAACCGATTTTGAATTAGTTGTTTTTAGTTAGAAATTGACTTGATCGAGAGTGTTCTTAACTATGATTCAAGATAATCTGTTCAGAAGTTTGAAGTTCATCATCACTTTTGTTTCGGGAGTTTTTTTTTCAAACTAAGTTATCTAAATTAGATTTAAATTACTTCTATTGTAACTTGTTTTAAAAACGAAGTTAGTTTTGTCTTCGTAAAATTCATTGCCTAAGACAGTCATCGTAGCTGAGGGGAAAAGCGTTCGCTGTAAGTTACATGATATGCAAGCGACCCGGTTTCGTATTCGGCTAGCACAAATGAAATTATTACTTGCAATTACATGTGCTAATTTACCATGCACTTGACCATGTAGTGGCGGTCTTAGAATACCACTATCTTCCCACGAGTGTCTTAAGAGGCGAAAGAAGGTGGCAAACCAGAATATGGACAGAAGCGTTTTCCTAATAACAGCCAAAATATTTAAAAAAGTTGTGGCTGCCAGCAAGGTGTGGCAATTATGGCTAATATACCCTCTATGAAGCAATCTAAGTGGAGGCCCATGTTCAGCAGTTGACTTTTATAGGCTGTAATGTAGCGGCTTTATACGTGGTAGAGCCATGCTGCAGCCATGTTATGTCAGTAGGTACCACGAATGGGTCCGCTCAACTGGGGAATGACCTGGGTCTTACAGAATACCAGCGTAAACTGGCAACTTAACACTGCTGTGTTTCGTATGGTGAGCGTAGAAAACAGGAGACACTTTTAACTGGAAACGAGGCATTCCATCTTAGTCGTCAACATACCTACACTTTGATTCTTAATTGAGGATAAATATATATATATATATATATATATATATATATATATATATATATATATATGTATATATATATATATAGGCAATAGCATCCACTTACCATTAGATGAGCTGTGTATTTGTTTGTTACCCTTATTTTTTATATTTTTTTATATTTTTTTTATATTCTATAAAAGGAAAAAATAAGCCGAGTAGAGTGATTATGACAAAGTTTTCTTTATGACAGATATATACAGGTGTTCTAAAACATAAAACTCATGTTCCATTTTCAATTACAGCCTTATCATACTAGCGGTTTGCGAGCGGCTTCGGGGCGGAGCGGGCGCAGCGAAAACGTCACCGACAAGCAACGAATCAGCCGCGCATGTTGTTCGAATACGTCGCGGACGCGCAACGAGTTCGCCGCGAATAGCAACGTGGACGCCATTTTGAACACTCGTACAAACGTTTAAAACATACTTTATAGTAAAAACGAGTCCTTTTTCAGGTGACACAGATAATCTCAAATCTAAAATGTAGGTCTTGACATTCGCAGGTAGGAAAGATTTTTTAGGATATATTTTACTTGTGTGCAAAACAACCCAAAGCAGTCGCTCTCTTCCAGTCGATAATTTGATAATGGATCCTACCAAAATCTGTTGTTTTCGTTTCATGCGTCTTCGAAGTAACAAAACCAACAACAGTGTTTCTCGCGGATTCCATTTTGTTACTGAGTGTACTGTACGTCGTAAACTTGCTGCGAATACGCGACGAAAACGTTGCGTATCCGCCAAGCGTCTGCGACGTCCTCGCTCCGCAGCCAAGGTGTGTTCGCGACGTATTCGCTGGGCTGCCGCTCCGCCCCGAAGCCGCTCTCAAACCGCTAGTATGATAAGGCCGTTAAAGCTATCAATATTTTCTCATGTCCGTTTATCTAACATGTTGGATAATTAAGTCGTCCTTATTTCATGCTAAATAAACAAATGTCACTTTACTTTATACTACAAAATATTACGTTTTGTTTACAAAGCCATTAGACATAATGGAAGTCTGTGTGTGTTGTACGATACTGATGTAACTAGGTTTTGTTATGACTGGAAAGCTAACCATAAGCTTTCCAGTCAGATTAGTTTATATAAAGATGACAAACGAGACAGTTCGGTTGATAGGAAGTGGATGCCGTGGCCCGCAGATATCTGAATCTACTTTCGATAAAAAATTAAAAAAGCAGATGCGTTGTCACACTTGGGGACTAAGATGAAATGCTTTATTTTCAATAAAAATAGTCTCCGGTTCTCCTAACTGACCGTACAAAACTTTACGCCGGTATTCTGTGGGAGTGTGGTCCATCTCCGGTCGAGCCTACTTATACAACAATTATCCTATAGATACAGCTTGGATATAACACATTTTAAGTTACTGTATTGAAACATGAATGAAAATAATCGCTAACATGCTGGTTTTATTATAATGTATATTTTATATTATAATTATAATTTATATTTATAATTTATTTAAATAATTGTAATTTTAGTTCTTCCCAGGACAGAGGTATTTTATTTTAAGTAGTGGTAAAGAAAAACGACTTTCAATGATTATTATGTAATAAATATTGAATAAAACTTATTGTAATCTCATATCTACACATTTAAATTATTCTGAAGCTGGATGCTTTGTTTGTCAGGGAAATATAAACGTATGTACGTTTGTAATGTTTTTAAAGAATAGCGGGCACACAAGCATACATCTCACCAGATTTTTTTTAATTCTAAAAAAAACGTTAACTCCACACTAGGATTTGTTCCTGTATCGTGGGGCCAATTTACAAACATAAATTTTACAAGGACAAACATCCGGACCCGGAACAATTACTTGTAGGAAATACAAATACTTATTCCGTGCGGGATTCGAACCCGCGGCCCTCAGCGTTGTAACTCATTGCTAAGCCACTGCGCTACGGAGACGTCAATTGATTATAAGTGACTGCTGCCGCTCATGAACAACTCCACCCCTGGGGGCTAGGAGTTAAGCTGCTAGCCGCTTAAAAGAAATAGCCTCGTTTCTGGACAATTCTTAAGTCTGATGTACAGGTTTTTTTACTAAACTGAGGTGACAAACGATCTCACAGTCCACGGGATGGTAAGTGGCTACTGCAGTTCAGACTCCTGCAGCCAACTGAATACAAAGCATGCTACAGATGCGTTTTCACTCCGATATACTTAGATGGAATGCCTCGTACCCTATAAGACACTGACTCTCCATACCCTTCCGACCGGATGACAGCGGTGAAACACTAACCGTTGGCGACGCGCCTATTAGAATATTTCAGTTTATTAAGTCAACCGATGACAAATAACTTCTCAAAGGCATATTGTCCAATAGCAAGGTTCTGATAAGAAAATGCTTAGTTAAATCTTAAAGAATGTCGAATTAATGATATGAAGGTCTTGGGTTCGACTCCCAGGTCGGACTAGTTTATTGCTTTCCTAAGTAATATCTTTCAATAAATTCATATAGGGAATTTTAAGATATAAATTATGTTACCGGATTGGTTCCCCGGTTGAAATCATCTTTCCAATGATGTAAATTTAAAAGAATAATTAAATAAAGTTAGAGATCGGATTTGTTCCCCGGTCTAGATGATCACTCTGTGCATAAATAGAATTAACGGAAATTAATCGCATAAGTATTGTCTTATATGAGTTTGATATGTTTTGTACGAAAACAAATGCCTATTTGCAATGATTGATTTATGAGAACATTCACTTATATTGTTATCTGATAAGAAACATGATAACTGATAAGAATCTGATTAGAAATAGTTTCCTACAGTTCGAAAATTGTGTAAAAGCATTTAATTCACCTAATATTGTTAAAATTATTGTATATCAGACTTCCATTTTTTCTGATAGCTGAGAGCCGTGCAAAAGTTAGTTGTTCAAATAGTGTGAGTTCATAGACGCACGCTGGCCACGCCCTTAGGAGGCCGAATATGTAAAAATTTAAAATGTTTGTAATTTCAGCAATTTATGTAAAAATGACTTATAAAACATTTCAGGTTGATTGTACGTGCTAAAAAGGTGAATTCTGTGTTATTTTTATGTAAAAATTCCTGTGTATAAGTGAAATAATGATGGTTTTGTATAAGAAATTTAAAAGTGTTTTGAATGGTGAAATAAATAGAGAAAATGTAAATTAAACTATTGTATTAGTTAACTTATGTATAATTTCAAGTAGAAAACATTGTTTTAACTTTCTGGGTTAAATATTTAAGAAATTTCGACTTCGAACTTGTGAGTAAAATAGGCATATTTCATTTAATAAATAAAAGGTTTTTCGTGATATGAAAATGTAATGTATATCGTATTGTAGATATTGTTTTGTGCTATCTATATAGATAAATTGTAGTGATGTAAGACTTATGCAAATAAAGAGATTAAGTAAAACGTGAGAGAGTAATAGAACAAATTCATGTAATTAAGTTGCGCAAGCACGCGAATGGCGCGGCTCACTTTCGCGTATAGCTCTGGGGTAGCTTAGTGAACGGGTTTTATTGCAATTCGTTCGGGGAAAAAGTTTGGAAATCATACCAGCAGTCAATAAGAAGAAGAAAGGAAAAGTGTAGGGAAGTGATAGGGAAAAGTGATTACTCTCTCACGGAATGGTTTGAAGATAATTGCTGTTTTATTCCCAAGAAATTCATCCCTCAAGTTATACAGTCCACATCGAAGAATTAAGGCGTTGGGACCGGGACGACTTCGGAAGACCCGTAATCCCCGTCTGAACCTACTTGCTGAAAAGGAAGAGGTTATCGCCCTTGTGTGTTACTCCGTTGCGGAGATCACATACGTTGTTCCCGAACCCAACGTAGGCGTTATAGGAGGCCGGATCGAGAGAAGCCTCGATTCCTTCCTTATGTTTCTTAATCCCCTCGCTGGGTTCCTTTTCAATTGGTCCTTCGCAGCCAGGATCAAGGAACCAGCTGTGGACTGCTGGTTATGGAGAAAGAAGACCTTCGGAGCCGAGTGAAGATCAGCAACCGAAGGAAGCCGGAGGTTTGAGCTGAAGCAATAGGACCAAAGGCCAGAAGACCAGGACGTCAGCACAGAAGGACTGGACCTGGAACTACCAGAAGAAAGAAAACCGGGATTGCAGCTTGGGGCGTGTGCTCGCATGGGGCACGTATCGCAGCCAGGCGCAAGTGCCTTGTGAAGGCGCTCATCGTGGCCAAGCAGGGCTTGGCATTTTTCCTGTCGGGCAAGCGTGCTCGGCATTTCCTGTCTGAAGACCGTGTCCGGCATTTCCTGTCGAGTCATCAAAGGGTGCAACAAGAAGAAGCATCCACCGCTGCTGCTGCCAGGCGAGGGTGCGCGTGGGCACCTGACTGCATCGCGGCCGGAGGAGGGCGCTTGGACGAGGCGTCACCGGCAACTGGGCGGCAAGCACAGCATACATCCCGACCACCTAACGCTGCCAAACGGTCGGGCTCTGGCACAACACCTTCGGGTGGAGCAGTTCTCTCGAGCGAGACTGCGCTTGCACTACCGCTCGACTGTTTCGTCATATTCCTTGGCGGGACAGTTCCTAAACCTTTCCTCCATTCCATTCCTGCACGACTCCATCCCTGGACGGCTCACCTCGGTAGGCCCCGTTCAGGATTGATAGGGCTGATAGGGCTGTTAGGGTGGTAGTAGGGTTGTAGGGTTGGGAGATAAGGGGGGAGGGGTAGTGGTGTTAGGTTGGGGTGTAGAAGGGTTGTAGGTAAGGGGTTGTAGGGACCGTAGGGACAGTTAGGGACCGTAGGCCAACAATCACCTTCCTGCAAGATGAAGAAGGCACAAGACCAGACAGAGAGAAGTGAGGGGAGCAGGACAAGGACAGGGCTCTCAAGAAAAGCTAAAGAGGCGGAACCATCTGGAGCGACCACAGCTACTGCGTCAAATGGAGCAACTCCTTCAAGTGGAGCCACCACCGACACGTCCACATGCACGTGGGACTCAGGGACGTCCATGGCAACGACAAGCAACAGGACGGACACCAGTGGTACGCAGGCCAGCACCGCACAACAATCCGTTATATCCATGAGTGAAACGGTGGTCGAAAAAGTAGGTCAAAGGACCGAAGAAGCGGCATTGTCAAGGACAGTAATCGGGCACACTAGTGACAAAGGGTCACAGAGAGGTAGTAGGTCATCGCGATCGGCGAGGCTGAAAGCCGAATTAGAGGCGCGGATTAAATTCGAACGCTCAGAGCTCGAACGAGTACAGGCAGCTGCTGCCTTAGCCAAGTCTCAATTGGAGTTGGCACGACTCAACCGAGAAGAGGAGATCGACTCGAGTGAGGATGAAGAAGAGCGGAATACTCAGGTGGAACCTTTCGTAAGGAGTTGGGTTCAACAGACCATAATGAGCGCGCCGGTTAGTGTGACGCAACCCGATATTACTGATAAGGAAGCGTGTAAAGGATCACGCCGCAAAGGGGCGGAGATCGAGCGCAACCAAGGAAATGCACAGAAAACACACGCGAGTGAGGTGTCAGAATTGACCGAAGCGATTGTGAGTGCAATAAAAATAGCGGGTAAAGATAAGTCTTCCCAGCTTCATTTCCTCCAGGAATTACCGGTGTTCGATGGAGACCCGGGTGAATGGATAATTTTCAAAACGGTGTTTGAAGACACGAGAAGCCAATTTTCAGGGGTGCAGAATGTCGCACGCCTTAGGAGGGCATTAAAGGGCACCGTTAAGTCATTGTTATTTACTTTGTGTGAACCTGAAGAAATAATGAACGCTCTCGAAAGAAGATTCGGTAGGGTTGAGATGCTCATTCTAGCCGAAATCGAGAATGTAAAACGTATGCCAAGATTGGCAGAAGATTGCCGAAATATAGGATCTTTTGCAAGTCGTATTACGAACGTGGTTGCCACAATACAAGCGTTGAATCAACCACAGTATTTATACTCACCGGAGTTAGTGAGCCGCATAGTGGAGAAACTCGGAACTATGATTAAATTTAAATGATTTGAATATCGAGCTCAGTATCCTTTGGAGCCAGAGTTACAGAAGATGGCCAAATTTTTAAATTTATTGAGTGAACAATTTGGAACGTCCTTAAGCAATGAAAATGCGCCTGAAAAACGGAAGCGTACTGAATTCAGGAAGCAAACCGTACACACTGCAAAGGGATGTGTACGCAGCTGTGCCAAGAGCGAGCGCTATATGCGCCGAAGTAATAGGAGCGAGCGTCTAGAACGCCGAAATAAAAAAGGGCACAACCGACAAGTGATTATGACAACCCAGGACAAGCCTGTAAGTCGGGTAATACATAAGTGTGTTATATGCAACAAGGAGCACTCTATAGTGAGTTGTTACAAGTTTAAGGACATGAATAATCGCGAGAAATGGGACGCGGTTAAAAAAGCGAAACTATGTTTCCAATGTTTGTCACCTAACCATAGGAGGTTAGAGTGCAAAGCGAAAAAATGTGGTGTAGAGGGATGTAGAATGTCACATCATCGAATGCTACACCGATACCCAAATGAAAATATCTCGCCACAAGGGGACGAGGGGGGTAAAGAGGCTCAGATTACAACTATTAATACAGTGAATGCACTGGCATGTGCATACTTAAAGATTATACCGGTCGAGTTGTATGGACCTAGAGGAAAGGTCAAGACAACAGCTCTTCTGGATGAGGGATCGACCATGACACTCATAGAGGAGTGGATGGCTCAGAAGTTAGCGCCTCGCGGACGTAAAGAGGAATTACGTATCGAAGCCGTGGGAGGTAAGCGAATTAACGACGACAGTTCGTATCGCTTAAACGTTAAGATAAAAGGCATTTACTCGAATGACTTAGAAGAGATAAGTGTACAAACAATTAAGTCACTTAACCTTTCTCCTCAGTCAGTAAGCCGAGAATTATTACAACGGTGTTCTCATTTGACACCGATTAAGAATGAGTTGATGTATGAGAGGTCCAGACCTACCATATTAATTGGCCAGGACAATTGGCATCTCATAGTTACTCGTGAATTAATTTCAGGAGGTAAGAACCTACCTGTAGCATCGCTCACCAAACTTGGATGGGTTTTACATGGTCACATATCGGTGGTATTAAACCAATCAAGATTGTTAACCACATTTCCACCAAGAAGGAGGAAGATATGGATAAGTTAATCAAAGATTATTTTAGTTTGGAATCTCTGGGAGTGTCTGCGCGAAAGCCCGCAAACGACCCAGAAGAACGAGCTTTAAATATTTTGAGCAAAACGGTACGTCGTATACCTAATAATAGGTACGAGACTGCTTTGTTATGGCGCACAGACAATGAGTGCATGCCGTCGAATAGAGCGCAGGTTGAAAGTCGCCTGTTTAATATCGAAAAGAAGCTCGACAAAAATAGCGAGTTGAAAAAAAGAATATGAGAAGCAAATTGAAAATCTCAAAGGATCTAAAAAGGATGGCCGAACTGGAAGCACAGTTACACACGGGGGGATCCGCTAAGGACACGGTTGCAAAGGTGGCTGAGGAGTTTCGAACATTCCGTGAACTCATGTTCTCTATGCTCGGTATGCTCCGTAAACAAATTAATGAGTGCTCCCATATGGTTGACGCTATTGAGACCAGGCATCGACGAAAGGCTCTCCTTTTCTTGGGTGTTGCTGAAGAGGAGAAGGAGGACTGCAAGGCTACAGTGCTAAGTATAATCCACAAAATGGAGTTGAAGGACATAACAGCATCTTGCATTAGTGTCTGCCACAGGATTGGTGTAGCCACCAAAAATCGTATCCGGCCAATCCTAGTTCGATTTCTTAGCGTTGACTTCAGGTCATCAGTATGGAGGGCGAAGTCTAGACTGAAAGGTTGTCCAGTTTCAGTAAAGGAGTTCTTGACAAAGTCTCGGCAAACTGTTTTTGGCAAAGCCCGTCAGCATTTCGGCATGCGTGCATGCTGGACCCAAGATGGAGTAATTGTGGTGAAAGTTGCCGATGGATCCCGCCATAAAGTCACTACCTTAGATGAGCTGACTACTCTTACGCAAAAACACCCTAAGGCGACTGCTGAATCCTCAACTGGTGGCGAGCGCATTGCAGGAAGCAACTCTAAGCCACGTAAATAACTACGCAGTATTGCGTTTTATTGTCTTAATTCTCCTTTTTCCTTTTACTACAACTTTAAATTTATTCAATATTGCAGAATTACTTAGTATAATTTATTATTACTTTTTATGCACAGTATTAAACCTAGTTTTGCTTTTATGTAATCTTAAGCTTCTTTCTTTCTCATTTATTTATATTTTTTTTAAATTAGTTAATTTCTAATTTTAATATAGTTTTTCGTTTTACATCATTTATTAAAACTTGTATATTTTCACTTTAAATTTTAATTACATTTTAGGTTAAGTTCTACTTTGTTTTGGTATTAAGTTGTTTTGCTTTTGATTATATTTTGTCCATAGATTAATAGATTCGTAACAAGTGCATAGTGCAAGTTAACTTTCAGTCGCTGGGAAGGTTTTTTTTTATTAATACATGATCATGGATACAAAGTCCTTTGGACATAGTATATTTGTCGTCTATGAGACACTTCTCTATGATACTTTTTATTTGTTCTAAGTTCTGCTATTTATTATTAGTAATCTTAACGTAGTTTAGTTGTAGTTGTCTTGCAAATCATTTTTATTTTTATTGTTTTGTGTATTATATTTGTTTTTTAATTTTTGAGTGTGTTAGCTGGCGGGTGGTGCAGGGATGGCAGTTTAGCAATCGAAATTATTACTATTTTTTTTACGTTATATAATTTTAATTATACTAATTTATTTATTCTTATATTTTAGGTCTATTTATTTATTTATTTTTATATATTCTATTACATATAGATGAGTTCCGATGATGATTCTTTTCTTTCTGCCAACGAGTTTTCTTCATCAAATGACAGTCATTGCTCTATTACTGAAACGTTAGGGGATTTTGTGCGACATAAATTCGATGAATCCCGCTCTTTGTTTAATGTTTGCCACATTAATGCACAGAGCGTACCTAGTCATTACAGTGATCTGATTGAGGCTTTTTCTGACGCTGATGTTCATGCCGTCTTGATTTCGGAGACTTGGCTTAAGCCCCATCTTCCTTCTACCTCTTACCCTCTCTCTGGCTTCAGTTTGATACGCAACGATCGAATTGATAGGAGAGGGGGGTGGGGTCGCTATATATCTTCGTTCTGACTTTTCTTATAAAATTCTAGCTTCTTCTTCCCCCTATTATACTGCATCTGCAGAATTTCTTTTCCTTGAAGTTTGCGTAAAAGGAGCCAAATTAGTACTTGGCGTTGTCTACTGTCCTCCTTCTGTCGATTACTTCTCCAGTCTTGAAACAATTCTGGAATCCTTGGGGTCGGAATACTCACATCACGTCATCATGGGCGATTTTAATACAGATCTCCTCACTCCGCACTTAACCCGTTCCTCTAAGCTCCTTCAAATTGTCGATTCGGTTGGCCTCCACATTTTACCTTTACAAGCCACTCACCACAATATTGATGTGGAGGATACCTGGCTTGACTTAATCCTTACCTCTGCTCCTTCTCTTGTCTTCTGCCACGGTCAACACTTTGCACCTGCTTTCTCCTATCACGACCTCATTTTCCTTTCTTACGTCCTTAAACCTCCTAAACCTCCAGCTAAAACTCTACACATGCGTTGTTTTGGTTGCTTGGATGTTGAAAAGCTTTGTGTGGATGCATCCAAAATAAACTGGAACAGCGTGGTTTCTGCACCCACTGTGGATGAAAAAGTTGGGGCTTTGAATGAAGCTATCCTTAAATTATATGACGTACATGCTCCCATCAAAAAGTGAAGCTCAAGCGTCCACCTGCGCCTTGGATGACGATTGGGGTTCGGATTGCGATGAGACGTAGGGATCGCGCTTTCGGCAAATTTAGAAGAGATCGATGTGATCAAAACTGGACTCTTTATAAAGTTGCAAGGAATCGGTGCAATCAGATGATACGCAACGCCAAACGCCGATTTATTCTTAGTAACATCTCATCTTCTTCCCCTGCTAATATCTGGAAGTTCCTTGGAACCATAGGTATCGGTAAACGACACCGTTGTGAGTTTCAAAGGACGATTGGTCTGGATGATATCAATTTTCATTTTGTCTCCAACAGTCCTCTTGATCACCAGACCAAGCGTCTTACTGTTGAACACTTAATGGGTTTACCTCGTCCTGATATTAATCTGTTTCAATTTTCGCCAGTAGCTGTTGATGAGATCAAGAAGATAATCCTTTCCATTAAATCTAATGCTGTAGGTTACGACAACATCAGCCGACGGATGATTATCTATATACTTGACCATATCCTCCCAGTCATCTCGCACATCATTAACTTCTCCTTGGATTCTGGTAATTTTCCCTCACTGTGGCGTAAGGCTTACGTTATTCCCTTACAAAAGATCCCAAATCCCACTTTACCCAATCATTTCCGACCTATATCCATCCTTCCTTTCTTATCCAAGGTCCTTGAGGCCTGTGTCCACAAGCAACTTTCGCAGTTTATCTCTCGTAATAACTTATTAAGTCCCTTGCAGTCTGGCTTTAGGCCCGGTCATAGTACCGTTTCCGCACTCCTGAAAGTAACTGGTGATATTAGGGCAGGCATAGAGGACACTAAAGTCACTGTGTTGGTTTTGGTTGACTTCTCGAACGCCTTTAATACCATTAGTTATGACATTCTAATTTCCATCCTTTCCCTTTCTATGATCTCACCCGAAGCACTGGATTGGTTTTCATCATATCTTCGAGGGCGCCAGCAGTCGGTTCGCATCGATGAGCTATCATCTAGCTGGCTTGACATACATGCTGGTGTCCCTCAAGGCGGCATATTATCTCCTTTGTTGTTTTCTATATTTATTAATCTCATTACTCAAAACCTTCAGTCTGCGTATCATCTGTATGCTGATGACTTGCAATTGTACACACAAGCGAGTATTGACGATATTTCTACAGCGGTGGACACACTTAACAGGGACCTTGAGTACATTAAGAACTGGTCTGACAGGTTTGGCCTAATGGTCAACCCTTCGAAGTGTCAGGCCATAATAATTGGTAGCCGTCCGATGATCCAGAGATTGAAAACAGTAGCTCTACCTCCTATCTTTTTTAATAGTACAGAGATTCAATTGTGTTCCACTGTGAAGGACCTAGGTTTATTAATTGATTCTACTTTGAGTTGGAAAGCCCAAACAACGACCGTTAGCCAGAAAGTCACTGGTACCCTGCGTTCTCTCTATCGCCTAAAAAAATTTTCTACCATCTGAAATTAAGGCAATGCTTGTGCAGAGTTTAATTTTTCCCCTAATCGACTATGGTGATGTGTGTTATTTCGACCTGAATGCAGATCTTCTCAACAAATATGACCGTCTTCTGAATAACTGCATTCGATTCATTTTCAATCTTCGAAAGTATGACCATGTATCCACGTATCGATCTCAATTAAAATGGTTACCTATTCGTCAACGCCGTAGTTTGCGTGCACTCACCACCCTTTATTCTATCCTGATGTCTCCAACTTCCCCTTCCTACTTATCTCCTCACTTTCAGTTGCTTAGTGCTAGTCATGAGAGAAACCTCCGCTCTACGAACAACCTTCTTCTCCTATGTCCATCCCATAGCTCTGGACTTGTTCATTCTTCTTTCCACATTCAATCTATTCTCCTTTGGAACGCACTCCCTCTCGAAATCAGGACGGCTAGCAATCGGTACGCGTTCAAGATGAAGGTTCGGGAACACTTACTTAATAAATTGGCAGAATCATCATCCTCATCATTGGCAGAACCAGCGTCCTCATACGGCCAGCAGTGAAGGACCACGTCTCTGATCCGTAACTCATCACTGGCAACACGCACTGGTTGTACATGTGTATGTGTATGTATATGTGTATATATGTATGTATGTGTGTGTATGTATGTATATGTATATATATATGTGTATATATATGTATATATGTATGTTTATATGTGTATATATGTATATTCTTATTGTTCTTATTGTAATTATGTATATTATATATTTTATATACATATATGTGTATGAATATTAATGTAATTTTATCTATTTTTTGCGATGTACCATTTATATCTTATGTATTTTATTTCCATGTATTACAATTTTTTTTGTTATTTTATTTTAGTATTCGCATATTAACTTTTTATTACACCTACTTCATTCTATCTCTGCATCATCCCAAGGTAGACTGGGAGAGAATGCCTTAGGCATTAAGTCCGCCTATATACCACTTGTGTATATGAAGTTTTAAATAAATAAATAAATAAAATCTCATCGTTAACGGTTACGCAGAAAAAGCGAACCATATTCCCATTTCCCCACGTACGTGGTACCTTCCCTCACTTCGCAGTGACTCACCCACAAAAAAAGAAAATAAGGATAGTTTTCGACGCCGCCGCAAGGACGGGCGGACGTTGTCTTAATGATGCATTGTTAACGGGACCGGACTTATTGAAGTCGTTGTTTGGAGTTCTGCTACGATTCAGAGAAGGAAGCGTGGCAGTGATGGCAGACATTAAAGAAATGTTCCTGCAAGTGAAAATCCGGGAAGAAGACAGGGATAGCCTTCGATTCTTATGGCGGCACAATCGTGACGCGCCACCGGAAGAGTATAGAATGACGTCACTCATATTTGGAGCGGCATCATCACCATGCATCGCTATATATGTAAAGAATAGGAATGCGCAGGACAACGCACATATCTATCCAGAAGCAGCTTCCGCTACGGAAAGCAACTTTTATATGGATGACTATCTACAGGCATTTCCCGACGTGACAACGGCCGAAAGGATAGTAAACGATATGTATGGATTACATAAATGTGCTTCTTTCCAACTAAGGGGATGGGCTAGCAACCGACCCGAAGTTTTAAGTAAAATGGAAAATAAATATAAGAGCGACAGTGCTTCGCTGGGAGATAAAGAGCACACAGAGCGCACATTAGGTTTGATTTGGAATATCAAACGGGATATAATAAGTTTCTCCATAAGTCTTCGTAACACACCGGAAGAGGTGATGGAAGGTTTACGACCACCTACGAAGAGAGAGATAACTAGCGCTGTGATGTCAGTCTTCGATCCTTTAGGACTCGCATCACCCATAACGATTCAAGGGAAGTCGCTGATCCAGCAAGTATGAAGGACAGGCATCTCTTGGGATGAAAAAGTTTCACACGAATTACACGTGTTATTTTGTAAATGGATGTCGGAAGTGAAGAAATTAGGTCATTTAGAAGTACCTAGACCCGTTGCTGAAGGCGTCGGCAAGGGAGAGTTGCACACTTTCACGGATGCTAGTGAAAAAGCATACGCTGCCGCGGTGTATTACGTCACCACGGACGAGCAAGGAAAAAGGCGGATTACGCTGATCGCCGCAAAGGCAAGAGTAGCGCCGCTGAAACCAATTTCGATTCCAAGGCTTGAATTGCAAGCAGCTCTTATGGGCAGCAGACTGGCTGCATCAGTTAGTGAAGAGAGCAAGTACGAGATATCCGAGAGAGTATTTTGGACAGACTCACGTACAGTGTTAGCGTGGATTAAGTCAGATCCTCGCGCTTTTAAACCATTCGTTGCTCATCGATTGGCTGAGATCGAAGATCACAGTAAGCCATGTGAATGGCGATGGATTCCAACGTCAAAGAACGTGGCAGATGACGCCACTAGAAATTTTCCTTCCACCTTGCTCGCTGGTTTCAAGGACCTAAATTCCTCAGGAAAAGTCCTGATTTATGGCCCAAACAAGTGGACACCATAAATAGCTTAGAAACAGGTGAAGAAAAAATCGCCAAAGGGCGTAAATGCGCTGAGAAAGCAAGAACCGTTAAGTCTACCCGTCTACGGACGATTTAGCAGCTTTAAGAAATTCCTTGGGGCAACTACACGCACCTTACAAGCGGTAGAAAAATTCAAGAGTTTAAGAAAGTCGGTTAAAGGAACCGACAGCGCAGCCGAAAAGTCGGTTATGTGTTCCAACAAAGTTTTAGCAAAGTCGGTTAAAGGAGCCGATGGCGCGTTGGACATAGCGCTCTTGAAAAAAGCGGAATTGTTAATTTGGAAATTCGTTCAAGACGAGTGTTTTCATTCGGAAATAAAATGCTTGAAAGCAGGCAAAAGCGTTGAAAGAAGTTCACGCTTAAGTAAATTATCTATGGAAATAGGAGAAGATAACTTACTCCGTTTAAATGGACGTTTACCTTTCAAGTCTAATTTGACCGAGGAAAGTAGAAAACCTGTCGTATTAGACGATAAACACGAAATCGTTAAAATGATGATTAGAGAAGTTCATCATCATTTTGGACATGCCAATCACCAGACGGTGATGAACGAGGTGAACCAGAAATTTTATGTCTTGAACTTACGTAATGTAGTACGTAGTGTGTCACACCATTGTCAATGGTGCAGGACATACAGGTCAAAGCCGCAGAACGTGCCGCAAGGAAATATTCCTCTGGAGAGAATAGCTCATCATGAACCAACTTTTACGTGCTCAGCTGTGGATTATTTCGGACCTATGAGTGTGACTATAGGAAGGCGACACGAAAAACGTTGGGGTGTTTTATTCACGTGTCTGACCACCAGAGCAGTACATCTGGAATTAGCAGCCTCATTGACACCAGCGTCAATGATAATGGCATTGAGGCGATTTATCGCCAGAAGAGGAAAACCAGCCATTATATACAGCGATAACGGGACAAATTTCAAAGCTGCGAATAAAGAATTATTGAAAGCATGCGAAGAATGCTATGAGGGCATGAAAAATGAGTCATTTAAAAAATATATTAAATGGAAATTTATACCTCCGGGAGCACCGCACATGGGTGGCGCCTGGGAGAGGTTAGTAAGATCGATTAAAATTGCGTTGACCGCTACGCTCAAAGAAAGGAGCCCACGAGAGGAGGTTCTACATACGCTGCTTTTAGAAGCAGAGCATACGGTAAATTCCAGGCCTCTGGTAACATTCAGTATGGATAGTCCTGAAGAGGGTTTGACACCCAATCATTTTCTTCTGGGACGCTCATGTGGTGATCGACCACCTGGATTATTTTTAGAGCAACATCTGACGGGTCAACTCAATTGGAAAGCTGCACAGAGGTTAGCCGACCATTTTTGGACAAGATGGCTGAAAGAATACATGCCTACTTTAATACCTCGAACGGGTAATAACGGAAAATTCATGGAACCTAAAGAAGGTGATATTGTTTTGATAATAGATCATTCGTTGCCACGAAATACGTGGCCAAAAGGCAAAATTAGTAGAACGCTACCGGGACCAGACGGTCACACCAGAGTGGTTGACGTCATTACTAGCACAGGTATCTTGAGGAGACCTACATTCAGAATAATAGTCCTGGTACCCGCGACGCCTCCCAAATGATGGTGCTAACGCACGGGGGGGGAGATTGTTGGCGACGCGCCTATTAGAATATTTCAGTTTATTAAGTCAACCGATGACAAATAACTACTCAAAGGCATATTATCCAATAGCAAGGTTCTGATAAGAAAATGCTTAGTTAAATCTTAAAGAATGTCGAATTAATGATATGAAGGTCTTGGGTTCGACTCCCAGGTCGGACTAGTTTATTGTTTTCCTAAGTAATATCTTTCAATAAATTCATATAGGGAATTTTAAGATATAAATTATGTTACCGGATTGGTTCCCCGGTTGAAATCATCTTTCCAATGATGTAAATTTAAAAGAATAATTAAATAAAGTTAGAGATCGGATTTGTTCCCCGGTCGAGATGATCACTCTGTGCATAAATAGAATTAACGGAAATTAATTGCATAAGTATTGTCTTATATAAGTTTGATATGTTTGTACGAAAACAAATGCCTATTTGCAATGATTGATTTATGAGAACATTCACTTATATTGTTATCTGATAAGAAACATGATAACTGATAAGAATCTGATTAGAAATAGTTTCCTACAGTTCGAAAATTTTGTAAAAGCATTTAATTCACCTAATATTGTTAAAATTAGTGTATATCAGACTTCCATTTTTTCTGATAGCCGAGAGCCGTGCAAAAGTTAGTTGTTCAAATAGTGTGGGTTCATAGACGCACGCTGGCCACGCCCTTAGGAGGCCGAATATGTAAAAATTTAAAATGTTTGTAATTTCAGCAATTTATGTAAAAATGACTTATAAAACATTTCAGGTTGATTGTACGTGCTAAAAAGGTGAATTCTGTGTTATTTTTATGTGAAAATTCCTGTGTATAAGTGAAATAATGATGGTTTTGTATAAGAAATTTAAAAGTGTTTTGAATGGTGAAATAAATAGAGAAAATGTAAATTAAACTATTGTATTAGTTAACTTATGTATAATTTCAAGTAGAAAACATTGTTTTAACTTTCTGTGTTAAATATTTAAGAAATTTCGACTTCGAACTTGTGAGTAAAATAGGCATATTTCGTTTAATAAATAAAAGGTTTTTCGTGATATGAAAATGTAATGTATATCGTAGTGTAGATATTGTTTTGTGCTATCTATATAGATAAATTGTATTGATGTAAGACTTATGCAAATAAAGAGATTAAGTAAAACGTGAGAGAGTAATAGAACAAATTCATGTAATTAAGTTGCGCAAGCACGCGAATGGCGCGGCTCACTTTCGTGTATAGCTCTGGGGTAGCTTAGTGAACGGGTTTTATTGCAAATCGTTCGGGGAAAAAGTTCGGAAATCATACCAGCAGTCAATAAGAAGAAGAAAGAAAAAGTGTAGGGAAGTGATAGGGAAAAGTGATTACTCTCTCACGGAATGGTTTGAAGATAATTGCTGTTTTATTCCCAAGAAATTTATCCCTCAAGTTATACAGTCCACATCGAAGAATTAACGTTGGGACCGGGACGACTTCGGAAGACCCGTAATCCCCGTCTGAACCTACTTGCTGAAAAGGAAGAGGTTATCGCCCTTGTGTGTTACTCCGTTGCGGAGATCACATCGTTGTTCCCGAACCCAACGTAGGCGTTATAGGAGGCCGGATCGAGAGAAGCCTCGATTCCTCCCTTCTGTTTCGAAGCCCGCTGGTTCCTTTTCACTAACATTTGGCGTCAGAAACATGTAAGAGGATGACACTTACCTAGACAGATTTATAGGCTTAAAAGGAGACCTAGTTAATTAGGTCCTGGTAGTCTAGTTAATTCCACAAAGAAATCCGCCGAGGAAGGAACCTCCTGGTCAATCAGAGTGGTTGTCAACAACGCATACAGATAGTGCGATTGATATCGCGAAAAATGTCGTGATGTGTGATGGTGAAAAATGGTGGAATATAGTATTGAATAGAACGTTTTTACGTGGAGAGCCATGCCGCCGCTATATTATGGTGGCAACACGAATGGGATTGTTCGACCGGGGAATGACTACACTTTCACAGAATATCAGCGTAAAATAACAGCTTAATGCCGCTACGTTTCATATGACACCAGTATTAAGCTGGAGACTTTTTTCCCGGAAACGAAGCATTTTATCTTGGTCCTCAGCGGTGACAATGTATCTGCATTTTGATTCTTAATCGATTAATATATGGGCAACAGCATCCACTTACAATCACGTGGACTGTATGCTCGTTTGTTATCTATATCCTAAAAAACAAGTGATAAAATTAAAATTTTCGTACAAACGATTTCAATGTAAATAAAATGTGATCTTAATAGGTAGTACGTATCTACAAGATACGTACTACCTATTAAAGATAACCCAAAAACAGTTGGATCTTGGTAAATTTTATATCAAGCTGGTGCTCTTCATGTGGTTCTATATAAAATTTACAAATAGAAATAATGATTCTTTTCCTATTTGTAAAAATTATTTTTTACAAATAGAAAAATAATTATCAAAGTCGTTTAAATTAGTAAAAAGTTCTCAAGCAGCACACAAAACAAAATACAGCCGAATTGAGAACCTCCTCCTCGAATTGACGATTCTGTTGAGAAAGAATAGAAGAAAATTAATTTACTTTTAATATAGATTACAAGAATTCTTAAGCTTTACCACTGGTATCAAGAGCCGTGGTACACTACGCGAGCAACCTGGGTTCGATTCCCGCCGGCACCAAATGAAATTGTTAATTGCAATTTCAAGTGCTGAATAATGACGTGTTAGGCGGTGAAGTAAACATTGCGAGGAAAGGTTTCCTGTAGATGCATAAGGTAAGGAGAAATAAGAAAATGTTTCGAAGATATGTGAAGTTCACCAACATGCATTGTGACAGCGTGGTTTACATTTCCTTACTCTAAAACCCTCTCAAAAGTGAGCGGAGGCTTGTGCCCAGCAGCGGGAGGGAGGTATACATTGGCTTCAACTTGAACTTTAACTGATACGGAAAAAACCTTTGTCCAGGGAAGAATCGGCGAGAAACCCAACGGAACTATGAGTATTAAAAAAAGCATTATAATGTTTTATACAATTGCGTTTGGAAATAATCCGACCGGTTAATTATGGCCTCACATATCTCGAGAGTAAACAATGATATCGACCATAGACTGCTTTCATTTGATACACAATTCGACTACCACGAAGAGCTCGATTAAGTTTTAATCAAAACCCTTCCAGCAGTTGTTTATTTAACCGATATATAATCGATAGTCTGCACTAGTTACTCATGCAGTTTATGAATTTGGTCAGAGGTCGTATTATGATTGTAGCACGAATGGGTAGGCTCGACCGGGGTAGGAACGCGCTCACACAGAATACCAGCGTAAAATAGGAGCTTAAAGCTGCTGGGTTTCGTATGGTGAGTATAGAGAGCCGGAGACGCTTTTTACTGGAAACGAGGCATTTCATTTTAGTCCTCAAGGGTGACAACACATCCGCATTTTATATGAAGATATGGCCTATAGGCCAAGCATCCATTTACAGGTAGCCTGTGTTCGTTTAACACTCATATTCTATAAAATTAATAAATAGAATAAACAAATATGTTAAAATTTTGCACTTTTTTCTGTCACTCTCAAAGGTGTAGTGTGGACTACTCGTGTTTCATCCATTTTTAACATGCTTTTATCAACTTCGCGTGTATTTCTCTATGTAATGGAATATTTTAATGTAATTTTCACCTGTAGACATCCGATTGACTTGAAAATTGCACTAGTATCAAGGACCGATGACATTACAATTATTTAATATATTTATCGTAGTATTATGATGAGGATCACTAGGATAAAATAAATAAGTTATTAGGATCTTCACAGCTCACGATCATTGCGTGTTGTTTACGTTTTTTTAACTCTTATATTATTAATTACTAGATCAAACATGTTAATTTTATGTAAGTAAAAAAGGCGGCAAGAGTTCACTAAGCTGTGGTTTGATAGAAAATATCACAGTAAGTATGAAGCCGAAGGACGACAGCAAATGTGTGACCCGTGCGTGGCGACGGCAACCAGTAACTACACGTTAACAAACTTTTTTTGTTTAGCGCTGGACGTACAATACTTATACAACCTTATCAATACACGTCGTTATATACCTACACGCCTTCTTCCCCTGTTGTTGGTTCTTCAAGCTGTATGGCCTCCCATTGCCACTTTATCCTATTGAACCGGTGGGTTATGTTTGTTCCTGCAACTCTACTGCGGAAATATCCTTGTAACAGATTTTATCATGCAGAGAAACTCCGAGCTTAGCACCTTCCATAGTTTACAGAACAACCTTAATTAGATATTTCAAATCAAATAATGAACTACGACTCGCTACATACGATATTCAGTGGATACTACTTAAGAACCTTCGAGAAACAAGATTACTCTTTTTTTTAATGTCGGCATAGCACCTGCAATTCCCCTGGTGTTACAGTTGTTCATAGGCGACGGCAGTCACTTATATCAGGTGAGTCACGTGCTTTTTTGCCCATTCCTCTATTAAAAAAAACAAGCAACAAATCATTTTTTTTTAATTTAAGCAAACGTTACCCCTACAGTAGGATTTTCCTATATCTTGGAGGCAGTTTACAAGTATAAATTGCACAAGGACAAACATCATAAGCCGAAAAAATTATTTGTAGGCCACAAAAATATTTGTTCTGTGCGTGATTAGAACCCGCGACCCTCGGGGACGCAACACAATGCTAAGCCACTGCGCCACGGTACAAAACGGTGTATTTACAAAACCAAAACAACAAACAAGAATAACTCTTAATTAATTTTAAATTCAAGAAAAACACTAATTTGCATAAATTTCATATTAAATAAGGCCCGTTAGCTCTGAGGGTTTTATAATGAATTTTATTAATTGCTGGGTAAACCGCAGTTGCAATCTAAATTATTATTGGATTGTGTGATGCGGTTTTTATTTATAAAACGTGGATTTAAAATAACTTTCATTCTGTATTTTAAAATTTTCTAATAGACATAACGAAACAAAACCTGCGCAAACTAGAGACCTGTCAACACAGCATGGAGAGATCACATTCAAGATCAATTTAAAAAACAAAATAAAACTAGAAACATTATGAAATCATACATACATAAAAACACTGACGCCTGTCACCCAGAGGGGTAGGCAGAAACTACAGACTTCCATTTGGCACGATCATGACACATCTCTCTCGTCTCCTTCACGTCCATATACCTACGCATACTTGCTCGTCGGTTAAGGGTGCTCCTAATTTGGCCCGTTTTCAATAAATCGCCAATTTGGTCGATAAATTTTCGCCTAGAACGTCCCTTTCCTAATCTGCCATTCAATTCTGAAACATAAATTTTCTTTGTCATTCTTTCCTCATTCATTCTTTCCACATGACCAAACCACCGAAGCATTCCTTTCTTAATCCTGGTCACAACATCATCTTGCAAACCACACTCTTCTCTTATCACACAATTTCTCACCCTATCATTCAGATTCAGCCCTAACATAATCCTTAACGACCGCATTTCTACTGCGTTCATTCTACTCTCGTGCTTCTTCTGCCACACCCAACTTTCACTACCATACGTTAAAGTAGGGACCAACACAGCATTGTGAATTGCCGTATGTGCCTTTTTCGACACATTTTGACTCTTCAGAATAGAGTAGGGCCCCATTTACTCTATTGCAGGCAATATGAAATCAAACTAAACTAAATTAGTTTAGTTTGATTTCATATTGCCTGCAATAGAGTAAATGGGTTAGTTAAACACCTGTATAAGAAAACTAAAATAAAGTGGCCAGGTCATATGATGAGGAGTAACAAAGAAACATGGGCTAAGAACGGTTCCGAGTTGTGTCCAAGACAAAACAAACGAGATAAAGGGGAGCAGATTCTTAGACGGAAGGATGATATTCGGAAAATTTCTGGATTTGAATGTTTATTGGTGAACAATAAAGAATATTGTTGCGCGCCTAAGTTGACGTCATGAAACCGGCACTAGCGCCATCTAGTGTCAGGGACTTGAGCGAGGGGGAGCTTTCCAGAAAATGACATCACTAATCTTTCAACCGACAGCGCCATCTGGTATCGAAACGAAGAACTAAGCTTCTAGAAGCCGACACTCGAACTTTCGGCGCCTTGTCGATTGGTGCGCGTATTTACTTGAATATTCTGGATGTTTCGGTGCTAATGTGTATTTATAGGTGCTGCAAGATGCGATTGGGGAAGTATTGAATTTGGCGAGACAAGAGAAGCTTCGGAGCGATATAAAGTGAATCAGTGTGATTAATTATTAGTGTTATAAGTTTTAATTAGTGTAAAGTGAATTAAATAAATAATTTTGGTAACTCTATCGGCAATTTTTATTGTCACGAACCTCAAGCTCGTTACAATTGGTGTCAGAAGTGGGAATAAATCATGCCGATTTTATATAAGGAGGAAACGGAGGGTGTCCGTACCCGAAGTCAACGCCAGCAGGAGACGGACCAAAGAAGATTTGGTGGTGCAACGCCGCAGACGTCGGAGGGCCAGCTGCAGGCTGCAGGCCCGTCAGTAGCTCCTACATCTGCAGCACCTTACTTAGGTGCTCTGATGGTGATGCTGCAGGAGCAGGCTCGCTGACAGGAGGAACAGGTCCGTCAGTTGAAAGAGCAGCTACAGAGCGGACAAGAGGTGTTCCTGTTATTCCGGCGTTTGGAAGAGTAGCTGGGGGGTGGACAGGATGAACAGGCCCGCCGACAGGAGGAACAGGTCCACCGACAGGAGGAACAGGTCCGTCGGTTGGAGGAGCAGCTGCGGGGCGGACAGGATGAACAGGCCCGCCGACAAGAGGAACAGGCCCGTCGGTTGGAAGAGCAGATGCTCCTTATGAAGGACCTTCACGCTACCTTCGGGAAAGAGATACGGGAGGTGAAGGATAAAGTTGCTCAACATGACAACCGCCTGTCGGAAGCTGAAACCCGAATCGACCAAGTAAACAATCGGGTTGACAACGTAATGGCTGACGTGAAGAAAACGCTGGACGACCTCAAACTTGGGGATGGAACAGCTCCCGTAGTAGCTACAACACCTTCGCTACGTGGATTCAAAGTGTCGCCGTTCGACGGGACTTCTTCCTGGTCGGCCTACAAAATCCAGTTCGAGGCCATCATGGACGTGAACGGCTGGAATAAAATCCAAGCCATGACTGCACTCACCCTAGGCCTGCGCGACCAAGCCTTAACTGTGTTGGAAGCCCTCGGTAAGAAAGTGACCTACGAGCAGCTCCTTGAGGCGTTGGAGGCCACGTCTTTCACGCGCAGCTTAAAGATCGCGTACAACGCAGCAACGAAAACCTGCAGCTATGGGCCCTTGACGTGGAGAAGATGGTTCGAAAAGCATACCAGTCTGTACCTGCGCTCATTGAAGGGAACTTGGTTCAGGCATTCATCGACGGCATCCGCGACCTTGAAGTCAGAGGTGCTCTGAGGCTCGGGCACCACGAGACGCTTAAAGACGCCTTGGCCCATGCTCTGGAGGTGGAAGCCGTGCGACAGGATATTCGCTCCCATCACGTCAGGGAGGTTGCAGCAGCTACGGTTCGCGACCGTAATAAAGGATACAGCCCTAGGTGCTATGGCTGTGGGGAAAGGGGCCATCTTCGATCCAGCTGCCCTAAGCGAACCGTAGAAAGGGAAGGTGAACGATATCAGGAGGGTGGTGCGGCTAACAGCCCCGCCCAGCAGCAGCAGGGAAACGAGTAAAAGCCAGAACTGCGGGGCGGGTGCTGGCTGATGTTAAAAGAGCCCCAAGGATCTCGATCTCACAAACCCATGATGGGAACAGTCTGATCATCAAGGGCGAGGTCAACGGAATGCCGTGTAAACTGACCATAGATACTGGAGCTTCTCGTACGGTTGTTAATTCCCAACTTATAAGTCAGTTCCTTGGGGACTCCGCATACAACCGAGAACGCATTAATTTGGTAACAGCCACTGGTCAGCGTATATCCGTCCGTGGAGAGAAGGAGATGGAGTCGAAGCTAGGCAACATGATCTACCTGCATAAAGTCATCGTGGCTGATATAATGGGCGACTGCATCCTAGGCCTAGACTTTATGAGGAATAACTGTTGTGAGATCGACGTTAAGCAAGGTGTTTTGAAATGTGGACAGGAGGAACTTTTTATGGAAGGTGCGTTACCAGGGAACGTGTACAGTATTAAGAAGATTGTTCTTCCGCCGAGATCGGAAACGATTGTTCCGGTTAGTCTTCCCCAAAACGCTGGGCAAGCTCACCGTTGTTTATACTTGTGAAAAGAGTAATCAATGACCTTCCATGGAAAGTAGCTCGAACCTTGGTCAGAACGACTGACATCTCAGGAGTACGTGTGCTGAACCTTTGTGACCGGGAACAGATTATTGAAAAAGGCACGCTGGTTGGTACTTGTGAGGAAGTGGATTGGTTACGTCGGTGCCAATATCTATCGAGTGAGAACCCCAGCAAGGATGCACAAACGAGAGTGACCACACTTTTGGAAGACTGTCGCAGCGTTCTCTCCCCGACCGAACGAAGAAGTTGTTACTCACGAATGACGATGTATTCTCATCAAACGATGCTGACATAGGAAAGACTGGCTTAGTTCAACACAAAATAAACACAGGAGAAGAATTGCCTATCCGTCAGCGGCCAAGAAGATTGCCGGTAGCACGTGAAAAGGAAGTGGAAACCATGATTGAAGGAATGGTGAAGGATGGTGTTATTGAACCTTTCTCCAGTCCATGGTGTTTACCAGTGGTGCTGGTAAAGAAGAAGGATTGCAGCATGCGGTTTTGTGTTGACTACCGCCGTCTAAACGACGTTACGAAGAAGAACAGCTAGTTGCCAACAATTGACACGCTGGACATGCTTACAGGAGTAAAGTGGTTTAGCACGCTGGATCTAAAAAGTGGCTACTGACAAGTTGAAATTGACGCTAAGGATAAGGAGAAAACTGCGTTCTCGACGGGAAAGGGTCTGTGGCAATTTAAAGTAATGCCGTTTGGGTTGTGCAATGCTCCAGCAAAGTTTGAAAGGCTGATGGAACTTATACTTACCGGGCTAATTGGCGATGCCTGTCTGGTCTACTTGGATGACATCATCATCGTAGGCCGTACGTTTGAGGAACACCTTCAAAACATGGAACGCGTGCTCATGAAGATTCAGAGTGCCAATCTCAGGTTGAGTCCGAAGAAATGTTCACTATTCAAACGGCAAGTTAACTTTTGTTATTAAGTTAACTATGTAGTATCGGAAGAAGGTATCCGCACGGATCCAGAGAAAATCGCCGCTGCCAAGGATTGGCTGGTTCCAAAAGACAAGACGCAGGTTAGAGCATTTTTGGGTTTGTGCTCCTATTACCGGCGATTTGTGAAGAACTTTGCAGATATAGCCAAACCTCTGCATTTTTTTTTTCGTGGGGAAATCCTCATGGATACCTTCCGCTGCGGGGGCAACAAAAGGTTATGCCGGACTCCTACCGGCTAAAACCCAACGGTGGTCACCATCAGCGTATAAGAGGGGTCCCGGGATCTCCGTTCGGAACGCAACCGGGGCCCCTCTATCGCTTTGCTACCCTAGTAGCACGTCCCAGGGGCAGTACTTTCTGCCCCCAGCACCCTCGCAGTGCTAGCACGATGTCTCGAGACCACTTTCAAGCTATTGTCCTCCTCGGGGGTTACATAACTAGGCGCTCGAGGCCCCCGCCCCGAGCGTCTGCAACCCCGGAGGCCCCGGAGGGCCGTGACGAACGCCTTGGTGACGTCGTCTCCGCGCGGGATCCGCCCTCTCCCGATCCCGCTCTGAAGCCTCCTTCTGAATCATAACAGATTCATAGAAGGTGGCTACGGCCCTCCACGCCGAATCCCTGCTCAGCATCGCCGACACAACTGCTGGCAGGGAGAGGTCCCGTCCGATGCGGTTCACGAGGATCGTCCGTTCCCGTTCCCACGTAGGGCATACTGCGAGTGTGTGGGAAGCGGAGTCCTGGTCCCTTCCACCACAGTGGAAGCAATTCGCCGTTGCCTCACGTCCAATCTTACACAGATAATCACCGAAGCACCCATGCCCGGTAATTATCTGAGTAAGTCTGTAGGTGAGTCTTCCTGCTCGTTGCTGCATCCAGGCTTCGAAGACCGGCAGGATTGCTTCAATGACGCGTATGCGTTCATAGCGCTCCTCGAGTCAAGAGCGCCATGATGCCAGAAGCCAAACCTTTGCATAAGCTAACCGAGGAGAAGCGACATTTCTGCTGGGATGAAAGTTGCAATATCGCATTCCAGGAGCTCAAGAACTGTCTGTGCAAAACACCTATTTTGGGATACTCTGATGCAAGCAAACAATTTATAGTTGACACAGACGCGATTGATATAGGACTTGGCGTGTTGTCTCAACGGAATGGTGACCAAGAGGTCGTGATAGCGTACTTCAGCAAGTCATCGTCAAAATCGGAAAGGAACTATTGTGTCACAAGACGCGAATTGCTAGCTGTGGTAAAGTCGTTGCAGCCAAGTGGAGCGACGTCTCAGCGATGAGTTCGACCACTAAGAGCTATTGGGCCCAGTGGGACAGCTTGCTGCTTCAGGGTGGAGTTCTGTGCCGTGTTCTGTGCGCTGTCATTTGCAAATGGTTGTCCCTAAAGCTGAAGTACCGGATGTTCTACAGCTGTACCATAATGATTATTCAGGAGGCCATCTTGGAGTTAAACGAACTCTACTGAAGATCCGAGAACGGTTTTACTGGGTCCAATGTCGAAACGACGTCGAGGACTGGTGTCGAAAATGTACAAGTTGTGCGGCGGTAAGGGGTCCTTAGACTCGGAGTAGAGGTGCGTTGAAGTTGTACAATGTTGGTGCAACATGGGAGAGAATAGCCATTGACGTGGCGTGGCCATTTCAGGAGATTTAAAGCGGTAACAAGTATTTCATGGTTGTGATGGAATACTTCACTAAGTGACCAGAAGTCTTCGCCATTCCAAATCAAGAAGCTTCAACAGTTGCAGATAAACTAGTTCATGAAGTCTTCTGTCGTTTTGGAGTAATTTTAGAGATTCACAGCGATTAAAGAAGGAATTTTGAGTCTCAAATATTCCAGGAAACTTGCCGAGTTATGGGTACTCATAAAACAAGACCGACTTCTTATCACCCGCAATCTGATGCAATGGTAGAACGATTTAATCAGACATTGGAGAGGTACCTAGTAAAAGTTGTAGACAATCTGCAACGAGATTGGGACAAGCACATACAACCGTTTTTGTTGTCATAGCGAAGCGCTGTTTACGAAAGTACAGCAGTGACACCAGCTTTCGCAAACTTTGGAAGAGAATTACGGCTGCCTGCAGACCTGATCACCGGGATACCACCTGATGCCCCACGCAGTATAACCGATTATGCAAATGACTTGCGGAATAAAATGAATGACATTTATGAGCACGTCAGACAATCGGGCCAGCAAATGTCTGAAAAGATGAAAAGCCGGTATGACCGCAAAATGAACAATAAAGGGTTCGACGAAGGTTCACTAGTGTGGTTGCACAATCCAGTCCGCAGCAAAGGGAAATCTCCTAAGCTTCAAGCTAAATGGGATGGCCCGTACCGGATTGTAACCAGGATCAACGATGTAACCTACCGGATACAGAAAGGCGCAAGAGGGACTCCTAAGATCGTCCATGTGGATCGCTAGGCGCATTATTATCGGGCCGATAATGCTCGGGACGAGCATGTCTTAGGAGGGGGCAGTGTTGCGCGCCTAAGTTGACGTCATGTACCCGACACTAGCGCCATCTAGTGTCAGGGACGAGAGCGAGGGGAGCTTTCCAAAAAATGACATCACTAATCTTTCAATCGACAGCGCCATCTAGTATCGAAACGAATAACTAAGCTTCTAGAAGCCGACACTCAAACTTTCGGCGTCTTGACGATTGGTGCGCGTATTTACCTGAATATTCTGGATGTTTCGGTGCTAATGTGTATTTATAGGCGCTGCAAGATGCGATCGGGGAAGTATTGAATTTGGCGTGACAAGCGAAGCTTCGGAGCGAAATAAAGTGAATCAGTATTATTAATTATTAGTGTTCTAAGTTTTAATTAGTGTAGAGTGAATTAAAGAGTTAATTTTGGTAATTCTATCGGCAATTTTTATTGTCACGAACCTCAATCTCGTAACAATATGTAAGAAGTGATTATAATGTAGAGTTACAAGAAAAGGATTTTTGTATCGTATAGAATTATTTTTATTCAATATAGTACTCCTACCGCTGGTTCGGAGAAAACCTCTCTCCGGGGAAGAACCAGCAAGAAACCCAACTAGACTTTTCTTTTATATTGAGTTAATTTACAGTTTATTACTTTATACAACTATGAAATACACATATAACATAAAACATAAATACTCACGCCTGTCACCCAGAGGCTAGGCAGAGACTACAGACTTCCATTTAGCACGATCCTGAAATACCTCTCTCGCCTCTTACATATCCATATACCTACGCATACATGCTCGTCGGTTAAGGGTACTCTTAATTTGGCCCATTTTTAGTATATCGCCAATATGGTCGACAAACTTCCGCGTAGGACGTCCCTTTCCGACTCTTCCATTCACTTCTACAACATATATTTGATTTGTCAGTCTTTCCGTATTCATTCTTTCTACATGACCAAACCACCGAAGCATTCCTTTCTTAATCCTGGTCACTGCATCATCTTGCAAACCACACTCTTCTTTTATCACACAGTTTCTCACCCTGTCACTCAGATTCAGCCCTAACATACTCCTTAGCGACCGCATTTCTACTGCATTTATTCTACTCTCGTGCTTCTTCTGCCACACCCAACTTTCACTACCATATGTTAAAGTAGGGATTGATACAGCATTGTGAATTGCCATACGTGCCTTTCTTGACACATTCTGACTTTTCACAATAGAGTGTAGAGCCCCATTTACTTTATTTCCTGCATTCACTCGTCGTTCAATATCCTTATCATATCTCCCATCTCTGCTGAATACACATCCCAAATATACGAACTCATCCACTTGCACAATTAACTCTCCTTCTATTCTCATTTCACATATCGTTTTGCTTTCTTCTCTTTCAAAAACGATCTCTTTCGTCTTACTTGCGTTCACTTTCATTCCCCTTTCTTTTAATGACCTATTCATTAATGTAACCATCATTCGCAACTCGGCCGCCGACGTCGCAAGTATGACTTGATCATCGGCGTACAAAAGGCATTTGATGGTTAACTCACCCATTCTTAACGCGCATTCTTACATATAACAGTTAATAAACAATAAATTGTACTGAGACTAATTTAGTAGCTGAAAATAATAATTAATTCGTTACCACGAATTAATTATCTGATGTTTCGAGGATGAGTTAGTAGCGGAATACAAGTGCACCGTGCCACGCCGGAGCGAAGACTCCCTTAACGGCGTTCTGGCAGCCAGTTGCCTATTGGCCACTAGTAATCAGATAGATTGCAAGCAAAAAAATCTATAGATAGATAGATAGATAGTTCTTTATTGCACACCGAAACGATACATTAACTAAAGAAGGCAAAAATATTTTAAGTATCACAATGGGCGATCTTATTACTGAAAGCTATTTCTTCGTGGATGCTGTGGCTCGTATATCTATCTTTGATTTAGAATTAAAATGCAGATGCGTTGTTCACTCTGAGCACTAAGATGTAATACCTCGTTTCCAGATAAAGGTCTCCGGTTCTATACACTCACCACATAAAACACAGCAAGAAAGCTGCCATTTCACGCTAGTATTTTGTAAGAGCATGGTCCTTTCTGAGTCGAGCCGACCCGTTCGTGCTACAAGCGTAATATAGCTTAATTTTATAACGTTATTTTTAAAAGTAAATAATATCTCCAACAAGTCCCAAGGTTCTATTAAAAAGTTGTGCTAAATTTCATTTCAATATTACAGACCGTTTTGAATTTAGCCTAGCGTTATCTTTTTCGAAATAAATGACATCTTTATTCGGGCTTAACGTGGGTACATTATTTATGTTTTTATTCAAGACACGTCAACTATATCTTCAGGCTCGCACTTCGAGCGCAACCTGTTTAATTCAAATCACGACCTGCTTGTTCTAACAGGGTCTTGTTTTAACTTACTTGTGTTTTTTTTGCTTTGTATGCACAACGTAATGTTTATGATAGTTATACGAGTAACATACGCAATTGTATAACAATACAAGTATATAAACGGTAAAGTCATGCCACAGCTATATTACGATTGAACAAAAAATGGGAAGGTTCGAATTGAAGACCCATTTTGATGGAAACGAGGTATTCCAACTTAGCTCTCAGGAGTGACATCGCATCTGCAATTCATGAGTAATGTATCTGTCTATGAGCCTCAGAATCCACTTAACACCTTGTGGACTGTGTTCTTGTTTGTCACCCTTATTCTATTAAAAAAGTCGGTAGTTAAGAAAAACGTTGTAAAGAGTCTTGATTTTCAAGTGTTTAGCCAAAAATAACACTATAAAGACCACTATCATCATCATTACAACCGTGGAAAGACACTGCTGAACATAGGTCTTACTCAAAAGATTGCTTCATAGGAGGGTATTTGCCACAGATCCCTCGCTTTTTGTATATTTGACATAGTTGCTACGCTTGATAGGAGAGTTAGCAACCACAGTGTAATGTTTTGAATTGTTATCAGGAAGATGCTGCTGCCCATCTGTTTCTCATGTCTCGTGGAGAGAGAGATGTTTGCTCTAACTGTCACGCTTAGCAAGCTTGTTTGCAAACACAGCTTTTTATTTTTATTCAGCTGTTATTCGGAGATGGTGCTGAACATCTGTTCCAGTTTCCCTCTGTCGCATCTCACGACACGCACGTGGTATGAGGAAGTAGATTTACCACCACCACACGTGCGTTTTGTAGACCATACCATGTAGTTTAAGTCGTAATTGGTCGAGGACTTTTATTTAAAAAATTTTGATCATGTAATAATGTCAAAAGTATTTCTATTAAAAAGTTATAAGAATTAATTTCCTTTTTC
Organism: Parnassius apollo; assembly: GCA_907164705.1. Lineage (NCBI taxonomy): Eukaryota > Metazoa > Arthropoda > Insecta > Lepidoptera > Papilionidae > Parnassius > Parnassius apollo. The sequence continues at coordinate 2,133,998 of CAJQZP010000280.1, forward strand.
ATTTGACGTATGAAAGTGATAAAAACATTTTCTATGAATGTAAATTGAGGTGTTGGTAACAATTAGAAAATGAAAAGTCATTTTTATTAATATTTGACGCAGATCTAAGAGGTATTGAAAAGCCGCAATGCGGGAAGTGGCAGAGACGGTTTCAATTTCAGCTTCATAAAGCGCCCTTACAAAAAAGTCGGGCATTATATATTAGCTAATGCTCCGTAAAGTAGGACGTATGAAAATGGAAAATATTAGTATTTTTTTATTGGCAACATTATAGTTGTCGGTCGGTATTTTATTTATCCCTTACTCAACTCAACCCAGATCTTCACAGGAATAGTATCTTAATACTTTTCATCATCATTATTGACTAAAATTATTGTTGCATAAACTAATTTTTTTTTATTTCACTAGCCTGACTTTGTCATCCTTTGGTATTAATTGATCTTCTTTCACGAGGATTAGTTCTGGTCCATCAGATCTAATGTAACGGCGGGGGCTGTCTAGGATCACAAAAAGCAGACTTTCAAGATCATTGGTGTCTCACGTCAGCTATATGTAAATTCCTAATTATAAAATAAATAATTGACCACACGTTTTGCAAGCACCCGAAACGTCGGGAATTAAAAATAAGTAAAATAAAATTCGATAAAATCCATAAAAATAGTTTTAATAAATGTGTAGCGTTCGTGTAAATATAAGATCACTATCATCATTATAATTACAGTTCATCTCAATTTGGCGATAGGCCTTGCGCAAGGAATTCCACAAAACACGGTCCTGAGCCACCTACATCCATCAACTTCCTGCATCTCTTATACATCTTGTTGGGCTACTGGTCCATGGGATGTCGGTTACTCTGGTTCTACAGCAGTTATTTTCATTACGGAGTCAATAACGCAATTTCTATAGAGTAAGGGTGAAAAACAAGCACAAGTTTTCCTGATGGTAAGTGGATGGTACCTATACTCATCCTACAATTATTAATTAAAGATGTGACGTCACAACTTAGGGCTAAGATGGAATACCTCATTTGCAGTAAAAGAGCCATTCTCTAAGCTTTATACATGTAGGAATTTAATTTTTAAGTATAGTTTTGTTTTCTGTTGACTTTGAAAATAATATAATGAAGTAGCAAACATAATCTGTAATAATTTTTTTAATTCAGAACGGAACAAAATACAGCATGGGAATACTATGAATTACCTATGGCATTAGCCATAAAAGTGAGCACGGGATAGTACGGGGAAGTAGGACGACTTGTTTAAAATAAATAATTAAGGTGAACGATTATAAGAAGTAAGAAGTATTGCTATAATTGTACGTTGTAAAGTAAAAAAAAATAAAGTTACATCCAAGCTAGTTTCAGGTTAAGTGGTTTACTTTTTTGGCGCTAAACAATTTTTGGTAAAATGAAACAGTCATTTTGGTACATAAACATACAATTTTTTAACGATTTGACTACAGAACTTGTTGTCGAATCATAGCATAGCTAATTAATCATCGTCTCTACAAAACAAATCGGTTGTGTCAATATCACGTCATTTGGTCGTCGTTAAGAAGTTACGCGATCACTACAGACGCTCTAAAGACTATTATGTAAAGACTTATGTATGTAAGCTGTAATGTAAGAAAAAAAGACTTCTTTAAAATTACTTTTATTTTCTCCAAAAAACATCCTATAGTCGTGGAAACTCAGGGACTTAGCGCTCTCTGTAAATTTTACAGTACGCGAGCATACCGGGTTCGATCCCCGCCGGCGGCGACGGAAAAGGTAAAAATTGTGCATTTCTGAAAAATAAAATTCAGAAGACATGTGAAGTTCACCAACACGCATTGGGACAGTTCTATAAAAAAAATCGTTTATTCGTATTTTATGCCTTGCATCAGATTGCGGTAAATTTTTATCAATATATTTAATATACTTCCGTGATGGTTATAGGCATACTTGGACCCGGTAGGTAGCGCTGTTATCCAGATATCGCCCGTGCGAAGCCGGGGCATATCGCTAGTATTTTATAAACATTGAAACTACTGGTTTACCGTGTAGTGTTGGTTTACGAATATCCACTATCCCATTGATCATCCCGTAGGTGTGTACGAGGCGACAGAGGGAAACAAATCAAGAGATGGGCAGCAGCGTCTGCCTAATAACGATTAAAAATAAAAAAAAATCTGGGGTTACCAAGCCGTCTGCGAAATATGAAAATCTGGAAAAATCCGCCCTATGAGGCAATCTCTGGTGGGGACCTATGTTCAGATTTTGAGTTTAATAGGCTGTAACGGTAACGGTACTGCCTCTTATGTCGAGTGGTCGTAAACGCTACTGAAGGTTTTGAGGATCCGTGTTCGAATCTCAGGTCAGGTCAAAATCAGTTATGGCGTTTTTCCGACAAGAAATTCTCAGAAGCAGCCCGTGGTCAGAAAGTTGGCGTTATTTCATTCCCGTGCCTCGGAAAGTACGTAAACCCGTTGGTCTTGCACCTGATGTCTCTCTGGTGGTGTCTATTATCGTCCCATTGGAAGATACTCAGGCACTGTTCCTGGCCTGCGCAGATGGCTCGTCCCCGTTGAGGCTGGCTGCCGTGACCGAAATACGGTTACGAGGACATTATTGTTACTGCATAGGCCTTTCTTATAAAATTTCACGTATTATTTAAATCAGAACCCACGCGACAGAGGGAAATGATTTGACTGCTACATCATCTTAAAATTAGTCCTAAAGCCCACAAATCTGTTTCAACTCTATGCGTTTCAAAATATACAATATGTTATGCCTATTGTTAAATATAATCTTGTAGTGGTGGCTTAAGAACATTAATTAACGTCAGAAGAAAAAGTAGTCAGCCAGTATCCCTATATATAAAATAAAAGTTGGGAATATTATCAAAAACGCTTCTACTTTGCGAATAAATTGTCGTTAATGAAGTTCAACAGAGACATGCTTAGAGGTGACTCCTTTACATTATACAGTGTATCGAAACGAAGTTTATAGACTCGGGTGCGCAATAAAATAGGCGATTTGGCAGACTCAATCAAAACTTCCGTTGCGATCCATTCTGAGTTAAATGTGCGGTAACTTGAGTCGAGTACTTCTATTGTGTTCCTATCTTCAGATAGAATGTCTGTTCTAATCTTGCCTGCCAAGATTTTAAACAGAATTTCTTTTAATAGTATGGGTGGGTAACTGGTAAATTATGCTAAAATTCGATGAATACAAGTGGCTCACTACCATGTATTTACGAGTAAATTATATTTATGACATTTCTTTGGGAAAGCCTTTATTCATCAGTGGACTTATAAAGATAATAATGATGATAATGATGATGGGTGACAAACGGGCATACAGTCCACCTGGTGGTACAATAGAAATTCCAACAAGACACTGCTGTGTTTCGTGTGGTGATCGTCGAGAACCGGAATAACTGGCAATGGGGCGTCCTATCATAGTTCGTAAGGGTGACAACGCATTTGCATTTTGATTCTTAATCGAGGATAAATGTTGGTGCAAATTGGTTACATTGTCTTTTCTTCATTTATTTCTACAAGAACTAAATGTAAAGTTTGCATTTATTGTACGATGTATTTATTATACAACACATGTGAATTTTCTTAAGCGTGTAGTGACGGTGTTAGAATATCCACCACTCCACGTCATCCCGCGGGAGTCGTTGGAGGCGACAGAGGAATACAAATTAGGAGATGGGCAGCAGGGAACGGCTAAATTAATATAAAAGTGCGGTTGCCAACCCGCTTGCCAAGCGTGGCGATTATGGCAAATATCCCCCCCATGAGGCAGAATATGTGGGAGGAATGTGTTTAGAAGTAGAATTTAATAGAGTGTACATTTTTCTTATCATTGTATTGCAATAAATACTGTTACGTTTATTTTTAATTAAAATTTCATTGGCACCCTCAGAAAGTCTGCCTCGAAATACTCTATCAGTACTAATACTGTGCTGAGCTGCCTACCTATCTAATCACCATTGACCAAATTTATAACACATAATAGTTGAAAGCAAATTATTATAATGAGTTACTAAATAAACTTATTTTCTCTCTTTCTTTCTTTCAATACCTATATTGAAAAGTTTGGGTTTTTAAAGATTTAATATTTTAACTGACGGCATAGATGGCGTTTAGATAAACTGTCTGATGCACCACGAATCTCCATAATGGAATGAATGAATATATGCGGTAGAATCATGATACAGCTAAAGGTGCACATTTATATAATATTACACGTAGCGCATAGCGCATACCGCATTCCTAAAGCTACGTTGATTTATATGATACCTAAAGCCGCGTAGTTACATAGTTTAGTACATAGCGCAAACCTAAAGATTGGAACATTTATATAATATAGCACATAGCGCATAATTGGGAATTTCTGTCAGCCATCTCTTCCATCTCTGCACAGGGAGGACGACTCACTGGCCCATACCGCAAAGGAGAAAGCCGATCTTCTGGGCTCTTTCTATGCGTCTAACTCGACTCTCGATGACGGGGGGAGTACGCCGCCGACCATCCCGTGGTGTGAGTGCTCCATGCCGGAAGTGCAGTTCACACAGCGCTCGGTTCGCAAAGCAGTCCTCTCCCTGGACATCCACAAGTCGAGTGGGCCTGACGGAATCCCCCCAATTGTGCTGAGGACGTGTGTTCCGGAGTTGGCACCGGTTTTAACGCGTCTTGTCCGGTACTACTACTCCCTAGGCGTAGTCCCAAATTCATGGAAGACGGCTTTCGTCCACCCGATCGCTAAAAAAGGCGACCGCTCAGACCCGTCCAACTACTGGCCTATCGACATCACCTCCTTGTGCTCCAAAACAATGGAGTGCATTGTAAACTGCCAGCTCATGAGGTACCTTGAGGATCACCAGCTGATTAGCGACCGCCAATACGGTTTTCGCCGTGGTCGGTCAGTTGGTGATCTTCTGGTCTACCTAACTCACAGATGGGCGGAGGCAGTAGAGTCCAAGGGGGGAGGCATTGTCCGTTAGTTTGGACATTACGAAGGCCTTCGATCGGGTTTCGCACACAGCGCTTCTTTCGAAGCTCCCTTCCTATGGGCTTCTCGAGAAATTGTGCAATTGGATCACCAGCTTTCTTGCAGATCGGAGCATCACGGTCGTTGTAGACGGTGCAAGCTCCGATTTAAAGCCTATTAATGCTGTTTCCACAGGGCTGCGTGCTATCGCCAACGCTGTTTCTTCTGCATATCAATGATATGTTGCAAACAAGTAACATTCATTGCTATGCGGATGACAGCACTGGTGATGCTCTTTGCACCGGCCGAGCCAATATTTCTCGGGAAAACGTTTCCGAGTGCCGGGACAAACTTATGTCTGAAGTCGAGTTTTTGCTGAACAGATTCTCGGATTGGGAGCGACTAAATCTAGTCCAGTTTAACCCCTAGAAGACACAAGTTTGCGCGTTAACCGCTAAAAAGAACCCCTTTGTCGTATCTCCTCAGTTTCAAGGCACTCCCCTTGTTGCCTCAGCCAGTATCGGAATCCTCGGCGTTGACATATCGAGTGACGTGCAGTTTCGTGGTCACTTGGAAGGGAAGGTCAAATTGGCTTCTAAAAAGCTTGGCGTGCTCAGCAGAGCGGGACAGTATATCATGCCGGCACACCGCCTGCAACTTTACAAGGCGCAGGTTCGGCCACGCATGGAATACTGTTCCCATCTCTGGGCTGGGGCAGTACCAGCTTCTTGCACTTGACCGCATCCAGCGCAGAGCGGCTTGAATCGTCGACGACCGAGTGCTTTCCGATCGGCTCGATTCACTGGCACTGCGAAGAGATGTTGTATCTCTTTGCATTTTCTTTTCGCATATACCATGGAGAGTGCTCTGAGGAATTGATCGGATTAATCTCAGCCGCCAAATTTCGTGAACGCACTACGCGGCATACGTCCCGATACCATCCACACCATCTGGATGCTTGACGGTCCACCACTGTACGTTTCAAAAGGAGTTTTTTTCAGCGTACAACCTCTCTGTGGAATAGTTTACCACCGGCGATTTTTCCGGACCGATACGACATGGGGACCTTCAAGAAAAGAGCTTACTCATTCCTAAAGGGCCGGCAACACACCTGCAACTCCCCTGGTGTTGCGGTTGATCATGGGCGGCGGTAGTCACTTAACATCAGGTGAGCCGCATACTCGTTTGCGCCTCTTCTATAAAAAAAAGACCAGCGACATTACATGGCGTGATCAACCTGTTCATTTCATTCAACGAGATGGCTTAATTACGATTATCATTCAGGCGGCTAGTTGAACGGCGGCGTTAAGTAAAAAATCTGGGCAGTTAACAAAATGGCTAATTAAGCTAGTTGTCTGTGACATATACATTTATATAAAATCGGGAGCTCAAGGGGTTATTTGTAAGACATGGGTAGCCATTTATCAATTTAAAGTACTTGAGATTTTTTTGTGAAATCGTAAAATTGATAAGTAAGTAAGAAATCGTAAAATTTATAATTATCAGCAATGACCATTTAGGTTATTGTTGATAATTATAAAAAGTCTAAATGACGCCACAATAATAGAGGCGAAGCAGGGGCGAGTTGCTAGTATTATAATAAAATTACTTTCATCGGAACAAGAAGCCATCGTAAAAAGTTCAGCAATATTGAGCCTTCGAGAGAAAACATCTGTATCTATTTGAACTCGGCCAGTCAACCGTTTTATTGCGTTGTTAAAACCATTATTCGATAAAAACGATTCCAAATACTTTAATGTTACAGTCTAATATTTTTAGGTATTCTAATATATAACACGCAACAAAAACCTCATGGTTCTTGTTAAATGATTATCAGAATCAGTCAATCAGAAGACAGTTCATTTGATATTACAGACATTTCAATAAAAAATAATATATATATATATGGATGTATATATTATAATAATAGTTTATTTTGTCAAAAACCTACAACCAAAATTCTACTTACAGTTTACATGAAGACATTGAAATTCAATACAGTCGACACCTAAACTTGATTAAATCTTTACTATCGGCTACCATTTTAAAGACACAGGTTAACATAATAATAACAATATTTTTTTATGGGATAGGGTGACAAACGAGCACACAGCCCACTTGATGGTAAGTGGATTCTGTGGCCCATAGACATCTACATCTATCTTCGATTACAAATCAAAATGCAGACGCGTTGTCACCCGTGAAGACTAAGATGGAGTGCTTCGTTTCCAGTAAAAAGGGTCTCCGGTTCTCTTCACTCATACGAAACCCAGCAGAGTTAAGCTGCAATTTTATGCTGGTATTTCGTGAGAGCATGGGTTTTCACGGTCGAGCCACAACTATACTACTAATATAACTGCAGCATGGCTCTACCACGTATGAAACATTAATTATGGATCCTCTCGAAATTCACTTATATAATTATCGACGACCAAGATTTGCTTTGCTACCGTTGGTTTAGAAGTGATTGTCTAAAGAAGCCGTGAATTAAATTAAAAAATTACGAAATTCACAATTGCATGTTTTAAAATATAAAGGTACTATTAGGACTATTAATGTTACTATGATTAATTTTATCCAATAAAGTCTCCTGTTGTGTTACCAGTGGTTTATGAGAGTGACAATGGTCGTATGGCAGATTCGAAGCCTCGACCTTTGTTTGCAGTCATTACCCCTTATGATATTGCTATGTTAAAAGTCAAAGTTACAGTTCATATACACCCCACTGCTGGGCACAGCAGTGGGACGTATATGGGCCCACTCCCAATGTGTATTGGTGAACTTCACGTTTTCGTAATATTTTTTCTATTTCTCTGACATGCAGGTTTCCTTGTTTTCCTTCACCACCGAGCACATGGCAAATCAGCACTAAAAATTGCGATCAACTATTTCATTGGTGCCGACGGGTATCGAACCCGGTTTGCTCGCGTACTGTGAGATTTACAGCAAGCGCTTATCATTTGAGCTACCACGGATATCTGGTTTTCTCGCTCAAAGTAATCAAATTATAATATTTCGATTTACTTTTAGTTTTATGGCACCTAATACGTTATTTACACACGTCCCACAGTTGATTGGGAGAGAATGCCAAAATGTCCACCCTTTGAAATTCTTTTTGTTAAGCTGTAAAATAAAGTATAATTAACAAACTTCTTAGATTCGTTATAGATTTTGATCAAATTTATTTAACATACTAATATTGTGGTAATCACGGCACGTCGCTGCGAAGTGTTACTTAGTGCCAAATGTCACCTTAATTGTTGAGTCCAATTATGTAAGATACAACCAATTTCCACACTTCTTGTGTACACAATTGAGCACATATTAATATGTCTACGAACGGAGACAATTATCCTCAGCTATATAAACAATTTGCTGTTTGCTTTGTGCTGTAATATTAGGCTTCATATCTGGAAAGTAAATTTTACGCAAAAACTAATGCTAATATACTATTTTAACTTCGAATATATTACAATATAATAGTAAATCATCACTTATAATTGAAACTAACTAGCTAGTTTTCTTAAATTCCAATAGCTCATCTTCCTTGAGGGAGACCTATACTTTGCAGTTAACTTTGTAAAGGTCTGTAATTAAGATGATGATGATTTAATGCAACGCGGTGCTCCATTGACGATCTTAACATGTTTTTAAAGTATGTTTATTTATCAAACATGCAAGTTGCTTAATGACGTTTTCCCTTAAGGCCGAGCACGGTGTAAATCAAAACTAAGAATTGCAATTATATGTTATTATGCTGTGCCTGCAGCGAGCAATTACCTCCTGAACTATCAAAGTTCTCGGTTTTCAGTGCTGTGTTTGCACGTGATCGGTGAAGGAAAACATCGTCAGAAGACTTGCATGTATGAGAAATATAAAATTGCATTGGCAAACACGCATTGGGCAGCGATGAGGACATTTCCTTGCCCTTAAACCCTCTACTCGTACAACGGGACAGGTCCATGCAATTATTGGGCTGTAATGAACACAAGAGATAAAGTAGAATACTTTGATAAAATTATTGTTTGTAAAAAAGAAGCAATTACTAAACATTGTTTCTTTTTTTATATAACTAGATATTTTGAAAAATATAGAGCCAAGTGTTTAATGATTCGAATCTCCTGCAACTTTTAAATCACGGACGAATTTTTGTTTGTTCTAAATTTCACATGCGTAGTGTATAACGAGTACATTCCTATAGATTTTACTTAAGAAACTGCTATGGAACTTGGTATCTGTTTAGATCTGAACTTGTTGTCGTTTGTACTGAATCTTCGATGAGATAACATTAATTTATTAACGAAATCATTATCCTTTTATATAACTAAATAAATACATGAACGACAATGTCTCTGCTCTTATTATTTATTTAAATATCAAGTGAACTGTGTGTTTGTTAGTTACTCCTACAAAATTGCCTTTTACGCGGCTCCGCTTTCCCAGCCTGGTTATTTTATATCTAGGTAATAGGTGGAAATACCGCCATTATCGTGGAAAGTCTTAAGACCTTTTTGGCATATCCCATAGTTGCTTCTAACGGTAACCACGGAATGAAATTGGAAATTGGTTGGTGGAGTCTCATTTCCATCATTTCATCACCACACTGCGAGCATTGTTAGGATTATTATTTCATATATCAATAAAACGTCATCATATATTTTTTTTAATTATCTTTATATTATACGTGTATGATCAGCAACTCTTTTTCTTTCTTAAGAACCTTACCACCATGTTAGGATTATCTTCTGTATCTTGGGGCCAGTTTAAGTACACAAATTTCACAAGGGACAAAAATCAAGACGCGGAAAATTATAATATTTATACGCCTTACAAATACTAGTTCCGTAAAGGATTTGAACCCGCGACCCTTAACATAGCTACGCACAGCGTTTTACTATATTCACTTATAATTTAAGTTTACAAAATGCATCAGCTACTTACTTATGCAGTTGTGAGATTAAAACGCTAGAATGTTTTGAATTTGTTTAAATTCAAGAGAGTATTGTGAATGTATTCGCGAGACGTGTATCGACTTCTCTGCTTTCAACTATATTCTGGTATAAGATGGTAGCAAAAGGTGGTTTACAGAGAAAAACCTTTTGGTTAAGTAATCAAATACATAATTATTATACTAAACATTATGTACTAAGTAGGACTAAGCTTGGACAGAATATCAGCATAAAATAGCAGCATAACGCTGCTGTGTTTTCTATGGTGAGTAGATATGGCGATAGATAACCACAAACCCGTCTTATTCCATCTTAATCCTCATTCCTTATTCAAAGACAAATAAAGATGTCTATGTGCTACAGCATTCACTTACCATCTAATGTGTGAACTGTGTGTTCATTTGTCACTCTTATATATATTTATTGCTCGTTTTAAAAGTGTAAAGATTAAGTATCAGTATAATTACATGCTGTGTGGCATTCTATCTTAGTCCATAGAGGTGACAACACCGCTGAAGCCTTCTTTGCTTGAAGTTGGCTGCATGGGCTGCAGAAGCCACATACCATAAGCGTAGACCATTGAGACTGTTAGTTCTTATGTCGTTTTAGTTTTGAGATGATACACTAAAAAAATATTGCATTCAAAGAAAAAACTGCGGTAGAGTCACCTTGCAGCGTATTGCTGCAACACAAATGAGTCAGCTCAACCGGGGAAGTACTTCATTATTTTAGAATAACATTTGAAATAGCAAAAATATTCTGTTAACTTCTTAATGGGAATCACGATAACCGGAGTGATGACAACGTACCTGCATTTTGATTCTTAATCAAAGTTGGTCGTGTAGCTGTGGGAAAAAACATAGACTAGCCATGAAGTGTACTATATAGGCGCTGCAAGATGCGATCAGGGAAGTATTGAATTTGGCGAGACAAGCGAAGCTTCGGAGCGGAATAAAGTGAATCAGTGTGATTAATTATTAGTGTTTTTAACTTTAATTAGTGTAAAGTGAATTAAAGTGTTAATTTAGGTAATTCTATCGGCAATTTTTATTGTCACGAACCTCAAGCTCGTAACAATTGGTGTCAGAAGTGGGATAAAATCATGTCAATTTTACCTAAGGAGGAAACGGAGAGTGTCCGTACCCGAAGTCAACGCCAGCAGGAGACGGACCAAAGAAGATTTGGTGGTGCAACGCCGCAGACGTCGGAGGGCCAGCCGCCGGCTGCGGGCCTGTCAGTAGCTCCTACATCTGCAGCACCTGACTTAGGTGCTCTGATGGTGATGCTGCAGGAGCAGGCTCGCCGACAGGAGAAACAGGTCCGTCAGTTGAAGGAGCAGCTGCAGAGCGGACAAAAGGAACAAGTCCGTCGATTGGAAGAGCAGCTGCGGGGCGGACAAGAGGAACAGGTCCGTCGTTTGGAAGAGCAGCTGCGGGACGGACAGGAGGAACAGGCCCGTCGGTTGGAAGAGCAGATGCTCCTCATGAAGGATCTTCACGCTACCTTCGGGAAGGAGATCAAGGAGGTGAAGGATAGGGTTGCTCAGCATGACAACCGCCTGTCAGAAGCTGAAACCCGAATCGAGAAAGCTAAAACCCGAATCAACCAAGTAAACAATCGGGTTAACAACGTAATGGCTGACATGAAGAAATCACTGGACGAACTCAAACTTGGAGATGGAGCTACAGCTCCCGTAGTAGCTACAACACCTTCGCTACGTGGGTTCAAGGTGCCACCGTTCGACGGTACCTCTTCCTGGTCAGCCTACAAAATCCAGTTCGAGGCTGTTATGAAGGCGAACGGCTGGAATAAAAGTCAGGCCATGACTGCTCTCACACTAAGCCTGCGCGACCAGGCCTTAACAGTTCTGGAAGCTCTCGGTGAGGAAGTAACTTATGAGCAACTCCTTGAGGCATTGGAGGCGAGATATGGCGACGCTCACCTGGAACACGTCTTTCGTGCGCAGCTTAAAGATCGCGTGCATCGCGTCAACGAAAACCTGCAGCAGTGGGCTCTAGAGGTGGAGAAGCTGGTGCGAAAAGCATACCGGTCTGTACCTGCGCTCATTGAAGGGAACCTGGTGCTGACATTCATCGACGGCACCCGTGACCTGGAAGTCAGAGCTGCTGTGAGGCTCGGGCACCACGAGACGCTTAAGGACGCCTTGGCCCATGCACTGGAGGTGGAAGCCGTGCGGCAGGATCATCGTTCCCATCGTGTCAGGGAGGTTGCAGCAGCTACAGTTCGCGACCGCAACAAAGGATACAGCCCTAGGTGCTATAGCTGTGGGGAAAAGGGCCATCTTCGATCCAGCTGCCCTAAGCGAACCCTAGAAAGGGAAGGTGAACGATCTCAGAAGGGTAGTGCGGCCAACAGCACCGCCCAGCAGCAATAGGGAAACGAGTAAAAGCCAGAACTGCGGGGCGGGTTCTGGCTGATGTTAAAAGAGCCCCAAGGATCTCGATCTCACAAACCCACGATGGGAACAGTCTAATCATCAAGGGCGAGGTTAACGGAATGCCGTGTAAACTGACCATAGACACTGGAGCCTCTCGTACGGTTGTTAGTTCCCAACTAATTAGTCAGTTCCTTGGGGACTCCGCATACAACCGAGTACGCTTTAATTTGGTAACAGCCACCGGTCAGCGTATACCCGTCCGTGGAGAGAAAGAGATGAAGTTGAAGCTAGGCAACATGATCTACCTGCATAATGTCATCGTGGCTGATATAATGGACGACTGCATCCTGGGCCTAGACTTCATGAGGAAGAATTGTTGTGCGATTGACGTTAAGCAAGGTGTCTTGAAATGTGGACAAGAGGAACTTTTTGTGGAAGGAGCGTTACCAGGGAACGTGTACAGCCTTAAGAAGATTGTTCTTCCGCCGAGATCGGAAACGATTGTGCCGGTTAGTCTTCCTCGGAATCCTGGGCAACCTCATCGTTGTGTACTCGTGGAAAGGTTAGAAAATGACCTTCCACGGAAAGTGGCTCGAACCTTGGTCAGAACTACTAACATCTAAGGAGTACGTGTGCTGAACCTTTGTGGCCAGGAACAGATTATAGAAAAAGGCACACTGGTTGCTACTTGTGAGGAAGTGGATTGGTTACGTCGGTGCCAATATCTATCGACTGGGACCCCCAGCAAGGATGCACAAACGAGAGTGAGCACACTTTTAGAAGACTGTCGCAGCGTTCTCTCCCCGAATGAAATGGTCAAAGCGAAGAAGTTGTTACTCAAGTATGCCGATGTATTCTCATCAAACGATGCTGACATAGGAAAGACTGGCTTAGTTCAACACAAAATAAACACAGGAGAAGAATTGCCTATCCGTCAGCGGCCAAGAAGATTGCCGGTAGCACGTGAAAAGGAAGTGGAAACCATGATTGAGGGAATGGTGAAGGATGGTGTTATTGAACCTTTATCTAGTCCATGGTGTTCACCCGCGGTACTGGTAAAGAAGAAGGATGGCAGCATGCGGTTTTGTGTTGACTACCGCCGTCTGAACGACGTTACGAAGAAGGACAGCTATCCCTTGCCAGGAATTGATGACACGCTGGACATGCTTACAGGAATAAAATGGTTTAGCACGCTGGATCTAAAAAGTGGCTACTGACAAGTTGAAATTGACCCTAAGGACAAGGAGAAAACTGAGTTTTTCGACGGTAAAGGGTCTGTGGCAATTTAAAGTAACGCCGTTTGGGTTGTGCAATGCTCCAGTTACGTTCGAAAGGCTGATGGAACTTGTACTTACCGGGCTAATTGGCGATGCCTGTCTGGTCTACTTGGATGACATCATCATCGTAGGTCGTACGTTTGAGGAACACCTTCAAAACCTGGAACGCGTGCTCATGAAGATTCAGAGTGCCAACCTCAAGTTGAGTCCGAAGAAATGTTCACTATTCAAACGGCAAGTTAACTTTTGTTATTAAGTTAACTATGTAGTATCGGAAGAAGGTATCCGCACGGATCCAGAGAAAATCGCCGCTGTCAAGGATTGGCCGGTTCCAAAAGACAAGACGCAGGTTAGAGCATTTTTGGGTTTGTGTTCCTATTACCGGCGATTTGTGAAGAACTTTGCAGATATAGCCAAACCTCTGCACAAGCTAACCGAGGAGAAGCGACATTTCTGCTGGGATGAAAATTGCAATATCGCATTCCAGGAGCTCACATGTATGTACCATGTATTTACGAGTAAATTATATTTATGCCATTTCTTTGGGAAGGCCTTTATTCATCAGTGGACTTATAAAGATAATAATGATGATAATGATGATGGGTGACAAACGGGCATACAGTCCACCTGGTGGTACAATAGAAATTCCAACAAGACACTGCTGTGTTTCGTGTGGTGATCGTCGAGAACCGGAATAACTGGCAATGGGGCGTCCTATCATAGTTCGTAAGGGTGACAACGCATTTGCATTTTGATTCTTAATCGAGGATAAATGTTGGTGCACATTGGTAACATTGTCTTTTGTTCATTTATTTCTACAAGAACTAAATGTAAACTTTGCATTTATTGTACGATGTATTTATTATACAACACATGTGAATTTTCTTAAGCGTTGTTAGAATGTTATTAGAATGTGGCGGTGTTAGAATATCCACCACTCCACGTCATCCCGCGGGAGTCGTTGGAGGCGACAGAGGAATACAAATTAGGAGATGGGCAGCAGCGGCTAAATTAATATAAAAGTGTGGTTGCCAACCCGCTTGCCAAGCGTGGCGATTATGGCAAATATCCCCCCATGAGGCAGAATATGTGGGAGGAATGTGTTTAGAAGTAGAATTTAATAGAGTGTACATTTTTCTTATCATTGTATTACAATAAATACTGTTACGTTTATTTTTAATTAAAATTTCATTGGCACCCTCAGAAAATCTACCTCGATACACTCTATCAATACTAATACTGTGCTGAGCTGCCTACCTTTTTAGTGACCATTGACCAAATTTATAATACATAATAGTTGAAAGCAAATTATTGTAATGAGTTACTAAATAAACTTACTATCTCTCTTTCTATCTTTCTTTCTTTCAATACCTATATTGAAAAGTTTGGGTTTTTAAAGATTTAATATTTTAACTGACGGCATAGATGGCGTTTAGATAAACTGTCTGATGCACCACGAATCTCCATAATAGAACAAAACTATTCATTTTATATGCGGCAGAGTCATGATACAGCTGAAGGTGCACATTTATATAATATTACACGTAGCGCATAGCGCATACCGCATTCCTAAAGCCACGTTGATTTATATGATACCTAAAGCCGCGTAGTTACATAGTTTAGTACATAGCGCAAACCTAAAGATTGGTACATTTATATAATATAGCACATAGCGCATAATTGGGAATTTCTGTCAGCCATCTCTTCCATCTCTGCACAGAGAGGACGACTCACTGGCCCATACCGCAAAGGAGAAAGCCGATCTTCTAGGCTCTTTCTTTGCGTCTAACTCGACTCTCGATGACGGGGGGAGTACGCCGCCGACCATCCCGTGGTGTGAGTGCTCCATGCCGGAAGTGCAGTTCACACAGCGCTCGGTTCGCAAAGCACTCCTCTCCCTGGACATCCACAAGTCGAGTGGGCCTGACGGAATCCCCCCAATTGTGCTGAGGACGTGTGTTCCGGAGTTGGCACCGGTTTTAATGCGTCTTGTCCGGTACTCCTACTCCCTAGGCGTAGTCCCAAAATCATGGAAGACGGCTTTCGTCCACCCGATCGCTAAAAAAGGCGACCGCTCAGACCCGTCCAACTACTGGCCTATCGACATCACCTCCTTGTTCTCCAAAACAATGGAGTCCATTGTAAACTGCCAGCTTATGAGGTACCTTGAGGATTACCAGCTGATTAGCGACCGCCAATACAGTTTTCGCCGTGGTCGGTCAGCTGGTGATCTTCTAGTCTACCTAACTCACTAATGGGCGGAGGCAGTAGAGTCCAAGGGGGAGGCATTGTCCGTTACTTTGGACATTACGAAGGCCTTCGATCGGGTTTCGCACAGAGCGCTTCTTTCGAAGCTCCCTTCCTATGGGCTTCTCGAGAAATTGTGCAATTGGATCACCAGCTTTCTTGCAGATCGGAGCATCACGGTCGTTGTAGACGGTGCAAGCTCCGATTTAAAGCCTATTAATGCTGTTTTCACAGGGCTGCGTACTATCGCCAACGCTGTTTCTTCTGCATATCAATGATATGTTGCAAACAAGTAACATTCATTGCTATGCGGATGACAGCACTGGTGATGCTCTTTGCACCGGCCGAGCCAATATTTCTCGGGAAATCGTTTCCGAGTGCCGGGACAAACTTGTGTCTGAAGTCGAGTTTTTGGTGAACAGATTCTCGGATTGGGAGCGACCAAATATAGTCCAGTTTAACCCCTAGAAGACACAAGTTTGCGCGTTAACCGCTAAAAAGAACCCCTTTGTCGTATCTCCTCAGTTTCAAGGCACTCCCCTTGTTGCCTCAGCCAGTATCGGAATCCTCGGCGTTGACATATCGAGTGACGTGCAGTTTCGTGGTCACTTGGAAGGGAAGGCCAAATTGGCTTCTAAAAAGCTTGGCGTGCTCAGCAGAGCGGGACAGTATATCATGCCGGCACACCGCCTGCAACTTTACAAGGCGCAGGTTCGGCCACGCATGGAATACTGTTCCCATCTCTGGGCTGGGGCAGTACCAGCTTCTTCCACTTGACCGCATCCAGCGCAGAGCGGCTTGAATCGTCGACGACCGAGTGCTTTCCGATCGGCTCGATTCACTGGCACTGCGAAGAGATGTTGTATCTCTTTGCATTTTCTTTTCGCATATACCATGGAGAGTGCTCTGAGGAATTGATCGGATTAATCTCAGCCGCCAAATTTCGTGAACGCACTACACGGCAAACGTCCCGATACCATCCACACCATCTGGATGCTTGGCGGTCCACCACTATACATTTCAAAAGGAGTTTTTTTCAGCGTACAACCTCTCTGTGGAATAGTTTACCACCGGCGATTTTTCCGGACCGATACGACATGGGGACCTTCAAGAAAAG
The DNA here is from genome assembly GCA_907164705.1 of Parnassius apollo. Lineage (NCBI taxonomy): Eukaryota > Metazoa > Arthropoda > Insecta > Lepidoptera > Papilionidae > Parnassius > Parnassius apollo. Next base: position 2,150,967 of record CAJQZP010000280.1, read on the forward strand.
AGCAAAAACAAACACCTGCAATTCCCCTGGTGTTGCGGTGGATCATGGGCGGCGGTAGTCACTTAACATCAGGTGAGCCGCATGCTCGTTTGCCCCTTCTTCTATAAAAAAAAGACCAGCGACATTACATGGCATGATCAACCTGTTCATTTCATTCAACGAGATGGCTTAATTACGATTACCATTCAGGCGGCTAGTTGAACGGCGGCGTTAAGTAAAAAATTTGGGCAGTTAACAAAAAGTCTAATTAAGCTAGTTGTCTGTGACATATACATTTATATAAAATCGGGAGCTCAAGGGGTTATTTGTAAGACATGGGTAGCCATTTATCAATTTAAGTCTGTTTAAGTACTTGAGATTTTTTGTGAAATCGTAAAATTGATAAGTAAGTAAGAAATCGTAAAATTTATAATTATCAGCAATGACCATTTAGGTTATTGTTGATAATTATAAAAAGTCTAAATGACGCCACAATAATAGAGGCGAAGCAGGGGCGAGTTGCTAGTATTATAATAAAATTACTTTCATCGGAACAAGAAGGCATCGTAAAAAGTTCAGCAATATTGAGCCTTCGAGAGAAAACATCTGTATCTATTTGAACTCGGCCAGTCAACCGTTTTATTGCGTTGTTAAAACCATTATTCGATAAAAACGATTCCAAATACTTTAATGTTACAATCGAATATTTTTAGGTATTCTAATATATAACATGCAACAAAAACCTCATGGTTCTTGTTAAATGATTATCAGAATCAGTCAATCAGAAGACAGTTCATTTGATATTACAGACATTTCAATTATATATATATATATATATATAATTTATATATATATATATATATATATATATATATATATATATATATATATATATATATATATTTATATATTATAATAATAGTTTATTTCGTCAAAAACCTACAACCAAAATTCTACTTAAAGTTTACATGAAGACATTGAAATTCAATACAGTCGACACCTAAACTTGACTAAATCTTTACTATCGGCTACCATTTTAAAGACACAGGTTAAAATAATAATAATAATATTTTTTATGGGATAGGGTGACAAACGAGCACACAGCTCACTTGATGGTAAGTGGATGCTGTGGCCCATAGACATCTACATCTATCCTCGATTACAAATCAAAATGCAGACGCGTTGTCACCCGTGAAGACTAAGATGGAGTGCTTCGTTTCCAGTAAAAAGGGTCTCCGGTTCTCTTCACTCATACGAAACCCAGCAGAGTTAAGCTGCAATTTTATGCTGGTATTTCGTGAGAGCATGGGTTTTCACGGTCGAGCCACAACTATACTACTAATATAACTGCAGCATGGCTCTACCAAGTATGAAATATTAATTATGGATCCTCCCGAAATTCACCTATATAATTATCGACGACCAAGATTTGCTTTGCTACCGTTGGTTTAGAAGTGATTGTCTAAAGAAGCCGTGAATTAAATTAAAAAATTACGAAATTCACAATTGCATGTTTTAAAATATAAAGGTACTATTAGGACTATTAATGTTACTATGATTAATTTTATCCAATAAACGCTCCTGTTGTGTTACCAGTGGTTTATGAGAGTGACAATGGTCGTATGGCGGATTCGAACTCACGACCTTTGTTTGCAGTCCATACCCCTTATGATATTGCTTTGTTAAAAGTCAAAGTTACAGTCGTATATGGGCCCAGCCCCAATGTGTGTTGGTGAACTTTACGTTTTCGAAGTATTTTTTTCTATTTCTCTGACATGCAGGTTTCCTCACGATGTTTTCCTTCACCACCGAGCACGTGGTAAATCAGCACTAAAAATTGCGATCAACTATTTCATTGGTGCCGGCGGGGATCGAACCCGGTTCGCTCGCGTACTGTGAAATTTACAGCGAGCGTTAACCATCTGAGCTACCACGGATACCTGGTTTTCTCGCTCAAAGTAATCAAATTATAATATTTCGATTTACTTTTAGTTTTATGGCACCTAATACGTTATTTACACACGTCCCACAGTTGATTGGGAGAGAATGCCAAAATGTCCACCCTTTGAAATTCTTTTTGTTAAGCTGTAAAATAAAGTATAATTAACAAACTTGTTAGATTCTATATAGATTTTGATCAAATTTATTTAACATACTAATATTGTGGTAATCACGGCACGTCGCTGCGAAGTGTTACTTAGTGCCAAATGTCACCTTAATTGTTGAGTCCAATTATGTAAGATACAACCAATTTCCACACTTCTTGTGTACACAATTGAGCACATATTAATATGTCTACGAACGGAGACAATTATCCTCAGCTATATGAACAATCTGCTGTTTGCTTTGTGCTGTAATATTAGGCTTCATATCTGGAAAGTAAATTTTACGCAAAAACTAATGCTAATATACTATTTTAACTTCGAATATATTACAATATAATAGTAAATCATCACTTATAATTGAAACTAACTAGCTAGTTTTCTTAAATTCCAATAGCTCATCTTCCTTGAGGGAGACCTATACTTTGCAGTTAACTTTGTAAAGGTCTGTAATTAAGATGATGATGATTTAATGCAACGCGGTGCTCCATTGACGATCTTAACATGTTTTTAAAGTATGTTTATTCATTAAACATGCAAGTTGCTTAATGACGTTTTCCCTTAAGGCCGAGCACGGTGTAAATCAAAACTAAAAATTGCAATTATATGTTATTATGCTGTGCCTGCAGCGAGCAATTAGCTCCTGAACTACCAAAGTTCTCGGTTTTCAGTGCTGAGTTTGCACGTGATCGGTGAAGGAAAACATCGTCAGAAGATTTGCATGTATGAGAAATATAAAATTACATTGGCAAACACGCATTGGGCAGCGATGAGGACATTTCCTTGCCCTTAAACCCTCTACTCGTACAACGGGACAGGTCCATGCAATTATTGGCTTAATGAACACAAGAGATAAAAATACAAAATATTGTTGTAAAAAAGAAGCAATTACTAAACATTGTTTCTTTTTTTATATAACTAGATATTTTGAAAAAAGGCCAATACCTCAACTTTAAATCACGAAATTTTTCTAAATTTCACATTAAATACATTCCTATAATTTACTTAAGAAACTGCTACGGAACTTGGTATCTGTTTAGATCTGAACTTGTTGTCGTTTGTACTGAACTAGGTCTATTCATTTATATCTTCGGTGAGATAACATTAATTTATTAACGAAAGCATTATCCTTTTATATAACTAAATAAATACATGAACGACAACGTCCTGTATCTTGGGGCCAGTTTAAGTACACAAATTTCACAAGGGACAGAAATCAAGACGATGAAAAATTATAATATTTATTACGCCTTACAAATACTAGTTCCGTAAAGGATTTGAACCCACGACCCTTAACATAGCTACGCACAGCGTTTTACTATATTCACTTACAATTTAAGTTTACAAAATGCATCAGCTACGTATGTAGTTGTGAGTTTAAAACGCTAGAATGTTTTGAATTTGTTTAAATTCAAGAGAGTATTGTGAATGTATTTCGCGAGACGTGTATCGACTTCTCTACGTTCAACTATATTCTGGTATAAGACGGTAGAAAAAGGTGGTATACAGAAAAAAACCTTTTGGTTAAGTAATCAAATACATAATTATTATACTAAACATTATGTACTAAGTAGGACTAAGCTTGGACAGAATATCAGCATAAAATAGCAGCATAATGCTGCTGTGTTTTCTATGGTGAGTAGATATGGCGATAGATAACCACAAACCCGTCTTATTCCATCTTAATCCTCATTCCTTATTCAAAGACAAATAAAGATGTCTATGTGCTACAGCATTCACTTACCATCTAATGTGTGAACTGTGTGTTCATTTGTCACTCTTATATATATTTATTGCTCGTTTTAAAAGTGTAAAGATTAAGTATCAGTATAATTACATGCTGTGTGGCATTCTATCTTAGTCCATAGAGGTGACAACACCGCTGAAGCCTTTTTTGCTTGAAGTTGGCTGCATGAGCTGCAGAAGCCGCATACCATAAGCTACTTGAGACTGTTAGTTCTTATGTCGTTTTGGTTTCGAGATGATACACTAAAAATATTGCATCCAAAGAAGAAAACTGCGGTAGAATCACCTAGCAGCGTATTGCTGCAACACGAATGAGTCAGCTCAACCGGGGAAGTACTTCATTATTCTAGAATAACATATGAAATAGCAAAAATATTCTGTTAACTTCTTAACGGGAATGACGATAACCGGAGTTCTTTTTTACAGGCAACGAGGCATTCCTAGTCATGAGTGATAACAACGTACCTGCATTTTGATTCGTAATCAAAGTTGGTCGTGTAGCTGTGGGAAAAAACATAGACTAGCCATGAAGTGTACTATATAATCGGTTCTCATTGAAAAAATAATTCATTCTAAATCTTAGCGAGAAAACATAAAATAGCTAGCTACCTACTATTGTAACTACGCACACTTGACCTATCGTACCGAACATTTAACACAGATTGTATTGAAATAGATGTTTAAATTGAGTTTGCTGGATCATTATTCCTGTTTTATTGTATATCCGACTCCATAAGCTTCGCCCACATACATTAATATGTTATGTTTACTGTTACTAAGAAGTGAGCGTCACAGTGTTATTCGATTTTATTTAATGTATTTAATGGCGTCAGAACAGAAACAGAAATTAACTTTTTAATTCATTATGGATTATAAATAATACTTATTGAAAGTCACTTTTTTCATTACCACTGGTTCGCAAAAAAAACCTCTGTCCTGGGAAGAACCAGCAAGAAACCCAGCGGGACTATTTTTTTTAAAATAAGAGCTTACAATCATGTATGTTACAATTAACAACACAAAACAAATTAGAAATATCTTGGTAACGATCACCCTTCCCAGGGGTTATTATCATCCATAAATACGATATTGGAACAGGAGAAGGGCAGCAGCATCTCCCTGACAACTTACATTGTTATATTGTACAATGCACTTGTTCGCAACCCGCTGGCAACGAGTGCAATAATTTGGAATCCCCATGAATATAAATGTAACAACATGATAGAAAAAAATCCAAAAATTTTCACGCGGTTTCTTTATTTCAAAGAGTAAGTGAGACGAGACGTCGCGCTCTGCAACTATGTGTGGCGCGTGCTGCGTGGCCAGCTACACCATCCAATGGTACTGGAGGAGTTACAGCTGTTTGTGCCTGACAAGGCGGTGGTTAGGCGTCACCCGCATCCCTTATTTACGTTGCCGTACACAAAGAGAAATCTACTCAGCTTTGCCTATGCCTATGTCACGTTTTTTAAAATTATTGAATATTACTGCCGAAGAAACAGACATCTTCCACTGCAGCCTGGCAAAGTTCACAGAAGTGGCGCACTGGGTCTGTGAGATATTTTTACAAATATTTTACTTACTTGTAATGATATATATTTTTGTGTCGCAGTAATAACCTTATATTTACCATTCTTTATTCGTTTTTGTATAGCATTGTCTTGATCTTAAACTGTTATGATGCTGTAGCTGTTCTTGTAATAAATAAATAAGACTTATTAATATTAATTGAAACAACTTATATATAACTAGCCGTGGTTTGCAATTATTAAAGAGAATACAATAGGAATATCGCATAAAAATTATGCGTGTAATTGTGTTCACACGTTTCTTTACGGCATACTTCTTTAATTTTGTATTTTACATTTATACGTGGTAGAGCCATGCTGCAGTTATATTAGTAGCATAGTTGTAGCAGGAATGGGTCGGCTCGACCGGGGAAGGACCACGCTCTCACAGAATACCAGCGTGAAATAGTAGCTTAACGCTGCTGTGTTTCGTATGGTGAGTGTAGAGAACCGGAGACCCTTTTTACTGGAAACGAGGCATTCCATCTTAGTCCTCACGGGTGACAACGCATCTGCATTTTGATTAGTAATCGAGGAAAGATGTAGATGTCTATGGGCCACAGTAACCACTTTATATATAATTGTTATGCTATAAAAAATAGTTGCCATGCTTGGCAAGTGGGTTGTCAATCGCAGTTTTTATTTTAAGCCTTTATTAGAAAGACGCCGCTGCCTATCTCCTGATTTGCTTCCCACTGTTTTGTTTTTATAGAAGAGGGGCAAACGAGCATGCGGCTCACCTGATGTTAAATGACTACCGCCCACCGTGAACAACCGCAACACAAGGGAAATTGCAGGTGCGTTGCCGGCCTTTTAGAAGGATTTGAGTAAGCTCTTTTATTGAAAGTCCCTGAGTCGTACCGGTCCGGAAAAGTCACCGCAAAACTCCTAGTAAAACGTACAGTAGTGCACCACCAAGCATCCATACTCACCATACACTCACCATACGAAACACAGCAGCTGCTATTTTACGCAGGTATTCTGTGATTCTGAGATTCTGTGAGAGACTGGTCCTTTCTCGGTCGAGCCGACCCATTCGCGCTACAACTATACTACTAATACAGCTGCAGCATGGCTCTACCACGTAAATGGCAAATATCCCCCCTATGAAGCAATTTGTGGGGGAGTCCGATAACGGTAACGGAGACCAAAATACATTCATTATATTACACGATTCCACAAAAACGAGCGATATACATCGACGTGCTGAAAATAAATGTAATAACGCAAATTCAAAACCATGCGGCGATGTATGTGTGTGTAGTACACGTAATCTTGTCATACGTTACAAGACCGCAATGCGGGAGATTCGCTTCGATCTTAACAAAGCGTAAGTCCAGAAGAGAATAGAATATTCTACTCAATACTAGCTGGCAACCGGCGATTTGCTGCCGCAGAAGAAATAATAACTGAGAAAATATATTTTTAAATTTGGAAGAGTTATATTGTTTAATTAGTGTTTTTATTAAATTTATTGAAATTGAATGATATATGACTTTCAAATAAATTTGTTGGTACGATACGTGCGCCACCTGCTGTAAGTTAATTGTACTATGCTTATAACCTTCGCGAAAGTGCAAGCAATAAGTTGACAAAACTTTAACGCAACCTGATGAACGGTATGGCAGCGCATAAAATAAGAAGCATTAATTTTTATGTATTATTAAGAGAAGATATTATGTAGGTTATAACATAATACTGATTGAAAGTATTTTTAAAGTAAAACTGTCGAACGACTGACGAAAGCGTTACGAAAAGTGTGAATGAGCGAGGCGAGCGGAAGTTGAGTGAGGGATATAAGCAAGAGGGAGTGAGAGAGAACAGTGCGCGCACACATTTTCTTTCTCTCTTTCTCTCATAGCGAGCTATTTTTCGTAATTTTATTTCGTTTTGATCAAGTTTATGAAATCGTATTTTGTTCTATACATTAAATATTCTACGTTCAAAGTGAATAGGTGATCCAAAAGTAATGATAATGAAAATAAAATACGGTAATTAAAGTTAAAATAATAATTTATTTTTCTACATAGTCTCCTAACAAATCAATATATTTAGTCCATCTTTTTTTCTAAGCCCAGGATTCCCTTTGAAAAAAAATTCGTTGTCTTGACCCTCCCAAAACGCTTCAACAGCGGCCATTACTTCGCTATCGTCTTCGAATTTCTTGCCTCAGAGGCGTTCCTTGAGCCGAAGAAAGAGGTAGAAGTCACTTGGAGCTAGATCTGGCGAATAGAGAGGGTGTTCGAGCAGTTTGAACGCCGTTTCTTGAATGGCAGCCATCGCAACTGCGGCTTTGTGAGCCGGTGCGTTGTCTTGGTGAAACAGCACTCCAGCTCGCAGTTCGCCGCGCCTTTTTTCCTTAATGGCCTCCCGTAATCTTCTTATTTGGTATGCGTAGTAAGAGCCCGTAATAGTGGCTCCCTTTTCCAAATATTCCACCATAATTATGCCTTAAGCGTCCCAAAAAACAGATGCCATAACCTTTCCCGCCGAACTTGAAACTTTGAATTTCTTTGGCGTCGGTGAGGAGGCTCGCTTCCAAGTCATCGATTGTTGTTTCGTTTCAGGATCAAAATAGTGGATCCAGGTCTCGTCCATAGTCACAAAATGGAACAAAAATTTTTCTTAATCTGCTTGGAACTTTTCGAGATTGACCCTCGAAATATCAACTCGATTTTTCTTTTGCTCGTCGGTTAACATTCTGGGTACCCAACGCGCAGAGACCTTTTTCATATGCAAATCGTTCGCGACGATTCTTTGAACGCTGCCATATGAGATCCCTGTGTCCTCAGCTACATGCCTGATGGTCACTCTTCGATCTGCCAACACAACATCTTGGACATTTTTCACGTTGTCTTCAGTGAGGGACGTGGATGGGCGTCCTTCGCGATGTTCATCTTCAGTGGATGTTCTGCCCAGTTTAAACTCCTTCCCAGCGTGCAACTGTAGAATATGGAGGAGCAGAGTCCCCCAATGTTTCCACTAAGTCAGTGTGTATGTCTTTTGAAGAAATTTTTTTCAAACAGAGGTACTTGATGACAGCTCTAATTTCGTTTTTCTCAATGTTGATGTTATCTCTTTGACAGTTCGTATTCAAATAAATGTATATCCCGGAAATCGCATTCTATTTATATGATTTTTTTAGGCTGATGTAGTGAGTATATAAGCAAGCAATAAATATTTTTTTTTTTTGGATTTTTATGCGGACCTGAAGTAACCGATTATCATTACTTTTGGATCACCCGTAAAACTGTAAATTCATTTTAAAGTTCATGTTTTGTAAATTTTCGGGTGAATAATAACAAATTATGGAATCAAGCCAAAATTAATATGTATACATGTATGTATTATACATATATCCACATACAACATGTAACAAAACCCTGTGGTTCCCGTTAAGTGTTATCTGAATCAGTATCCAAGCGAATGGAATTTTTTTTTCAAAGAAACACATTTAAAAAATTCACTTTATTGAAAAAAAATTATTTGCAAATTATATGTGGTTTTACTTCCTCTAACTCACACAAGTATCGCTAATGCGGGGTCTTTGACAATCCTCTTACTCTCCGGCCAATACAGAGATAATAAAACCACATACAATTTGCAAATTAATTTAATGATTTTTTTTAAATGTGTTTTGTTTAAAAGAATCCTATATGCTTGGATACTGATTCTGATAACGCAGTTAACGGGAACCACAGGGTTTTTGTTACACGTTATATATGTATATACATATATGCATATACAGTAATAAACTATGGCGTACCTGTTTAGTAAAGAATAGTCACAAGTAGTATCACAAGTAGATAAGGAATTGCCTTAAATTTCATAATCCTCGAATAAAATAAGTTCGGTCCCCGCCAGAGCCAATAATTTTACGTGACACTTAAGCAGCAGTAAAGGAAAACATCGTGAGGAAATCCTGCATGTTCCAGAAATTAAAAAAATATTACTGGCAATCGAAGCCAATTATATTCGTGCAGTTTTTATCATTACTATCAGGAAGATGATCCTCTGTTTCAAATCCGTTCTGAAGCCGCTAGTACATAGCAACATTAAAAAAAAACTCGTTTGTTCACTTAATTAAAGTCAACTTTATTTTACTATTTTACTTAACAAACTTTTTAAATTAAACCGCCGAAGAACTGTAAAGCAAAAAATAACCATTAACTTTTATCTTATCTCTTCTGTTTTTTTCGTCGATTGAAAGTACTCAGACTCAGTTAAGTTCTGTTATTTAAAAGGGCAATTTTTTAAATATTCGAAGATTCTACGAAATTGATTCCTAACTAATTACTGCGTAATGGAACGATTCGTTGAATATAATGAGTATCATTTCACGTCTGTATATTTTATTATGAAAACTAACCTCAACAATAAAGTTGAACCTTCGTTACCAGAGGTCGTTTAGTTTTAACCGTAAGAACATTCACTTCCCCTATCGTCCCGTGGGTGTCGTAAAAGACGACAGCAGGTAGGTAACTGGATCACGAGATGGGCAGCAGCATCTTACTGGTAACAACTCTAAATTATTTAAAAAAAAACACGGTCGTCAACTTGCCTGGTTAATTTAGCAAATATCTCACTTATGACGCAGTCTTTGGGGGAGGCCCAGGTTCAGCAGCAGCAGCAGGCCCTTGTTGATCAATAGGTCTTTTACAGGTTGTGATGTAAGTGATTGTAGAGTTTCACGATTGAATTGAACACTACTGGTTCACATACACTACGTAGTAGAGCCATGCTGCAGTTATATTAGTAGCATAGTTGTAGCACGAATGGGTCGGCTCGACCGGGAAGTTCCATGCTCTCACAGAATACCAGCGTCGAATAGTAGCTTAATGCTGCTGTGTTCCGTATGGTGAGTGTAGAAAACCGGAGACCATTTTTACTGGAAACGAGACATTCCATCTTAGTCCTCACGGGTTATGACGCATTTTTTTTGAATTTTTTTTTGATCTGTAGTAAAGTTATTTATATACGTTCGAATACTGATACTAATGACGTACTTAACAGGAACCACATAGTTTTTGTTTAGAATTTAAAAATATTTTTATCAAAATACAAAGTTGGAAGTTTTTCCTTTAGAGCAACAATAAACATTAAGGAAAAAACGTGAGTTACAAGACGTTATATCTAAGAATTAATTCCTGCAAATCTGGCGTTTAGCCATGGTATCATTGACCTAATTTTTATCCAACACTTACCCAGTTTCTTTTAACTTTACGATGAGCTTGATTGATAGTTAGAATAAATTGAATAAGTTACTAGAAAATGAAGAAATTTGTTATAGATTTTATTATACGAGTCGGGGTGACAAACAAGCACCAAAAACGTAAAACCTGTGGTCTATAGACAGGCTGTGAGACATTCCATGTGGATTTTCTGCGGTCACAACAAGTCTTATCTTCTTTAATTATAGATAATCGCAGTAGTCCAAGGTTTGCAGTAAGCTTTTACCTTTAGGTGAATCGCAGTCTTGACGTATGGCGGCGCTGTAGTCGCGCCACAAGTGAAACACATCGAAACCTAATTCGCGCTATCAAAGTTCCGAAGTAAAACAGTATATATATATATATATATATATATATATATATATATATATAATAGCCGAACTATCACACGCTGCGCCCTCCTTTCTGCCAAGGAGGGTCGCGTCCGTTTACGCCTTAAAGATCTCTCCTCAGATCAGTAAGCCAATTCCGAAAGGTGGAGTTTAGTGGGTAAAAGTCTCAACATAACCACGCAGCCGGCTGCGTGGTATGCTATGAGCATTCTTCACCTCCCTACCCCGTTACCGGAGGGTTGCCCTTAATTACTTCGGGCGCAAAAAAAAACTATCACACGGAGCGTTAGACGTTCCCCAGGCAGAACACCTTGCCCGGCGGGAGATCTCCCCTTTTTCGTGCATGGCCACAGACGCAATTTTATATTAATAATCACTTAAACCGGAGCTCTGCGAGTTCTTTGCAGACAGTGGGGATGTTGAGAATTTTAAAATTAATATTTCTCAGAGATTTGAACAACGGAACAAAGAGGCAATACTGCAGAGGCAATATTGGGAGTAAAACAACAACATAGCGTTACATATATAATTCCCAAGGGAGTACGCAGAGTTCGAAAAAAAGCGAGCCAGCCAATCAGGCTCATTTTACTCAAAAAATATCGTTTTAGAAGGAAAATTGAGTAAAAAGTGATTGGTGGTCACAATCACAAACTTAATATCCCATTTTACGCTAGGCAAGTAACATTAGTATCACATTCTTTTTTATCATAAGGCCCACATAGTTAAAATAATACACACAGGTAATTAAAAATATGACAATATGGGTAATTCTTAACGCTAACTCATCCATCGATATGTCAAACATTAGATTACTCTAGATCCGCATGAGGAAAATACCTCAAAATATTCGGACTATTTACGAGCAAACGAATTAATAACTGTAATGTGTAGAGCGTGTAAGAATATCCACTACATCATGTCGCCCCGTGGGAGTCGTAAGAGGCGTCTGAGTGAAATCGAAACTGATGTTAGGTAGCAGAATCTTCCTGATAACAACGCAAAATAATAAAAAACTACGGTTGCCAACCCACTTGCCTAGCGTGGTAACTATGGCAATATTGAGCAATTTGTGGGGAGGCCTATATTCATGCGGTAGGCTACTAAAGCATTCTCCATAGCACGCTGAGTGAACTTGAGCGTCCTCATACGGCCAGCAGTGAAGGACTACGTCTCAGATCCGTAAGTCATCACTGGCAACACGCACTGGTTGTACAATCTAGTTTTTAGAGATTGAGGTATACCTGACGAGAAGATATCGGAGTTTCTCTGCGTGACAGACTCAGAAATGAGGATATCCACAGTAAAACCAGAGTGACCGACATAGCCCAACGGATTAGTAAGCTGAAGTGGCAATGGGCCGGCCATATAGCTCGAAGAACCGATAACCGATGGGGAAGAAAGGTTCTCGAGTGGCAGCCTCGTACCGGTAGGCGCAGTGTAGGGCGACCCCCCACTAGATGAAGTGACGACCTGCTAAGATATACAGAAAGTCGATGGATGCAGGTGGCTCAGGACCGTGCTTTGTTCATTACTTGGGGGAGGCCTATGTTCAGCAGTGGATTTGTGAAGGGCTGTAATGATGATGATGATGATGAGGCTACTATAGGTTGTAATAGATACTTATCATTATCTTATGTGACTATATTAATTATTTTTAATTATACTATGTAAAAGAGTTAATACGAATGTAGTAAAGATCCATTATATAAGCTTACCTTCATTGAATAAAAAAGTCATGAAATTTAATAGTTCATAATTTGAAGCCGCTACGTTGAGTGCTTGGCAAATTGTTTTTATAAAGTACATAAAGTAGTTTAGATTAAATCATCCGAGTGGAAAACTTTGTACAGGCTTTGAAATGGCTTGGAAAGGAAATCTGGTACTTTACCTTTAGATTTTATTAAAAGAAATTGTAAGTGGAATAATAAACACTCAGTAATATAACGGACTACGTATTCAATGGTTTAATGTGGTTGTTGTTGTTATAATTCGCAAAATTAAGCAGGCATAGGTCTTAGATATACAGCCTAGTTTGACCTGATTTTTTTTTACAATATTTTTCACTATATGCTGGTGTTTCACATCACGAAGTTTTTTTGGAGATTCAGACGACAGTTTAACATAGCGGACATTTTTGATCACGATCATATCTCAAGGCTTGGGTCATCCCGAGTTGGTAATCCCGATAGTGTCGTAAGAGGTGACAGAGGGAAATTTTTACAGGTGTTTGACAGTAACACTTTCCTGGCAACAGATGTAAAAAGGCTTCGGTTGCTAATCCGTCTGCCAAGCGTGGCAACAGTTGCAAATATCCCTTTGAGGCAATCTGTGGGAGAGACCGAGGCCTCTCAACCTACAGCAGTGGTCTGGTAGGCTATAACTATCAGATAATGATGAAGTCAGTAAAAAAACCCTCGTAGACAGCTGATTCCACTTGGAATAATTACCTTGAAACTATTGATTCTTGCAAGATAATATTTTGACAGGCTCAGACCACCTAGTTGGTCTACTGGTCGCAAACGTGGTTGCTAATCTTAAGGACCCGGTTTCAAATCCCCAGTCAGGCCAAAACCTCGAAGTTACGTAGTTGGCAGTATTTCACTCCCGTGCCTCGGAGAGCACGAAACGGCTTTACGTGCTGTGGTCCTGTGCCTGCTCCTGGTCGTGTCTGATTATCGTCCCATTCGACTAAGAGTGAGGGAGTAGAGAGTGTACTTGTACTTACGCATACAATAGGGCACTACAGTCCCGTCGTGCGCAGAAGGCAAGTCTACGTTAAGACTGGTTACTGTAACCATAATTCGCCCTAAAGGACATTATTTAACCATCTGTTAAACGCGATAAATTTAAATGCGGCTAAAATTTACTGTCACAAAGGTAATGTATGATGCGAGCGCTTATGTTACTTTAATATCAAAAAGAATGAAAATTGCACTGCTGTGTCCCGGTCTAAATATTTAAAGGGATCCAGTATATTTACAAGCTCTGTGTGGAATTCCATGTTATATACGTAGTGCAGCAGCATTAAAATGCTATTTCAAGCTAGTATTCTATGAGAGTCACACATACTCCGGTCGCGCATATCATTCTGCCAATATGTGTGAAAAAAAACACCATATTTCTTAATTTCGTCACGGGTAATATTCCAGAAAGATCTTGTGACTTTCGACAAGTGGCGGTATGGTCATCGCGTTTACGCCGAGCGTAAAATGCCCAAATGTGCGTCAATGCTGCGAAACTTCAGACACTATGATAATCAATTCGCCTATGATTAAGGTTAATCCTCCCCACAGAAGAAAGACCTATGTCCAGTAGAAGACTTTTACTGGCCGGCGATAATGAAGAAAAAAAAACCTTTTAACAAAAATTAAAAGTCGACTTATTAAGAAGATATGTTTTTACCCCACTGAGTGGATTAAGAAGTACATATAGCAATCTCAATGTCTCCTAAATAGTTACATTAAAAATTTCATACCCAATTTTGTCATCCTTAGAAGTAAAATTTTTACTTAAAATTTGTTTGGGACCACCCCTAAAATATAAACTATTTAATAAACAAAAATCTTCAAAATCTGGTCTCAAATGGCGAAGCTATCGTAGTTGTAAACCTCTTCCGGTTTTGACGTCGTGTAATAATATATTAAGATATCGTTTTCGACACTAAACTGCCGATATATTTTTTAAGAACAGCTAAAATTTTGAACTTAAGTTCAAATATATAAAAAATTATATAACTTTTTTTATAGGATAGGGTAACACACGAGCACACAGTCCACCTCATGGTAAGTAGTTGCTGTGGTCCATAGACATCTACATCTATCCTTGAATAATATGCAGATGCGTTGTCACCCGTGAGGACTAAGATGGAATGCCTCCTTTCCAGTAAAAAGGGTCTCCGGTTCTCTACACTCACCATACGAAACACAGCAGCATTAAGCTACTATTTTACGCTGGTATTCTGTGAGAGCATGGTCCTTCCCCGGTCGAGCCGACCCATTCAAGCTACAACCGTAAATAAACGTTTAGCAGTTTTTGAAAAAAGGAAAAAATAAAGCCTTTTCTTTTATTTGAAATTATCCCAAATTTATGGCAATAACGTTTTTGCCTACCGATCGACCCTTAGAAATGTGGGGCAAAATAAGTTTAAATAATCCATTACCACGCATTTTGAATTTACTCGTAAAAGTTGAAGAAGACAGAATGCTTGAGATTTTTTAAATTAATGTTTCTTCGCCATTTACCTTCATTACTTATTCTTAACCTTCTCTACAAATTTGTTCAGTTATTGCAAAATTAGCCTGTATAAAATGATTTATCCCTCTGCCAAGCGTAGTGATTAATTTCAATAATTCGAACTTGTAGGTAATAAGTTCAGCATTCAACGTAAAGATTTGATCAGGAAAATTTTTCAACCTATTGAATTTTATAACTAAAACTTACTTTCTAAAACTTAATTTAGTAGAAGTTATAGTGTACGAGGTAAAGTGATTTCACTAATGGAAATTTAAAATATTCCAATTCAAACCTTCACTATAGTGGAGTGGAAAACCGTGTTTAAAAAAACGATAGGAGTGTGCAAAATGTACTTATATTATGGAGAAGAAATACTTAAATGCAATGAAGATGGAAAGTATCTTTAATATTCATGTGATAATTTTTTTTCTTTAAGAAAACACGTTACCCCCACATTATGTTATTTTATATTAACGCGTATACAAATTAAATGAAACTTTAGTTTTTGATTTTATCTCGTTTTATTGTAAAATTTTAATTCCAGACATTAGTCGGCTAGTGTGGGAAATTCTTTTTTTCAGAGAGCACAAGGATCTGTGACAGATAAAATCTGGCCGCTGAGCTTCAGCATGTCAGACAAATATTGCAAGATAAGACTAAGACTTCGGGTCCTCGGTCATTTGTGTATTCCCTAATATCCAGTAGGCTATGTCAGTTACTCTGGTTCTACTGTGGATATCTTCATTTATAAAGTGGAAAAAGAATATTAACAATGCTATAAACATTACTAATATTCCCCTTAACCACTCGTGGTAAGCTTAAATCGCTTGTGTTACGAATGGTTCACGCCAGTAGTCGAATGGTGGATTCGAACCCACGACCTTTTTGAGCTCGCGGTCCGCGTCCTGCCATTAGGCTATATTTCTAACAAAACTTTATTATAAAAAAAAAATATAACGTTTTATGAGAACGTGGTTTTTTTCATGTTGAATCGACCTATTGA
Source organism: Parnassius apollo (assembly GCA_907164705.1). Classification (NCBI taxonomy): domain Eukaryota; kingdom Metazoa; phylum Arthropoda; class Insecta; order Lepidoptera; family Papilionidae; genus Parnassius; species Parnassius apollo. The sequence continues at coordinate 2,167,161 of CAJQZP010000280.1, forward strand.
TGGCTCCATCCCATATTAATTACCTAATATATTGTATCGGTAAAGAATTTAATAATTTTCAAGCAAATAAATGACAATGTACATTATCTTCATCACGTACGTTCGCAGTTGTGTACGTGAGAAAAATGGTACAACTATGTAATATATCAATAATGTCTATGAGCGTGTTATTTTATGTTAATTTTATTGTTATGCTGCAATATGTGATAAAAAACGGCTCAAGTATAATATATGTAGTAAGCAACTAGTGAACTCCGAATTAGAAAATTATTTTAAAAAGAAGAAGTTAGAAATAACAAAGAAATTTAAAATTATTTTAAATTTGGTACGGCATTTACCGGAAAGCCCTACTCCAGTGCGTGTTGGAGGTATTTCATATTGACTCAAAATATTTTATTCTTCAGACATAAAAGTTTCTCCATGATGGTTTCATTAATGGCCGTGCGCGTAGTAAATAAGCAATATTGTAATTTCATTGTTGCCGGTGGGGATCAAACCTAAGTTACTCACGTACAGAGATGGAAATATCGTCTCTACTGGGGAAGGACGACGCTCTCACAAAGTACCAGCATTAAATGATTGTTTGATGATGAAAAGCTGCTTAATTAATGCTGCTGTGTTTCGTTCAGTGAGGGTAGAGAAGCCGAGACTTTTTACTGGAAACATGGCATTCCACTTTAAGAGGATAGGTAATGTAGAGATATACGAAAGTTCAAATAAAAACAATTAAATTCTTTGTATGTTTCTGTATTTATAATAATTTCGAAATTATGATTTTAAAATGGCAACGCTTAATGGGTGAATAAGGAGTAATATTCTAACGGTCGGCAGATGTCGCTAGTGGCGACCAACGTGAACATAATATTTGTTACCGAGATGGTCGCACAGACACATAATTAAAAAGTTGCGTTTTAAATAAAAGGTTTTCGGTTTCCAGTTTATGTATAAACACAAAACATGGCCTCAGTGGTGTGTTCTTTCTTTTTTTATACATTTTTATTTTTATTTAAATTCTTCTATGTTTTAGAATATCCGTTATATGGTTTATCGAATTATAATTTAATAAATATAACATATAACACATATTTCAGTAAGAAACATTAATCTACACTTTTCTCACAAATTAGCTTCCCCCGCTTTGGAATCTGTCATATATTTCACCTCATTTAAAAGAGGTGCCGTCCTGGTGGCGAAAAGAGTCGTAGATCATCATTAACGAAAAGCTTATTAATTTATTATTAGCTTATCTGATTTATATTGTTAACGCCACGGATTAGTCACTATCAAGAAGACACAGTATATTTACGGGCCATCTTTAATTTCTTAATTATCATAAGGCGTAACACTTTACGGTTAAATCTTAAAAAATATTTATTTTTATTTGGTGACATTTACTTACAAAGAAAACCGTATCGGAAAAGGCGGTAATGGATTCAAAATTTACTACGTATAATTTAAAGAAATGTTTTCAGCTGGCTGTATATAAAGGTATATCTGAGGCAGTTCCCTCATACTGAGTCAACGTTGTTCCTCGCGAGACGCACGCCAACACCACAACATGAAATTTGTTATCTGTGAGTATATTGTATTTGTGTGTTGGCTATATGGACATATTATATGTAAGTAATGTTAAGGTTAATGGTTTTGCGTTTTCTTTATGAAACCAATACCTTTTATAATGATTTCTCATATTTAAACGAACACTACAACTTGAATAAAAACAGTTTTACGGGTTATATTGCGTTGAATTTTACTTATTTGATTTTCGTTGGTTCTGCACGTTACTAAACATAAATGAAAATTAAAATACCTCAAATAGTTCTATACAACAAATAGTTTTATGGAATGCGAATAATATTTTTTTTATTTTATTTATTTATTTATAAAATAAGAGTGACAAGCGAGCCACACAGTCCACCTGATGGTAAGGGGCTACCTCAGTCTATGGACAACTGTAGCCACCGTCAAACAAAGAAGACTACTGACACTTTGCTTTTTTTATAGAATATGGGTGATTAACGAGCAGTCAACCTGATGGTAAGTGGACGCTGTGGCCCATAGACATCTCATTTATCCTCGTACAAGAATGAAAATGCAGATGTGTTGTCACCCCTGAGGACTATGATGGAATGCCTCGTTTCCAGTAAAAAGGGGTCTCCGGTTCTCTACACTCACCACACGAAACATAGCAGTATTAAGCTGCTATTTTACGCCGGTATTCTTTGAAAGCGTGATCCTTCCCCGGTCGAGTTGATCCATTTGTGCTACAACCATAATATAGCTGCAGCGTTGCTCTACCACGTATAAAACGCTTGCTCTGATAACTAAGATGGAATGCCACACAGCCTGTTATTGTACTGGCTCTGTGTATCCTGTCTCTCTTCCGACCACAACACAGAGTGAAAAAACTGCTACTTTGTAATATATATAAATAGGAGGGTGTTCCCAGGCATCCTACCCAGGCAGATTCCTACACATAAAGAGGGTCCACCACCTAGTGTTATATGCAAATACATAAGGGAAATTATTTGTATGTTAACAGTTCTCTCAATTTTTCTACTCGCAATGTCGATGGCCAGTGCGTTCGATTGCATATGTACCACAGAGTACAAACCAGTCTGCGCCACTAACGGCGTAACTTACTGCAACCTATGCAGGTGCGTATAAAGAACTACAAAGTCACTAACACTGTAAAATCACTAACTAACGAATGAACTAAACTTAGATGCTTGAATGAAGATAAGTAATAAAATAAATATAAAACAAATAATAAAGTCCCCTGTTGGTAAGTGGATGCTGTGCCCCATAGAACAGAACAAAAATATTTTTTTTGAATAAGGGTCACAAACGAGCACTTAGTCCACCTGATGGTAAGTGGGTGCTGTGACCCATAGACATCTACATTTATTCCCGATTAAGAATCAAAACGCAGATGCATTGTCACTCCTGAGGACAAAGATAGAATGCCTAGTTTCCAGTAAAAAAGGGTCTCCGGATCTCACACTCCTAGTATGAAGCACAGCACTATTTCGCTGCTATTTTACGCTGATATTCTGTGACAGCGTGGTCCTTCCCCAGTCGAGCCAACCCATTCGTGCTACAACCATAATATAGCTGCAGTGTGACTCCACTACGTATAAAAATATGGGCGGATTTTTCAACTTCTGAGAGTTTTGGCTAAATGTACGTTTATAATTAATCCTAGTCTTGTGTAAACAGGTAAACAATGAAATAACAGGCAAAAGTAAAGCTAATGTACATCCTATATATACGTCTATGAGAGTACTTACGTATTTAGTAGTAATGAAGCAATTTGAAAACAGGAATGAAGAAAGAAATTAGTTTGTGGTACACCTGTGCCTATCCACTATACTATAACATCCCGTGGGTGTCGTAAGAGGCGACAAAGGGAAACAAACCAGGAGATGATAACGACTAAAATTAAAAACTACGGCTGCAAGCTCGCTTGCCAAGCTTGGCAACAATCGCAAATATCCTCCTATGACTCTATCTATAGGGGAGGCCTATGTTCATCTTCATATTTCTAAGAAGATTTGTTTTTTGGAATGGGCAGCATTCATCATATAATTTAGTTCCCCTGTGAGGATATATATGGAGGAGGCCTATGCTCAGCAGTGGACATTTATAGGCTGTAATACAGCCTATAAAAGCCCACTGCTTAACATAGGCCTCCCTCGTAGATTGACTCATGTGGGGAATTTCGCTTGGCAGTCGATTTGGCAACTGCAGGTTTTTACTATCTTGAGTTGTTATCAGAATGATCTGTTGTCTCTTACGCTACCCGCGGGTCGATACGAAGTAGTGGATATTCTTACACCGCCACTACTCGATTAATATAGTATTTAGTAACATTATAACAATATGCTTACAACAGCAGCATATGTTAAAATTTGTTCTTAAATGGTTACAAAAAAGGTAGCCAACACAGCTTAGACCAAATATTGCCAGAGTATTCGACGCTCAACTTCCGTGGGTATGAATTAATATTTAGCAAATAAACCTATCATATTAAGACAAAATTTACAAATTTTCAGGATGAGATGTAATGGTGCTCAATTGCTTTATCCGGGAATATGCAGAAGATGCGTGTGACTATCATTAACTAAACGACCCTAAAGCGAGTTATCCAATAATAATTAATAGCATTTATATACAAGATAATATTTGTTATTCATTAAAAATATCGGAATCTAAAAAAGTACTTAATTTTTTATCATCTTGGTTATTCCATGAAATTTATCTCATACTAGGTTGATCAATAAGTTTTAAGAAACGCAATGAAACTCTAGGATAAGTATATGTAAATTGTATTTATTTTTCAACATAAACGTATTTTCAGCTAATGTCCTGTCCGTTTATATTTTTAGTTTTTTAAAGTTGATCATTGATGGAGATAGACAGACAGGAGCGGTGTCATGACTTTGTCTTCATATGTTTTGGTTCATTAGTAAGTACATCATAATAAAATGACTATGTAATAATATACCAAAATGACTAGATAATGTCACGCTTATCTAGGTTATATACACTGAGTACAGTGAGGATGTACATATATTTGAATAGCGTTTTACAAGTTGATCAATTCCCTTGGAATACAAGGCTTGATTCTGGGACTCAAAAAAGCCTTTCAGCACACATCAGCACATTGCCGCCGTCGAATTTTAAACCAAGCAAACCAGCTTTTTCAGATAAGTAATAAAGTGAAAATCAATCAGAGCTAATTCCGGAGAATATGGTCGGTGGTGGTGCTGCATCAACTGAAACCCAGCAGTTCGGACCGATTAAAATATTCAAAAGTTATTAAATAATAGAAATACAAGTTGACAATGGGGTGTGCTCATGAATTGCTGGAGCTGATCATTACATGAACATTGTAATGATTGATTTTATAAGGGAGTTGCCGGAGACAAGTACCTGTAGTTATACGTATGTGGTGGTCACCGAAGTATAATTACACAATGTAATAGAGACATATTAAGGAATTATGAGAGTAAGGTCTATGATAAAAAATCAATATTATAGAAAGTCTATGCGTAACCATTATAATAGTAGAAATATAGCGTGAAGACCCATATATATATATATATATATATATATATATATATATATATATATATATATATATATATATAATAAAAAAAAATAAAAAAACAAAATCATCATCATCATCAACATCATTATTACAGCCCTTCATAAGTCCACTGCTGAACGTAGGCCTCCCCCAAGCAATGCCACAAAGCACGGCCCTGAGTCACCTGCATCCATCGACTTCCTGCATATCTTACCAGGTCGTCACTCCATCTAGTGGGGGGTCGCCCTACACTACGCCTACCGGTACGAGGCTGCCACTCGAGAACCTTTTATATTTATATTTAATATTTTACAAACAAAAATTTAGATTTAAATAAAAATAAAAATAAACGTTTATTAAATATTAAAGCTTGACTTATAAGGACTAAAACGAATAAAATTATTTCATATTCTGAAATCGGTGCCAAGATTAACAATCTCATTGTCATTTGAACAGTTACATTAAAAACTTAATTTATAGAAAAATGAAAGCATGATGTTAAAACCCTCGAAACATAACTAATTTAATAATACAAGGAATCATTAAATCTGTTGTCAATGAAGGCTCAATCTTACACCAGATGTCACCACTTGGGACTCAGGTGAACGTATTATATTACGCACACATTGCAGACACTGTCATCATCATAAATAATAAAGATACCACTTGGGACTCAGGTGAACGTATTATATTACGCACACAGATTGTCAGACACTGTCATCATCATAAATAATAAAGATATTAATTAATTTGCAACTTTCCGCTAACTAAATACAGTGATGTGTCTTACCTGGAATGAAGAGCACCTCCCCCCCCCGGGGAATTGCGTGAACCAATCCCATCACCACTAATCCCAGCACTACTACTCTCAACACCACTACTCCCAGCACCACTACTCCCGGCACCACTACTCCCAACACCAATCCAAAAAAAGGAAAGACACACCATCGACGATAATACGACACGTGTTTCGCCTCTACACGAAGCATCCTCAGGTAGAGTCGTAGAGACATCGTTGTATTTAGTTAGCGGAAGGTTGCAAATTAATTATTATCTTTATTATAATGGATTTCCGCAAAGTAACGCCTGATTCTAACAAGTAGGTAACTGTCATTATCATTGAAAAGCTACGATATAGTAATAAGATTTTTAACATCTATTGTGTATATATATGTATATATATATATGTATTAATGTTAAACATTCGAATACCAATGCCTGTGCCTGCCTTCAAATGGGGAGGAGTTGAGTATTGTGGATACCACTGGCTTTCTTGGTATTACTATTGACGCGAAGTTTCGATGGGGCCCCCATATTTATATCTAAATTAGCAGGCAGACTTAGTTTGGCAGCACATAATGTTAGAAAGATTAGAAGGCTCACCAATCTTGAGACAGCTAGATTAGTTTTTATTGGTTATAGAATTTTGCTATGCGGTAATATGACTGACATTGAAGTCAAATTTTTGATTGAAAAGAGAGCCGTACGGGCGATTTATCACTTAAATTGTAAAGAGGCCTTTAGAATTTTTTTTAACCCTTTCCTTCCTTACGGTACTATTAAGTACCGGCTCCTTTTTCGTCTAATACATTGAATTTGTTATAGTTTTAAAAATATAATATCATAGGTGTTTAACACAACCGCCCATATAAGACCGAGGACAAAAACCGCCACCCCACACAAACACCCCCCCCCCCCGAGCCCACCCCCCCCAAGTTCAAATACTTTCCATTATATAGTAAGTTTATATTATCAAGTAGATTTCTAAATACTTGCATGATGTATTATTACCTTATTCCATGTTTATATTTTATAAAAACCGACAAGAACTAAAAAGTACCCTCAGAAACTTTTGGTCTTGTAATTTACTGAATTTTATGATAATTATACACGATGAATAGGTACTTTGTTTCGTTATATATCAATAATTATTTTCTTATTATTGTTCCATTTTTATTATAGATGTACGGTAATGGATATTTCTAAAAAAACTGCCCTCATTGAAGCTCTGTTGTTAGAGGATCTTCCAGATTGTAGCGAAGATTCTGATGTAGGTGTTTCCGATGAAGAAGTCGAAAAAGATCTTCAAGTACCCTTATCGAGAGGCTTCGACGACTATTTTGAGGAGGCTATTGAGAGGGTCTTAGCTGAAATTCCTCCATCGCCGACAAATGAAGAAGTGCCATCAGGTTGTTCTGTAGATCAGGTATATACATCTCCAATCCCTATCCCCAGTCTCCAAATTGCTCTTCCTTCAACAAATACGTCCATGCCTAGAGCTACGCGACCGAAAGTAGTAGACCCAAACCGTAATTGGAAGAAACGAAACTTAGAGACAAATATATCGGAATATAATGCAAATACTGTAGTAGTAGAAGAATTTTTTTGCTCACTGTACTAAAACGACTGATATATTTCGTGTGTTGATTGACGATATATTAGATGGGATTGTATACCAAAGTAACCACTACGCTACGCAGAAAGGCAAGGTATTGAATCTAAAAAAGGAGGAACTTTTAGCATTTATTGGTATGAATTTCTATATGGGCTACAATACTCTGCCGACTTGGACAGACCATTACTCTTCGGCATCTGATCTTAACAATCCACTTATATGCAACACCATGCCAAGCGACAGATTTGCTATGATTTTATCACATCTACACTGCAACGACAATGCTCAAATGCCTAAAAACTGCAAAGATAAGTTGTATAAAATAAGACCTATTGTTGATGCTCTCAATAAAAAATTTCAAGAGTGCTATCATGGGACCCGTGAAATGAGCGTGGACGAATCGATGATCAAATTCAAGGGTAGGTCTGTACTAAAACAGTATCTACCCATGAAACCAATCAAGAGAGGATATAAGTTGTGGTATCTTGCAGATCAGAGGGGCTTAAATTTAAAGATGAAGAAATGAGCGCAAAATTTTCAAAATATAGCTTGGGAGAAAGAGTAGTTTTAGAATTGACGGAACAAGAATGGGGTAAAGGGAAAATTGTCTATTTTGATAATTTTTTTACATCTGTTGCTTTACTTGAAAAGTTGAAAATTTAGAATACCTACGCATGCGGAACAGTCAGAAGTAATAGAAAGGGACTGCCTCCAAATATGCTCCCTGATTCAAAAATGAAAAGAGGGGAAAGTGATTACAGATTTTCAAACCTAGATATTGGATATTGGAAATGGAAAGATAACAAAGTAGTACATTTGCTCTCTAATTTTTATGGAAATAAAGAGGCAACTGTGTCACGTAAAGAAAAAAATGGGTCTAAGTCTACAATAACATGGCCAATGGCTGTCAAACATTACAACACTTACATGGGGGGCGTAAACACAGCTGATCATTTGAGAGCCCTTTACTGTATATATCGCAAGTCTCCAAAATGGTGGCATAGGTTGTTCTGGGGTTTACTGGACATAGCATTTGTCAACGCTTTTGTCATTCATGGAGTTATATTTGAGAAGACTACCGTAAAAGACTTTCGACGCTCTGTTACTCAAGGCTTGATGACAATGAAAAATACTGGTCAGAAAAAAGGTTTTCTTCAGATAATGCTCCAAGTTCTGGTCCTTCTAAAAGGCGCAAATCAAATTATTCTACTCTGAGAGACGTACGTTTGGGTAACAGAGGCATACATTGGCCTACATTTTCAGAAAAGAGAGGAAGGTGTGAAGTTTGCAGCTTCAAGAAGATTCAGTCCAAACCTTTTACTAAATGTTCCCACTGTAATGTATTTTTGTGTCTGAATGATAAAAAAACTGTTTTGTAGAATATCACGAGGTTGTCGTTTGATCTCATCAAACGTCAACCTCGTGATATTCTATTTCTATTTCTATTTTTACATATTCATATTTTCTATCAAAGTTCCTAAAATTGTGATACATAAAGTAACTGACGGTACAAATTAGTCCAGGTCTTAGAAATAGTACTTCTAGGTATAATAAAAATCTAAAAAAATCTGTTGGTTTATTTTTACCTACTATAATAATATATTAAAGTTAAATTTGGAAAAATCTTTAAAAATCTGTAGTCCGGTAGGAAAGGGTTAAAATAAACATATTAACGTTGGCATCGCAATAGATTTATGAAAATGCAATAAAAATGGTTATATTTTAAGCACTAAGAACAAATACAAGATTGCAATACCGGTTACTAAACTCGACAGAATAAGTAACTCATTTATGGGGCAATGTATACGCTTGTGGCCGTGGAAGGAAAAGGGGAGATCTCCCGCCGGGCAAGGTGTTCTGCCCGGGGAGCGGCCAACGCTACCGGTGATAGTTCGGAGATGTTCTATATATGCTGTTTATGGTTCGGAATGTTGATAGCGTGATTTAGGCTTCGGTGTGTTTCGCTTGCGGCGCGACGACGCGCCGCCACATCACCCCCCTGCTCAGACCAGAGGTGCGTCCTTAATGCCGGTGGGGAAGTATGTTTTGATGGAAGCGCGCTTCAAGATGTAGCCAATCTTGTCAGTGACTCCTCTAAGTCTAAACAGAGACAGAGAGAACCTGGCTGCAGAGCTCCACCATGTCAAGCAAGTTTTGCATGACAACAAGCTTCGAGTCCCGCGCTTACGTCACAGTGAACGAGTGAAGCCGGCCACAGTCGAGCGTGTACCTGCTGTACTGCCATATGTTAGAGGAGTTGCGGCGCGACGTCAGCGCCGCCACACGCTTCTACAACAAAATCCCATAAAATGTACAAAATTTGTCACTAAATAAGTTCATTAAAGAAAATTTGTACAAAAAGGGTTATTATAATATCTGATAATACATAAATGGGAATAATCCCTGGGAATGATGGGTGACCGCCACTATTCTGTTTCTACTAAAATTAATTTAAAAATTGTACACATAAAATTATTGCAAAGTGGTTTAAAATCAGTTCTTGCTGGTTCTTCCCAGGACAAAGGTTTCTTTCCGAACCAGTGGTAAATAAAAAATGACTTTCTTAACGAAAGTCATTTTTTATTATGCAATAATCTATATCAAATAAAAGTCGTTCGTTTTCATTTTCATCACAACCCATGACAAGTTCACCGTTGGATACAATATTTGTTCATCTTATTTTGCTTTTAAAGAATTAATTTACTCAAAGGGAGTACAAAATGGTTTTGCTGGAAAGAAAAGGGAGATCTCTCGCCGAGCAAGATGTTCAGCCCGGGGAGCAGGCAACTAAGGCGTTAACTAAGGAACTTTAATAGCACGATTTAGACTTCGGTGCGTTTTGTTTATGATGCGACGACAGCGCCGCCACATCACCCCCTACAGTTATGTAGCGACGCTGTCGTCGCGCCACGGCTATTTTAACATTCTCGTTTTGTTAACGGTTAGGTTCTCTTAAAAAAGTCTTCCTGATCCAACTTCGGGCACGGCAGAAAGTCTCAACGGAAAGATTTCTTACATTCACGTGATTATTGAATAAAGCTACTTTTACGGATTTAAAAAAAAGCTAGTTTCACTCAATATTTTTAAATAAAGAAGGCTTAGGATGTGTTGTCAACTCTGAGGACTAAAATCGAATGGCCTCGGTCTGTAATTATACGGGCTCGTAGTTCACGGACTGATATTTGGCGGTAGAAATTGTTTTTTTTATTTTAAATTAGAATAAGAGTTCCAAGCGAGCATAGAGTCTATCCGATGGGCTCATTTATCCGGGATTAAGAATTCAAATGCAAATGCGTTGTCATCCCGGATTAAGATGGAATGCCTCGCTTTTCAGTTAAAAGTATCTCCATTAAGCCTTTCCCTGTCCGATGAATCATATAAAACATTTCAATTGTTTAATTATTGTGTATTTTTTTGGACAGGCAACCTGTTAAGCTACTATTTTACGCTAATATTCTGTTAGAGCGGGGTCTTACCCCGGTCGAGCCGACCACAACTAGCTAGAACCACAATATAGCTTGCAGCGTGGCTCTACCACGTATAGAAAGTAACCTACCTCGATGAACTCTTAGACAAAAAAAGGAGTCTTACCAGTCAATAAGTATTCCGCTTTGATAAATTTGCCAAAAACACCAATTTTTAAGCTACAAAACATTTCTCACCTTTCATAGCAATACATTTTATTCAACTAGTAACTCGTTCCAAATTACATTTAAAGCGAATTTATAATCTGTGAGTTTGATATACATTGCGTATATTTTAAAATACCAGTGAGTGTTGCCGGTGCTAACTTACGGATTTAAGACGTCACTGCTGCCGTATGAGAAATAAACAAAATAATCGCAGTAGAACCAGAGTTACCAACATAGCTCAATGGATTAGAAGGCGTAAGTAGCAATGAGCAGGTCATATAGCTCGAAGAACCGACAGCGGATAAGGAAGAAAGGTTCTCGAGTGGCAGCCTCGTTTTTGTAAGTGAATGTAGGGTTGTCTTCCACTAGACATAATGTTTTTTGTAGTTTATTTATTTATTCATTTCATTATTTATTTTATTTATGTGTTTAATTTAACAACTCTTTTGTAGAGACATGCAAACTTGTTTTCTGTCTTTGAAATTTTTGTTTTATATGAATTACCGTATTAAATCAATTATTATTAAATCATTAAATAAGCAATAACAGAAAATCTATTTCATGATGTAATTATGGCAAAAGGGTAGTTAAAATATGAAATAATTAACAATTAGAAGTAATTAAATGAAAGAATATGTACTTATACACTATCAGTTACAACAAAATATCAATTATCAGCTCGAGTCCTATCAAAGTAGTAAAATGTATTTTGAAGAAGCCAGTATGGTTTCCATTTTCTATATAGTAAAATCTTTCTATCGGTCAGGATAGTTGTCAACTACTGGCTTAAGTAGTTTAAAAAACTATATTTTCAATTATACTAGTTTTATGGCTTTTATTGTATTAATTATAATGTATACGATTGCATAATAATGTTTTTTTTTAATTTTAAGATCCTAAATAGATGTTAGCAATCAGCTATCTTACCTATCAAAATTAGGATGTTTTTCGTATTTCATAGCCTCGCGAATTATTCTTAGTAAGAATCGGTGTGCTTTTGCAAGGATTTGTGGACTCTCGTATCTGATAGAAGGGGCATGGGCGATCCTAAACATGTGTACAGACTGAATCTCCATTTCAATAAAATCTACATTATTTTCAAACTATTTAATGCTGTAATGCAGTGCTTAATGAGTTTACATTTGCATTAAGCGTAATCGCTCCCAGCACGTACAAGAATAAAATCAAGTAATGAAAATGTTACTACCGTTGTAAAATTTTATGATAGAGACAAAATTATATTTTGTCTCTCAATCTCAGATTACTTATTTTATGTTGTCCCTCTTTCCAGCTGTATTATGGTTGCCAAACAAGTGTTTATTCCTGACCGGAGAAGAACAACGTTCCCATAATACCAGCTTAAAACAGCAGGCAACTCACAAGTTCAACCTTACATGCATAAGATATACTTTTGTGGCGGCGCTGTCGTCGCGCCGCAAGCGAAACACACCGAGGCCTAAATCACGCTATCAACATTCCGAATCATAAACAGCATACATAGAATATCTCCGAACTATCACACGGAGTGTTGGCCGCTCCCCGGGCAGAACACCTTGCCCGGCGGGAGATCCCCCCTTTTCCTTCCACGGCCACAGTGGTGACCCCGACGTGATCTTACACATCGGCATATCATTCGCACCGGTGTCACTTGCCCTTACGCACACAGCATGCATTCCCCACCGGCATTAAGGACGCACCGACAATCGGACTGCACTATCGACCTCTGGTCTGAGCAGGGGGTGATGTGGCGGCGCTGTCGTCGCGCCGCAAGCGAAACACATCGAGGCCTAAATCACGCTATCAACATTCCGAATCATAAACAGCATATACAGAATATCTCCGAACTATCACACGGAGTGTTGGCCGCTCCCCGGGCAGAACACCTTGCCCGGCGGGAGATCTCCCCTTTTCCTTCCACGGCCACACTATACATAGATTTTTTACATTCCTTGACTCTTTTCTGTATAATAAAGTCAATGCAATGACTTGTTTTGTTTAGTGAATTAAAAATGGATAATTTTCTAAGAGTAATTCGAATATGGTTATACGATGATACGGAAAAGTTATTGTTTGGTTTAAGATAATTTATGATTATATATTTTATCGAAATTAACCCTAATGAGTTGATGTGTCATTCATTTTATTTATGAAACATTAAATATTTGTTAGCGTATATATTTATACACTTACAACTGAGGTAAAGGTTTAACTTGGTTCAGGTACTTACTGTAGACTATTTTTAGATTGAGTTTTTGTTTGAATTAATTGCACAGTTATTAAATAGAAAAAAAATTTGACACTCCGTGGCACTGTCTTAACAAGGAGTTGCGGCTATGAGGACCTCGAATACGACTCCCGCACGGAACAAATATTAATATGGCTTACAAGTATTTGTTCCGGATCTGGATGTTTGTCCTTGTGCAATTTGTGTATGTAAACTGATACACGATACAGGAGAAAATTCTTGCGTGTGATGACGTTTTTTTTTTAAATTACTTGTTCTAAAGAAGATTTATATAGGCTAGGTCAGCCTATTGCCAGCTTCTTCCATTTGCACGCATACAGAAGAACGGCCTGAAACGTTAACGACAGAGTTCTTCTTAGCGCTCTGATAGGCTCGATTCACGGAAGCATGAAATAGAAGTGTAAAATAAATAACACTAGGTATGTTGTATTTCCTAAAGTGAGTTATACTTTACAAGTGTTTCTGCTAAGTACGATATAAGATATTTTCGCCAAGGAGGATATCCACAACTTTTTTTGCCAACAGGGTGGCTCGAATTAGTAATAATATAAAATATTTGACAGGTTTCATAGCGGGAAAAGTTAACTTATTTTCTAAGAAGTTAACTTCTAAGTTCGTTCTAGTAAGATTAATGTTTCTTTCTGAAATAATAGATAGATTTAATACAAATAAGATTTGAAACAGGTAAACCAAGTTACGGATATTCCTAAAACTAAAAGGATTAAAATACGTTTAAAACTTTAAAACATTAAATCTTCTCGATGGCTGGCGGTCCACGACTGTGCGATTTACGCGGAATTTTCTGCGTCGCACGACCATACTGCGAAATATATTGTCACTAGTGGTTTTTCCGGTCCGATATAACTTAGGGACCAGCAAAAAAAGAGTCTACTTCTTCCTAAAAGGCCGGCAACGCACCTGCAATTCCTCTTGTGTTGCAGATGTTCATGGGTGTCGGTGATCGCTTACCATCAGATGGGCCGCATGCTTGTTTGTCTCCTCTTCCATTAATAGTTTATATCATCGTTTTGTGTAAATATATTATATAATAATTTATATATACAATAGAAATCAAAAATTTATGACTAAATCGTAGCTTTTCTATAATGATGACGCGTTATATCTGTGTGCGTAACAAATGCGTTCACCTCAGTAACAAGTGGTGACATCTGGTGTAAGATTGAGCCCTCATTGAGAACTGGTTTTAATGATTCCTTGTTTAATTAAATTGTTTATGCTTCAAGAGTCTTAGCATCATGTTTTCATGTTTCTATAAATTAAGTTATTAATGTAACAGTTGACACAGATGACAACGAGATTGTGAATCTTGGCACCGATTTCAGAATATAAAATTATTTTATTCGTTTTAGTTCTTAGAAGTCAGTCTTTAATTTTTAATATACTTTTTTTATAAATCTAAATTTTTGTTTGTTAAATATTTCAGCGCAAATTTACCATAAAATTAATAATTTATTCTTCAATTGTCTACAGGCACGCAATATGTTAATCACTGTTTCACATAAAGCACAACTATACATAGTTAACGTGGAACTAACAATCTGTCTAGAAAGTGATAAATAGTACTGAATAATATTTTTCATTTCTGAATGGAGTTAAATATATCGACTAGTGTAACATTTTGAACCTTATTATAATAGTGTTGTTACAAAAATTGCGGATTTCTAACCAGATGAGTCGAAATTACAGCCCTAATCGTTTTTAACGCATATGATTTTCCATTCATTACGAGTATCACCATAATTTCTGCATTGACTACGTAACAACTTCTACAGTTGAGAAGATCTTGAAAATCATTGTAAACGCGGTTCTTTTTTTATAGGATAGGGTGACAAACGAGCACACAGTCCACCTGATGGTAAGTGGTTGCTGCGGCCCATAGAAATCTACATCTACCCTCGATTACAAATCAAAATGCAGATGCGTTGTCACTCGTGAGGACTAAGATGGAATGCCTCGTTTGCAGTAAAAAGGGTCTCCGGTTCTCTACACTCGCCATACGAGACACAGCAGCATTAAGCTACTATTTTACGCTTGTATTCTGTGAGAGTGTGGTCCTTCCCTGGTCGAGCCGATAAGTTCGTGCTACAACTATACTACTAATATAACTGCAGCATGGTACTACCACGTATAAATGAGAATAGATTTGTTGTAGATGTAAGTAAGAATATGTATTTTTATATTTTGTCGCGTAGCGGCGGTGTCAGAATGTCCACTACCCCACATCAGGAGGAAACAAATCAGGAGATGGAGGGCAGCATCGTCCTAATAACGACTATAATAAAAAGCTGCGGTGGGCAACCTGCTTGCCTAGTGTGGCAACGGTGGCAAATATCCCCCCTATGAGGCAATCAATGGTGGAGGCCTATGTTCAGCAGTGGGCTTTAATATACTGTAACGGTAACAATATGTCGTTTTACCTGAAGCGTCGAATCACAAAAGCTTTCGTGTTCTAGCAAATAATTAATTTAACTGTAGTAAATGGTTGAGTAATTATTAAAGCTGGCGTCCGAACCTAAAATTATGAAAATTTTCACAAAGATAGCAACGCTTTTCCGTTTCGAATATAATTGTTTTCATTAAGCGTATATATAACTGTTTTCATCAAATGTTCTTTGCCATCTATCAATAGTCCACCGCTGAGCATAATATGACTCTCTCATATATTGCCCCAGATAAGGATACTGGTCACAGTTGCCACGCTTGCCATGGCAATGACAATTATTTTGGTATGTTTAGTAAGTAGTTAACAGAAAGTGGCTGCCCGTCTAAGGGACGGGGTGGAATTCTATGACGGCTTCAGGTTTTATTGATCCCTACAAATTTTTAGGTGCTCATCTACAACTATATTATGATTGCAGCACAGATGAGTCGGCTCGGCCCAAATTGGACCACTCTCTCACTGAACAGCTGCATTAATCAGAAGCTCAATGCTGCTGTATTTCGATGAGTGTAGAGAACTAGAGACCCTTTTACTGGAAACGAGGCATCCAATTTTAGTCCGCTGGGGTGACAACGCATCTGCCTTTTAATTCTTAAGATTTATTCGCTGCTTTGTGGCTATACCACCTAAAAATACCATATCTACACCGCAACTGTGTTTTTATATTTTTTTCTGTTTCAAACTTAGGAAGTGTCAGTTTGATTTCAAATTTCATTTATCAACTGTGTTCGAGACCGAATTTTAGTCACGGTGGCCACTCTTAACTGAGACTAGCCACCTGTGCAAGACAGAATTTTATTGCCGAAGTGTGTGCGCAAACCAGCTGCGCTCTCTTCTCTCACACTCTCATGACCCGATGAGACGATAGTCCACCACATCAGAAAAAGATTAGGTGCAGGCCCAACGGCTTTACGTGCTTTTCGAGGCGGGCGGTAGTATAAAAAGCACCTACTTCTTGACTCTGAGCTGTTACTGAGAATTTCATGACAGTAAAACAATAACTGACTTTGGCTCGATAATTGATTTCGAACCTGGGGCTCAATCTAAGTCAGTATGCAGTCGAGTAAACGACCACTGAATCAACAAGGCAGACATTACTCAACAAGAGATACATATAACATATAAAACAATATTTCATTGCGCTATCAAAACACTATATTAATAAAACTATAGAGTGTCACTGTACGACCGCACTACGCCAACAGCAGGCCATCAGCGCACGTTAATGTTAATACCTCTAATGGCTCCACTAAGAGATGGATATTAAACACTGGCACTAGTTAATTTAATCTTTATGTATACAAACAAAAATAATGGACGTGCCTTCTTATAATATTGAAACAAATGTCTTCTGCAAAGCTTACGACGTTACTTGCAGGCTATTTGGACATAAATAACCATTTTGAAAATTGTTGTCTACCAGTTTGTCTGTGTATTTGTTCAGGCTACTCGTAGAAATGGTTGAACCGATTGTAATAAAACCTTACGAGCATATAGAGGGCGATACCAGCAGGGAGCTTGGCTGCATTTTACCCGAAAATCTTGGAGATTCAAAGAAAAACGAAAAAAATTGATAACATAAATAGTCTTTCATTATTTCAAATGTAAGTAACGCCACACGTAGAACCTATCCAAGCGAAGCCTAGTTTCATCTATAATTATTTTAGTAATATTACCTATATTTAGTTAGTAAATATATGTGGAACTGGGCATGAAATAAAACTTTTAAAAACACTTGAAAAAAATCTCCTTTTAATTATTTATTTCTTACGTCATATACCGAAAATCAAAACACACATGCATTTTCACCCCTAAGCTAGAATTTCTCGTTTCCAGTAAAAAGTTTCTCCAGTTCGCTACACTCACCACGCGAAACACAGCAGTATTAAATGATATTTTACGCTGGTATGAGAGTGTGGTTGTTCCCCGGTTGAGCCGTGCCATTATTGCTACAACCATAACGTAGCACCTAGCTCTAAAACGTATTATATATATTATAAAGTCTTCTACTCCATTAAGGATTAAAAGTATAAAGTCTACTTTCGTTTTACCGTAAAGTGCCAGTCATTACGTTAGTTATAGCTGAAATTATATAATAGGCTTTACTATTTGATATCAAAGCTGAATTACATGGCTATTGAAATATGTGAAGTAGTTAATTGCACTGCATTCGAAAATTGTTTACATATTTGCACGCCACATATGTGAATTTCACCGCGCTTGCACAGTGTAATAAACAGAGCTTACATCTGAATGTTAATAAATAATAGAAGCTTGTATGCAGCTTCAAACACGCTATATATGAAAACGATGCTATGACTCACACCCACAAACACACATACATGTACACGCACACGCTCACCCACACGCACACGTACACGCGCAAACAGACCTAGTTTAAAGAGCACCTCAAGCCCTTCCTAAACTGCTTGTACTATCCACCATCACCACGAATCCCAGAACCATTACTCCCAACACCACTACACTAGGAAAGAAACCGTCGTCAATAATTCGACACGTATAGAATATGTTTAACTAATTTGACGTTTTATTTATGTTTTACGCAAATCGTTCTAAACCCCATGTACGACGTTGTATGAATTTTATGGCAGGCGCCTGTAGAAGACCACTGATGGACTCGAGCTTCTTTCGTTGAATTTACCCTAGTCGTCACGCTTGCTAGGCGGCTTGACGACCGCAGTACTGATGTGTTACATCTTGGCCGCTGCTTCCCGTGAACAGTCTAGATAATTTACGCCTGCCGTAAGCGAAATGGTCACAACGCCATCTATTGGAGGCCGTATGATATTTTTCGTATTTCATAGACGCTTCTTTAGATGCTGAGTAACGGAATACAGATTCTCTCAAGTCTCAAGGATCAATCGCTCTGTTTTGTCTCGCCAGCTGGAAATCCACGTAGACCATCAATCAACCAATCTGCTTGACCAGCATGGCGATCAAAGCAAATGTTTAGATAGTTGATAATTAGTTGCATTATATTATAATATTACTTTACATATGTATAACTCACGGTCTGATATGCAGGTAGGCGATGAACGCAGGTGGCTCAAGACCGTGCTTTGTTACATGCTACTCGTAAATTCTACATTCCGTGTGGAGGGCCTATATTCAGCAGTGGACTTATAAATGCCTTAACGATGATGATAATGATGTTACTAATAAGTAATATTTTTACAAATAAATGTTATAATAGGCTGGTGGCGATCACTTTATTCCCCGGGGTTATTATCATCTATGATTCCTTACTATTATTACTTACTTACTTACTTACTTACTTATCTTCACGCACAATCCCTAACGGGGTAGCCAGAGAGAACAGATCGCCAAGTGTCACGATCCTTACATACCTCTTTCGCTTCTTTCAGGTTCATTAACTTCTTCATACATGCACGTCTAGGTATCCGAGTACTCTTGACCGTCCCCTCTTCGAGCAATTTGCTCACATGGTCTTCGAAAGTTAGTCTCGGTCTACCTCGACACCTTTTAATATTTACTTTCGCTCTATATATTTTCTTCACCATTCGGTCTTCACTCATTCGTTCAACGTGCCCAAACCATTGGAGTACGACACTATCAATTTTTGTGATAAGGTCATCTTTCAATCCTGCCATATTGCGAATCTCTTCGTTTCGCTTTCGGTCGGCTAAGGTAACGCCACACATTTTACGAAGAGATCGCATCTCCACTGCATTCAACTTGCTTTTATGCTTCGTCTGGCATACCCAGGTTTCGCTGCCATATAACAAAGTCGGTACCAACACTGCATTATGTATTGCAAGGCGTGCACTCTTCACCACGCCTTGCCTTTTTACTAATGCATTCAGGGCACCATTGACTTTGTTTCCGGCAGCGACACGCCTATCCACATCTAAATCACATCTTCCATCCCGGCTGAAAGCACTCCCCAAGTATACAATTTCATTTACCTGTTCTAGACATTCCTGATTTACCCATATTTCACATTTCGTTCTCTCTTCGTCCTTTTCAAATACCACTACTATTATTAAAACCAGTTTTATACAATCTTTGTTTTATAAAGTTTTTGAAGTAGGTGGTGAGCCAATTTCGTATTTTTTTTTATATAAGCTTAGAAAAGCTTAACAAGTTTTAATAGTATCGTTAGTGTTCTCAATCCATTCATGCATACGACAGATAAAATTTTATCTCGAGGTCCATAAAGCGAAAGGTACTTGAAATACCTTTTGACTTTTCCTTTTACTGTGCCGGCTACGATTATAAAACGAAATTACGTTTAAGCCCTTCAGCTACTAACTTCAATAAAGCTGTTTTCAAATACTCTGACAGTGCTTTTCGCAAACAGTTCCCAAGTCCGCTGATAAGCATGATATGATTCTCTCACTCAAATCTCATTTTTTAAATAAGATTTTTTCCGTTCTCAATGTAACGTGTCGCTGTAATGGTATTTTACTCAAACATTATTTCTATTAGCTTATTATTTATTTTTGCATTCATTACAGCCCTTCATAAGTCAACTGCTGAACATAGTCCCCCCCCCCCCACAAGGAATGCCATAAAGCACGGTCCTGAGCCACCTGCATCCATCGACTTCCTGCAAATGTTACCAGATTTGTAAACTTTCTTTTTTTATAACTTTTAAAACCAGTGGTAGCACAAATGACTTTCGACAAGTTTTATTCATGAGCCATATTGAATTAAAAAATCTATATAGTTTCGGTACGACCCTTATTTACAAGAAATGAGGCATTTCATAGTCCTCAGGGGTGAGAACGTATTTGCATATCGATCCTTAATTGGGGAGAAGTATGTAGATGTCTATGGGCCACAGCATCCACTTACCATCAGGTGGACCGTAAGCTCGTTTGTCACCCTTATACTATAAAAAAATTCCTGAGTGAGTGTGTAAACGTTTGTACGTTGGTCAACTTTTACATTTTATTTAAGTCTATATACAAAAATAATATTGAGAAGTTGCTTCTTTTAGGCTCAGGGAATTATTTGCACGCTGTTTAGACATTATTAACCATTTAGAATTTTTGTTAGCTACCTGCCCAGGCTATCTTCAGGATTGCCGAACCGATTATAATAAAACTTTATGAACGGATAGAAAGAAAAGCTGGGAAAGATCTAGGCTATATTTTGTTCAAGAAAACTTTATGAATTTTTCGTAAAAGAAAGTTATCATTGGTCTTTATTTTAAAATTCAAGAAGTTGCAAATACGTTGTCACCCCTAAGGACTAATATGGAATGCCTGTTTCCTGTAAAAAAGGATATTCCTGAAATTATATGGATCCTATCGAACCGAAGCCAGGACGGGTTATATATCTTGCATTTCTTGCATTGTAGAGTATTGTTATATTTTTACGTGGTAGAACCACACCGTTGCAATATATAGCGAATGGGTCGGCTCGACTAGGGAAGGACTCCAATGTCAATGAATACCAGCGTTAAATAGCAGCTAAATGCTGCTGATTTTCGTGTGGTGAGTGTGGAGAATCGAAGACGCTTTTTACTGGAATCGTTCAATCTTAGCATTCAATTTTAATTCTCAGGAGTGACAATGCATCTGCATTTAGATTTTAAATCGAGAAAATGTCTTTGGACCATATCATCTACTTATCATGTAGATTGTGTGCACGTTTGTGACTCCTGTTCTTTACAAAAATAATGTTAGGGAGTAAGGGCTGGGCCATTTGTCTGCTAACAAAATTTTTTTTTCCTGAGGTAAAACAGTTAATGCGTAAAAATTTAATTTCTCAGGGTTTGAAGATGTTTCCAAGGCAAGAGTGAATAGGCCTGAAATTATAACTTTTGTTAAGTCAGTGCGCTTCACCATCTTAGGCTACATCACCACTTACCATCAGTTGGAATTAAAGTTAGTAGTAGTTAGTTAGTAGTAGGTTGGCTTTGAATATTAAAAAGAGAATAATAAATGTAATAAAAAGTAGTAAAATTAAAAAAAAATACAACCTACTTCAATACGACCCGGTCAATGTACATATTCGAATCAATTAAATACAAATTATTTAAGGATAACTCAAAAAATACTGGTCAGATCCTTACAAAATTTATATGGGTCTACAGGAAAAGCACCAGCTTTCAAATAAAAAAAGAATTATCAAAATCGGCTTACGCAGAAAAAAGTTCTGAGCTAACACACTTAAAAAAGTCGATTTGAATATCTCCTCCTTTTTCAAGTCGGTTAGTAAATGGTGATAGCTCGGGGGCTGCGTTCACTTCAAGCTTTTTAAAAGAGCAATCCTGTTTTGACCGTTGGCACCAGTGGCATTATTAATCGTTATTTAAGTGCTAATTTAAAAGAAAGAAAACGAAAACTGCTGTGCTTCGTATGGTGAGTGTAGAGAACAGGAGACTTTTTTTACTCGAAACGAGATATATCATCTTAGACCTCAGTTGTGACGACGCATATGTATTTTGATTCTTAATCAAGGATAAATGGAGATGTCTATGGGCCTCTGCATACACTTACCATCAGGTGGAATATCAGGTGCAATAAGTGTTAATTTGTTACCCTTATTCTATAAAAAAGACTCCGTGGCCCAGAGGCTTATTATTGAGTTACGGACCTGAGGCCGTGTATTTAAATCCCAAACGGAGCATATTTGTATGGCCTCCGAAAAACCATTCCGGGTCTGGATGTTTGCCCTCGGGTAATTTATGTGTAATGTATATGTATATCTAATGTATATGTGTAAACTGCCTTCAGGATACAGCAGAAACTCCTAGAGTGGGATGCGTAAAAAAATAAAAGTAAAATAAAAACAATTTTATTCGTATATACAAAAAATTACATATACAGGTATTAACATAAAATTAACATTATTTATATTTATATATTATATATTTTAAAATAAAATTTTACCATTTATTCCCTAAATTTTACCCAAAAAGATAAACACAAAGCTCTCGCCAGTTCGCCGTAAATATCATATTAGAGTAAACAGTGCATTTAATGCTAGCTTCTATGTAGTGTCTGTGGGATACTATTTTATTGATAGCAACAGTGCAGATCTTTTATGAAAGAATTTTTTTTTATTTCTTATCGAAATCTGCCGCTTGAAAAAGGCTATATCCTAGTTTCATTTACTTATTATAAGTGAGCGCTGGGCACCGTGTGGTGGCGGTGTAAGAACATCCCCTACCTTATATCATCCCGTGGGTGTCGCAAGAAGTGACAGAGGGATACTGAACTAAGGAGAAGAGCAGTAGCATTTTTCTGATAAAAGAAGATTAAACAGTTAATAAACTGCGGTTGTCAACTCGCTTGTCGCGCATCGTAACCATGTCAATTATCCTCCTGTGACTCATTCTGTGGGGAGGACCGTGTTCAGCAGTGCCCATTGATGGACTATAATGATGATGATGAAGTCCGTGCTGGAATACAATCCTAGCTAGTGGTAGTTTTAAAGTGGTAATAATATTAACATATATTCCTCCCAAATACTATAGTTGCATGTTTAGTTCTTGTGGGAGAGAGGAGCCCAAACTAGGTTACTCTGTGTTGTTTCCTGACTTCCCTTCTTAGCTTTGTTATAATTTAAAGATGTAACGAACATTAAGGGAGCGTTGTATCTTAAGAACGGGTATAAGACGGAAGATGCTAATAATAATGGACCGGATTTAAAGATTTTTTATGTGTGTATGAGTGGGTCACTGTATGGTTTAAATTCACCTGGATAGTAAATCATTAATCAAACCATAATTTTTATATATTTACAAGTCAGCACGTATACTAAGATAAAACCACACTTATTTTATTTCTGCTACCAAACAGCGATGCATCTACTGCTGTGTTCAGGTCTGAAGGGTATAGAGAACCAGAGGTGACAACGCATCTGTAACATTCTTTGTTTGAAGCTGGCTGCAGGTGTCCATGATCTGCATTAGCCACTTACCATCAAATGGACTGTCAATTTATTTGACACATCAGTTTAAATAACATTAATGTAATAAATAAATAAAATACCGTTATAAGTTACGTTACAATAACGTTACCGTTACAGGCTATAAAATTTCACTGCTGAACTCCCCATAGATTGCCTCATAGGAACTTTCCTTGTTGCAGGCGGCAGGCGGGTCGTCAACCACAGTTTTTTATGTTTAATAAGCAGTCATGAAGAAGATGCTGTTGCCCGTGTCTCGGTTCAGTTTCTCTCTGTCGCTTCTTACGACCCCAACGGGACGATATGGGCTAGTGAATATTATTTTCCGCCACAATATGTTTTCTAAATATGTCGGCATTCTTATATTAAAATTATATTTGAAAATGCCAACATATACCACACTTAAGCAGACACATTCTTTATCAAATATATGAATTGAAATACGACGTGATAATAATAATGCATGAAAATAGCATTTAAAGTATTTCAACATGGTTAATTCAATATTCTTAGTGACATATTTAAAAAAAACTTTATACTAAATGGTCACTTTTATAGCTACAGTATATTACGGAAAGCGATGAAACAAAGCGCTGAATTTCACTGGTGATTTGTTACTTTAAAAGTATTCAAATGCGCTCAATCCGATTGGCGCCAAATGCATTACTGACTAAGCATTGTGTAAGCACTGATCATTTATCAACTTAACTGTTATTCAATAACTTTTACTATATTTATAGAAGAGGAAAACTGTGCAGTGACGGTGTAATAATATCCACTACATTGAGCCAGCCCGTGTGTGTCTCAAGAGACGCAAGAGAGAAACAAATCAGGAGATGGGCAGCAGCATCTTCCTAATAACAACTAAAAATATAAAACTGCGATTGCAAATCCGCTTGTCAAGCGTACTACCTATGGCAAAGGGAGTTCCTTAGGGGGATACCCTATAACGTAATCTGCATGGGAGGCCTATGTTCAGCAGTGGACTTTAATAGGCTGTAACGGTAACGGTATAGAAAAGGGGTAAACGAGCATGTGACTCACTTGATGGTAAGACCAACCACCACGCACGAATAACTGCAACAGCAGGGGAATTGCAAGGTATTGGGTAGAATATAAAAAGAGAAAAACATAACTGAGGGGCTCCCCCCAAATCCCCACCTGCTTGATCAGCAATGTTTCGGTGCTAGGGTCCGTGGGTTTGAATCCCGTACGGAACAAATATTTATTTAGTCTGCAAATAATTGTTCTGGGTCTGGATGTCGTTCTTGTGAAATTTATGTATACTGCTCACGATACAAAAAATACTAGTGCGGAGGTGTTTTTTTATTTAAATTTTTTTTAAATAATTTGACTGTCTTGTCTAGTTATTGTAAAGTATCAGCCGAGTCATGAGGTCCCGAATTCGAATTTTATAATCAGATACCAATAAGCCGAAATATGGTGATGGTTTCTCGAACGGCATTATTAATTAATTGTTAAAACTAAAAGGATTTAAAAAAATATTGACGCAGTAGAGCCACGTTGCAGCTATATTATGCTTGTAGCACGAGTGCTCGACCTGCTTGTGATTTTAATTTCGTTTGATAAGTGTAGAGAACCAGAGACAATATTACTGGAAACGAGGCATCCAGTCCTCGGGGATGACAACGCATTTTGATTCTTAATCGAAGAAAGATGTATATGTCTATGAGCCACAGCAACCACTTTCCATCAGGTGGACTGTGTGCTCATTTCCCACCCTTATTCTATAAAAAATGTATCACTTAAAACCTTCGGTCAACAATACCAATCGAAGTCTAAAACTCGGGGTATATAGGACAGGTTTATCACCACACGGTAAATAGATTACGTATTGTTCATTTTGTAATAACATCTTATTTTACTGTAGGTTTGATTTTATAGCGCCAAAGAACGAAATTTAATATTTATGTTACAAATAAAACATTTCAAAAGGGAATAAATATTTTGTTTCTGAAAATATTTTTCACATTTTTTATACATGAAAGTCCAAGTTAATTGAAATACATAAATTCAAAAAGTATCGTAGCTTTGTAAAACGAATATTCTGTGAAAAATTACGCCTTTATATCTATCTGTTCAAAGGACAGTATTGCATGGCTTGGCGTGTGGTGGAGAAAGAGATTTCCTCGTACCAATTCGTCTTGGAAGTATCGTAAGCGGAGACTGTGGGATATGTTTATTTTTCAATAATTTAAATACGATTATTTTTATTGCCACGAACTTATTAATAACACTTAGCAAACAAATAAAAAAATATAAATAGATGTCGGTATAATCAACTCTTTACGGGGAGTGAACCCAGACTGGAAGCAGCATCAAGTCAGTCGGACGATCAAGGAAAATACTCTTCACAGTTGCAAAAGCCCAAGTAGGGCAGTAAATTTTACACAAACTAGATAGGAAGTATAGATAGGAAGTCTTACTAGTAGGAAGAATAGATAGGAAGTCTTTGCAGTAAGGTGAACTTGCTTAAAAATTTGTAAAATGTTTTTATGAAAACTGTGTGACAAATATAGATCAAACCATTCTATTTGTAGGGTTTTTTATAAATTTTATTTACCAAGACGTGGTCCTTCACTACTGGCCGTATGAGGACGCTCAAAGTGCTATGGAGAGGGCTATGCTCGGAGTTTCTCTGCGTGATAAACTTAGAAATGAGGATATCCGCAGTGACCGACATAACCCAACGGATTAGTAAGCTGAAACGGCAATGGGCCGGCCATATGGCTCGAAGAACCGACAACCGTTGGGGAAGAAAGGTTCTCGAGTGGCAGCCTCGTACCGGTAGGCGAAGTGTAGGGTGACCCCCCACTAGACGGAGTGACGACCTGGTAAGACATGCAGGAAGTCGATGGATGCAGGTGGCTCAGGACCGTGCTTTGTGGCATACCTTCGGGGGAGGCCTATGTTCAGCAGTGGACCTGTGAAGGGCTGTAATATATGATGATGATGATGATGATAATTGTCTAAATCATTTGAGGTTCTTTTTCATAAAAAACATTTTACAAAATAATATCGTGTAAATTAACATACGTGTGAGAAAACATACTCGTAGATGAAATCTAAATCTAATGATTCTTTTATATAAAATGTATTTTACGTAATAATTTAGTGTAAATATTAAGTCTCACCGTAAGAATAACAACGTGATTCCGCTATTTCATGCTGGTGTTCTGTGAGAGCATAGTGAGCAGTCTTGCCCCCCTGCTTTACAAATCCGCGGGTCAGTTAGAGGTAATAAAGCCATCTACAATTTATTTAAATCTAATTATGTTTTATTATGGTCGAGTTTTCTGAGATGAAGTGATTTCTATACGCAAGAATACTAAATCTGATAGCGACTTAACTGGAACTGTAGGATTTTTGTTACATAATGTGTAGCGGCAGTGTAGGTCCGCCGCATATAATACGTGGTTTACTATAAGTACTTGGTTTTATCCCGAGCAAGCCGATCAAACTGCAGCTTAGATTTTTCACTATAACAATGTAATCCATCCAATTACAGACAGTTTTTATTAGCGTAGTATAAATTGAATTAAAACTAAAATAACTTAGATACTGGGAAGAGGTGTCCATTGTGTGCGGATAATTAATTGAGAACCAACACGGGCCAGTTTTACGAGCGTTTGCAGCCGTATCTTGAAACGGCGTCGTATTTTTGATTTATCTCTGCAATATTCCATGCAATTAAAATATTTTCCTATATGATTCATAGTTGTAACCACGTAAGAAGTTTTAGAGTATGAGAAGCCATTACGCCATATCATTCCGTGATAAACGCAAGAGGTGACAAAGGATAACTGACAGACAGCAGCGTCTTGCTCAATAATGTTTAAAAAAAAACTGCTGTTGCCAACCAGTCTGCCAAACGTGGTAATTATGGTAAATATCTTTTGTATGAGGCAATTTACGTATGATACCTATTTGCATCATTGAACCTGAAATACGGTTCAAAAGTAGCATAGGTTTCTCTCATTTCTGAGAGGGTTCTAAAGCAAGGAAACCATCGCGCTGCTCCAGTGCGGTTTGAGCAAACTTTACATGTCTTCGAAATATTTTTTCTTATTTCTCATACATGCAAGTTTCCTCATAATACCTACACCTAAAATTGCAATTAAAATTTTTATTGGCGGGGATTGAATTCAGAATTACAACATACGCTGGAATAAATATCAAAATAATACATCCTTATAGTAAAATAGAAAGTTTCAAACTTATATTTGAAATTAATGGAATTTATATCAAATAACTAGGAAAGTTCATTGACCAATTTACACAACTTAAAGATCGCGGAATTTGCGCCAAACACCGTTCTACGAAGAGGTGGTCTAAGAGGAGTTAAACTCACTTACCTTTGAACTTCGGCTAATTGTTACAGTACTGAAACTGCGTACTTACCTGCAATAAGAAAAAATATAAACACATTTCAGTAAACGCTTATAATACAAATTTATTATCTAAATGTATTCATATGTAATTTAAGACTCATCTGGACGGACTATGGAGTAACGGCTTCCGTAGCTGGCGCAAAACTCATGCGTGGAACGAAAGATCGTTCTAAGAGGGAGTTTCGGGATAAAATAGGACAGACTAGGACAAGGATATAGATATTACAGTGAACATTTACCATCAGATAAACCGCATGCTTGTTGCCCGTCTTATACAATAAAAGACTACTCTGTGCTATACTGTTGTGAGCTCATGATGACAGTTACAATCATAATCTGATAGGTGTTCATAACATTTGTACATTTGTCATTTTACTGTTAATAATACGGGAGTTCTGTTACTAAATAATTAAATCCAGTAACAATATCTACCGTTACTGTTACAGCCTATTAAATTCTACTGCTGAACATAGGCTCATAGGATATCTGCCACAGTGCCACGCCTGGGAACTATGGCAAATATCTATAATACAACGTCAGTTTTTGTCAGACTCTGCTGACCATGTCCTGAGTCCTGATTAGGTTTTCTTTGTCGCCTTTTACGATGCCCACGGGATATTATGGGATAGTGAACATTCTTCGTTTACGTTAGACTTAAAAACCCAGTAGCATAATCGACGTTGGTGTATCTTTCCTATTGTATTGGTAAACAGAGTAGTGATGGTGCACACAATTGAGAGAGGACGGGCGGAGTTCTTCAAACTAAGTAAGTCGTATATCTTTATTTTACTACCCGGATCTTAGCTAATTAATTTTCAACACGTTTATTAAAATAACCAGTCCAGAGACGCAAAGCAGCATCAAAGGAGCGCGACGTCTGGTAAAGCGGTAGTCAATCAGCTTGTCAAGAGTGACGATTAAATCCTCGCTACAACTGGAGAGACACTTTTTCAATGGACTTGTCGCCAATCAAACTTTCAGGATGATGAAGAAGAAGAATCATCATCATCTTCATCGTTACAGCCCTTCACAAGACCATTTCTGAATAAGTCTCCTGCAAGGAATGCTACAAAACACGGTCCTGAGCCACCCGCATACATCGAACTCTTATATGTCTTACCAAGTCGTCACTACATCTATTGAGGGCCCTACACTAAGATAAATATTGGCTTATAATTTAAAAAAAAAATAGGTATATTTACTTAGAAGTAGGAGCAGTAGTATGTATCAACACAAAGAAATCAATTAAAATAATGAGTTGGTAAAATCAGTAAAGTTACGGCCTAAATACGTCGTGCCCAGCAGTGGGATGCCGCGCGGCCCAATGCATATTGGCGGAATTCAGATGTTTATGATTTTTTTAATTTCTCAGACATGCAGCTATATTCACGATGTTTTCCTTCATTACCAAGACCAGTTGAATCAGAGCTTAATATTGTAATTAGCACTGCTCTAAATATTTTATATTATTTTTTAACTTATCTATCGTATTAGGGCAATGGTGTAATGATATAAATTGATATACATATAACATACATATACATACATAAGCACTCACGCCTGTCACCCTGAGGGGTAGGCAGAGACTACAGACTTCCATTTGGTACGATCCTGAACACTTCTCTCGCCTCTTCCACATCCATATACCTACGCATAGATGCTCGTCGGTTAAGGCTACATACTCTTAATTTGACCCCTTTTTTGTAGATCGCCAATTTGGTCGATAAACTTTCGCCTAGGGCGTCCCTTACCGACTCTTCCGTTCACTTCTGCAACATATATACACATACTTATAAATAAATATATAAAAATAACATATAAGTAAACAAAAATAGGTAAGACATTTTTAGGGGTATTTTATTTTCGTTAACTCTTGAATGCCATATCATGAATATCATGATTATTTCCGTTTGTAGGTCGAATTATTTCCGTCATTAAAAGTTAAAGCTGCAATGAAAAATCTCATTAACATTAATGTCTCACATCACTCACTCAATCACATTTATGTCTCGCATGCAATCGCAACCAATTATATAGATATAAGATTTAAGAAGGAAAAATTATGAAAAGGATAGTTGTGGTAAAGTTGTGGTGTTTGTACTTGGTAGAGGCACTGGAGTGAATATTGGCTGCAGCATGAAGGTGTGTCTGTGTTTCGTATAGTAAAGCAGCATTAGAGAGTTCAGTAACATAGCAATGAGTTGCAGTGCTGAGGGCGCGGTTTCGAATAGCGCACGGAATAGGTATTTGTATGGTTTACAATTGTTCCGGTCCTCGATGTTTGTCCTCGTGCAATTTATGTATGTAAACTGTCTCCACGATACAGGAAAAAATCCTAGTGTGGGGGTCAAATTTATTTGATGAATCAAAATGCAGATCACCCTTGAGGACTAAGATGAACTGCCTCGTTTCAGGTAAAAAGGTATCCAGTTCTCGGCACTCATCATACGAAACACAACACAATATTTTACGGTGGTTTTATGTGAAAGCTTGGCCCCACCGCTGTATAGCCGACCCATTCGTGCTACAACCATACTATACGTGCAGCGCGGCTCGACCATGCTCGGCTATACATTCTTAATCAAGGCTAGGTATAAATGTATATGTTCCTGACTGAGTGCTCGTTTGTCACCTTTTTACTGAAATAAAAATAATACACCTGAAACCAAGAATATATAGGGCGGGTTTATTAACGCTAGGTAAATAGGGTCCCGCTAGGTAAATCCCGTGTAGTGGTGGTTAAGAATATCCACTACCCCATATCTTCCCGTGGGTGTCGTAAAAGGCGATAGAGGGAAACAGGAAGGAGATGGGCAGCAGCATCTTCTTGATAACAGCAAATGTACAACAAAAAACTGCGGTTGCCAACCCACTCACCAAGCGTGGCAACTATGGCAATATCGGATATATTACATGAAGAATTACACAAATAACCCCACCCCCCCCCTACGGTGGCGACCATGGTAACGGCGTGGCAGGGGGTGCTAAGAATCTCCGGTGGAGGTTCAGTTGCCACCTACGACGACTCAACCTGGCAACATTTAACGCACGCACCCTGAGGACCGACGAGAAGATGATGGAGCTGGAAGAAGAGATAGACAAGTTGCGCTGGAATATTATAAGATTATCCGAGGTCCGAAGAGAGGGGGAGGACACGGTGATTCTCGAATCCGGCAACTTGTTCTATCACTGGGAGGGCGACCATCTGTCCCAAGAAGCTGTTGGATTTATCGTCCAAAAGTCTCTCGTTAACAACGTTTTAAATATTGGGAGTGTATCGACAAGGGTTGCGTACCTTATACTCAGAATCACCAAACGGTATTCGCTGAAGGTCATACAGGTTTACGCGCCAACGTCGAAATATCCCGATGAGGAGGTGGAGGAAATGTATGAGGACATTTCTAAAGCCATGCATTCCTCCAAAACTCACTATACGGTGTTAATGTGAGACTTCAACGCAAAACTGGGCACAAGAAAGAACGGTGAGCTGAAGGTAGGGAAATTTGGGATAGAGCAACGGAACCCAAGGGGCCAGCAGCTGGCCGACTTCATGGAGAAAGAGGGACTTTTTATGATGAACTATTTCTTTCAGAAGCGGCCCCACAGAAATTGGACCTGGTCGAGCTCCGACAGTTCGACAAAAAACGAGATTGACTTCATTATGACGACCAGACGCCAACTGTTCAGTGATGATTCAGTGATCGCAAGGGTGAGAACTGGCAACGATCACCGAATGGTTAGAGGCACACTGAACCTAAACGTTAAGTTGGAGAGGTCTCGTCTAATGAAGTCAACGCTCCGTCCCCCTCGTGCTCTAATCCAGAATCCTGAAACCTTTAAGCTCGAGTTACGTAACCGCTTTCAGTGCCTAGAATATTGCAATGCGGTGGACGATATGAATGACAAGCTCGTGGAAACTGTCCATGCAGTCGGAGCTAAGTTCTGCAAGACCCGCCGCAGAAGAACACAAAAACTCTCCGATCACACACTCAATCGCATGGCTGTTAGACGGGAGATGAGGCTTCAATCGTCAACAGATTTGACAGCATACAGGCAACTGAACAGACAGATCTCCCTCTCTTGCGCAACTTTAATACTGCTCGTATTAAAGAAGCGATCAAGTGGAACCAGGGCTCCAAAGTCTTTGCCAGAGATCTGTCTGCCAGAAAGAGCCAACTGTCAAAGCTGAAGACTGAGTGTGGCTGCATCGTTTCCAGGACACCTGAAATTTTAAATGAGATTGAGAGGTTCTATGGGCAGCTGTACACATCATCGTTGAAGCTTCACGCAAGCGTGAGTAACGATCCAAAATAAAGTCTTATCCGATACTATTTCGATGATATCCTAGACGTCGGCCTGAGCAAGATAAGAATGGCTCTGCAGCACCTTAAAAACGGCAGGGCCCCAGGCGAGGATGGAATTACAGCGGAGTTTCTGAAAGCGGGTGGAACACCGGTACTTGAAGTCCTTCAGAAGCTCTTCAATTCTGTCCTCCATGGTGGCACTACTTCGGAGGCGAGGAGCAGAAGTGCGGTGATCTTGTTCTTTAAGAAAGGCGACAATGCTCTCTTTAAGAACTACAGACCGATTTCCCTTCTGAGCCGCGTCTACGTGCTGTTTTCGAGAGTCATTACGACTCGTCTCGCACGCAGACTCGACGACTTCCAGCCTCCCGAACAAGCCGGTTTCCGAAAAGGCTTCAGTACCATAGACCACATACATACCCTGCGGCAGATTGTACAGAAGTCCGAAGAGTACAATCTGCCACATTGCCTGGCGTATATGGACTATAGAGAAAGCCTTTGATTCCATTGAAATTTGGGCGGTGCTACAGTCCCTTCAGCGGTGCCAAGTTGACTGTCGGTATATCGAAGTGCTGAAGTGTTTGTACAGTAGGGCTACGATGGCTATCCGAGTATAGAACCAGAGTTCGAAATCTATCCAACTGCAGAGAGGTGTAAGACAGGGTGACGTTATATCCCCGAAACTCTTCACCGCCGCGTTGGAAGACGTTTTCAAGCTACTGGACTGGAAAGGATACGGTATTAACATCAATGGCGAGTACATCACTCACCTTCGATTATCCCAACGATCCGCAGAGAGAAAGTCATGACCAACAGAACGAAAAAAACAAAACCGACTAGGTAAGTCCAACTTCGACCGAGAGGTCAATCCACTGATTCAACTCGGCTGGGCAGCGTACGGGAAATTACGACACATCTTCTCGTCAGGTATACCTCGATCTCTGAAAACTAGATTGTACAACCAGTGCGTGTTGCCGGTGATGACTTACGGATCTGAGACGTGGTCCTTCACTGCTGGCCGTATAAGGACGCTCAAAGTCGCTCAGCGAGCTATGGAGAAGGCTATGCTCGGAATTTCTCTGCGTGATAGACTCAGAAATGAGGATATCCGCAATAAAACCAGAGTGACCGACATAGCGCAACGGATTAATAAGCTGAAGTGGCAATGGGCCGGCCATATAGCTCGAAGAACCGATAACCGATGGGGAAGAAAGGTTCTCGAGTGGCAGCCTCGTACCGGTAGGCGTAGTGTAGGGCGACCCCTCACTAGATGGCGTGACGACCTGGTAAGATATGCAGGAAGTTGATGGGATGCAGGTGGCTCAGGACCGTGCTTTGTGGCATTACTTGGGGGAGGCCTATGTTCAGCAGTGGACTTGAGAAGTGCTGTAATGTTCATGATAATGATGAAATAGAGGCCGTTGTTCTTTTTGTTATAACATCATATTCTATTACAGACTTATTTTTATAGCTCAAATAAACGAAATTTAATTTAAGTTACAAGTGAGTGAATTTCAAAATGGAATAAATAATTTGCTTATGAAAATATTCTTCACAAAGCAATAACGCTTATAGCAACAATTCCAAATTAATCGAAATAAAATTAAAAAATTATCGATATACGAATAATGGAAAATGTACATTAAATAGATTTTTGGAGGATTTGCTATCTGATTAAAGGATTTTATTGTAAGGCTTGACTTGTGGTGGTAAAAGAGAACCCCTTATACTGTTTCGACTTATGAGTACCGTAAATTAAGACTATCGTTAATATTTTTATGGGATATGGGTGACAAGCGAGCACATAACCCACTTAGTGGTAAGTGGATGCTGTAACCCATAGACATCTACATCTATTCTTGATTAAGAATCAAAATGCAGGTGCGTTGTCACCTAAGGACTAAGATGGAAACCCTCATTTCCAGTGAAAAGGGTATACGGTTCTCGAACTCCATACGAAATACAGCATCATTTGGCTGCTATTTTACGGTGGTAGGTATTTTGTTAGAGCATGGGTTTTCCCCGGTCGAGCCAAACTATTCATCCTACAACTATAATATAGCTGCATCATAGCTCTAACGTGTACAAAATAATAATTTAAATAGGATTATTATTTACAGAAAAATATTGCGTAAATTTTTTTTACGAAAAAAGTTTAATAATAATAGGCGTAGGCAAGTTACGACCACATCGCCCCCTGACGTAACATTTATGTGACAAAACCGCTACCTCGGCGCAGTCAGTCAGCGCCCTGCCAAGAGGTGTTAGCGCCATGCTTTAGCAAAATTGAGGGTGCAAAGGTCGGTTTGAGTATATATGGCCGAACTACGAAACGGTTTCAGGCCTGGGTGTTTTCCGTTGATTGGCACCCATAAAATGAATAATGGAACAACGATGAAAGCGCTTAGGGCCGCTGCTTGGAGGTTGTTAGGGTGCGTCTGGAACTACCGCTAGGCTCGACATCATGCAGACGCAAGGCGAGCGCGAGGGGCTCACCGACCACCTAGTAGCCCCATCATCCATCATCACTTCCATCATCCCAACCAGATGGCTTGGTATCGGCAGGGTTCTACCGAATTCAGCAAATGACAACCACCTCTGGTGGAATACGCTGCATATGTTGGATGAAGAAAATTAATTCAAACGTACTGCGGGTGTATTTTAGGATGAATGAGCGAGAACATGGAGGTTTTGCGTAACGGGCCAGGAGGTTTTGCGTAGTGGACGGTGCACGCTCCGATTACAAGCCCATTAACGCTGGTGTTCCACAAGGCTGCGTGCTATCACCAACGTTGTTTCTTCTGCATATCAATGACATGTTTCAAATCGGTAACATTCATTGCTATGCAGACCATAGGCAATATTTCTCGGGAAATCGTCGCCGAGTACCGGGTGAAACTGAAGTCAATACTTCAGGCACAAGTCCCGAGACAAGACAAAGTCTCAGACTGGGGGCGACTAAATCTAGTCCAGTTTAATCCCCAGAAGATACAAATTTGCTCTTTTACCGCTAAAAAGAACCCCTTTGTCGTATCTCCTCCGTTACAAGGCACTCCCCTTGTTGCCTCAGCCAGTAGCAGAACTATCGGCATCGACATATCGAGTGACGTGCAGTTTCGTGGTCACTTGGAGGAGAAGGCCAAATTGGCCTCTAAAAGGCTTGGCGTGCTCAGCAGAGCGAGACAGTATTTCATGACGGCACACCGCCTGCAACTTTACTACGACCTCACAGAATACTGGCGTGAAGTGGAAGTTCTGCTTCCGCGTTTCGTCTGGTGAGTGCAAGTGGCCGGAGGCCCAAATACTCCCCCCGCACCCATAAACATGGTAGCGGAATTAAATGATGATAGACTACCCCAGAAGGGTACCAGCACCGCTGGAGAATCCCTCGCTGAGCATCCACGACCATGTTTCTCCACTTCTGAGCGTGGGTGCTCAGGCTGCCCCACGTATTCGGGGGGGGGGGCGGCAAAATTCCGCTCAATATTACAACTGCTCGGGACAAATGGAGCAACAAGACCAAGGCGACCCCTGCTAGTCCGTGAATTTCTGCAATATCAGGGGACTTCACTCTAACCTAATCGCCGTCCACTACCATATCGAGACGGCGAGGCCGGCTCTGCTCTTTCTGACCGAGACGCAGGTGTCCTCTCCGGTGGATGTCTCGTATCTCTCCTACCCGGGGTACAAACTGGAACACTCCTTTGTGCCTCGGGCTGGAGTTTCGTCGACATGTTCATGCCTCGGCAGACTTGAAGGTTCAGACCTGTCCATCCTTTGGCTACGCTTAGACAGCGACGACCATGCCCGCGTCTACGGGTGCCTCTATAGGTCCCATAGCGGTAATGCCGAAACAGACCGACTCTTCGATCACGTCCAAATGGCTACAGGTTCGTTGCTACAGCAGATTCCCTCCGCAGAGATCGTGATCCTCGGCGACTTTAACGCCCATCACGTCGAATGGCTTAGTTCACGTTTAACCGATCATGCGGGGAGATCTGTTCATGATTTTGCCTTGGCATATGGTCTGACACAACTGGTTACTTCTCCTACGCGGATTCCAGATGTGGAGGATCATGCATCTTCCCTGTTGGACCTTATGCTGACCTCTCACCCGGACGGATATCAGATTTCCGTAAACGCCCCTTTAGGCTCCTCGGACCATTGTGTAGTCCGGAGTGTGGTGCCACTCACGCTGAAATCGCAGTTGCATTCTGCTGGCTGCCGCCGTGTTTGGCACTATAGCTCAGCCGATTGGGATGGGATGCGGTCTTTCTTTGCATCCTACCATTGGAGGCGGGTTTGCTTCTCGCCGGACGATCCCAACGTCGTTGCGGATTCTGTCGCTGATGTGGTACTTCAGGGTATGGAACTTTTTAATCCTTCCTCTTTGGTACCCATTGGAGGCAAATCTCAACCATGGTTTGGCCGCTCCTCTAAAATAGCAACATGCTATAAGCAGGAGTGCCACCAAGCCTGGGCTGACGCATCAGCGTCCCGAGATGTATGCACCAGCGCTCTAAAAAAAGAAGTACAATTCCGCCTCTAGGTCCTTCAAAAGAGTCATTGCCAAGGCAAAGTCAGAGCACATAGGCAGAATGGGCGAGAAACTAGTTGGCCTTTCTTCTGGAACCCGTGCATTCTGGTCTCTCGCCAAGGCTGTCCAGGGGAATTTCTGTCAGCCATCTCTTCCATCTCTGCACATGGAGGAAGACTCACTGGCCCATACCGCAAAGGAGAAAGCCGATCTTCTAGGCTCTTTCTTTGCGTCCAACTCGACTCTCGATGACGGGGGGAGTACGCCGCCGACCATCCCACGGTGGGAGTGCTCCATGCCGGAAGTGCAGTTCACACAGCGCTCTGTTCGCAAAGCACTCCTCTCCCTGGACATCAACAAGTCGAGTGGGCCTGACGGAATCCCCCCAATTGTGCTGAGGACTGAGTTGGCACCGGTTTTAACGCGACTTTTCCGGTACTCCTACTCCCTAGACGTAGTCCTAAAATCATGGAAGACGGCTTTCATCCACCCGATCCCTAAAAAAGGCGACCGCTCAGACCCGTCCAACTACCGGCCTATCGCCATCACCTCATTGTTCTCCAAAACAATAGAGTCTATTGTAAACTGCCAGCTCATGAGGTACCTTGAGGAACACCAGCTGATTAGTGACCGCCAATACGGTATTCGCCGATCTTCTGGTCTACCTAACTCACAGATGGGTGGAGGTAGTAGAGTTCAAGGGGGGGCATTGGCCGTTAGTTTGGACATTACAAAGGCCTTCGACCGGGTTTGGCACAAAGCGCTTCTTTCGAAGCTCCCTTCCTATGGGCTTCCCGAGAAATTGTGCGATTGGATCACCAGCTTTCTTGCAGATCGGAGCATCAAGGTCGTTATAGACGGTGCAAGCTCCGATTGCAAGCCTATTAATGCTGGTGTTCCACAAGGCTGTGTGCTATCGCCAACGCTGTTTCTTCTGCTTATCAATGATATGTTGCAAACCCGTAACATTCATTGCTATGCAAATGACAGCACTGGTGATGCTCTTTATACCGGCCGAGCCAATATTTTTCGGGAAAACGTCTACGAGTGCCGGGACAAACTTGTGTCTGAAGTCGAGTCTTTGCTGGACAGAGTCTTGGATTGCGGGCGACTAAATCTAGTCCAGTTTAACCCCCAGAAGACACAAGTTTGCGCGTTAACCGCTAAAAAGAACCCCTTTGTCGTATCTCCTCAGTTTCAAGGCACTCCTCTTGTAGCCTCAGCCAGTATCGAAATCCTCAGCGTCGACATATCGAGTGACGTGCAGTTTCGTGGTCACTTGGAAGAGAAAGCCAAATTGGCCTCTAAAAAGCTTGGCGTGCTCAGCAGAGCGGGACAGTACTTCATGCCGACACACCGCCTGCAACTTTACAAAGCGCAGGTTCGGCCGCACATGGAATACTGTTCCCATCTCTGGGCTGGGGCTCCCAAGTACCAGCTCCCTCCACTTGACCGCATCCAGCGCAGAGCGGCTCGAATCGTCGACGACCTCGACGCCTTGCGATCGGTTCGATTCCCTGGCACTGCGAAGAGATGTTGCATCTCTTTGCATTTTCTTTCGCGTGTACCATGGAGAGTGCTCTGAGGAATTGTTCGGATTAATCCCAGGCGCCAAATTTTGTGAACACACTACGCGGTATGTCCCTATACCATCCACACCATCTGGATGCTTGGCGGTCCACCACTGTACGTTTCAAAAGGAGTTTTCTTCCGCGTACAACCTCCCTATGGAATAGTTTACCACCGGCTATTTTTCCGGACCGATACGACCTGGGGACCTTCAAGAAAAGAGCTTACCCCTTTTAAAGAGCCGGCAACGCACCTGCAATTCCTCTGGTGTTGCGGTTGATCATGGGCGGCGGTAGTCACTTAACATCAGGTGAGCCGAATGCTCGTTTGCCCCCCTCTTCTATTAAAAAGATGGAATGGTGTTCCCATGTCTGGGCTTGGGCTTCCCGGTGCCAGCTCCTTTCATTTGATCGCTTCTAGTCCAGAGCTGTTCGAATCATCGGCGACCGAGCTCTTTCCGATCGGCTTTACTCACTGGGACTGTGAAGAGATTTTGCATCTCTTTGCGTATTTTATCGTATCTAACACGGGGAGTGCTTTGAGGAATTGTTCAGAGTAATTTCAATCGCACAATTACACCATCGCACATCGCGACAAATGTCGCGATACCATCCATACTGGATACTGGACTGGATACTGGATGACTGGCGGTCCACCACCGTGCGATTTAAAATAAGTTTTCTTCCTCGCACAAATTCCTTGTGGAACCGACTACTACCAGAGATTTTTCTGGACAGATGCGACTTAGGGACCTTCATGAAAAAAATATCAATGAAACAGCCTCCTCTTTTTTAGAAGGCCGACAACGCATCTGCAATTCTCCTGGTGTAGCAGTTGTTCACGGGCGGCAGTAATTACTTACCATCATTTGAGCCGTATACTCATTTGCTCCCTCTCTTATAAAAAATGCTTTAAATGAATTATTCTTTAATTTATATAAAAATAGGAGCCGTGGTAGCTCAGATGGTTAACACTCGCTGTAAATATAACAGAACGCGAGTAACCCGGGTTTGATCTCCACCGGCATCAATGAAATCGTTAATTGTAATTTTAAGTGCTGATTTACCACGTGCTCGGCGGTGTAGGAAAACATCGTGAGGAAACTTTCATGTCTGAGGAATAAGGAAAAAAATATTTCGAAGACATGTGAAGTTCGCCAACACGCATTGGGGCAGCGCGGCGGACACTTCCTTGCCCTAAAGCCCTCTCAAAAATGAGGGGAGACGTGTGCCTAGCAGTGGGACGTATATAATCTGTAACTTTACTTTACTATTATATAAAAATAATGCAAATATTCAATTTCCCTTTCCCAAAACAAAAAAAATTAATATGTAGTTTTTAATTTCCTCTTCTCCATATTGTTCTGTGAATGTTGTAAGAGGCGACAGAGGATAACTAACAGACGACAGCATCTTTGTGATAAAAACTCAAAAATGTTTAAAAAACTGCGGTTGCTAACCTTGGCACGTGCAAGCGTGTAATGGTAAATATCACTTTCATGAGGCAAGATGTTATTTCACGCTAGTATTATGTGAGATCGTGGTCATACCCCGGCCGATAGTGGATTCTATTCCTCTGCAACTACCTACATGGTTAGAAACATATATCATGTGGAAAAATACTTAAACTGAATAGGATATTGTGGTGATAAATCAAAAATTACGACACTTCAATATTGACATTCAAGATACGGCTACAAACGCTTGTAAAACTGGCCTGTGTTTGTCCTCAATAAATTACCTGCTTACAATGGATACCTGCTCTAGATCTAAGTTATTTGGTTTTAATTACATTAATATTATGCAAGTAAAAACGTTTTTTTAAATAGAATAACGATGACTAACACACAGCCCACCTGATGGTAAGTGGATGTTGTGGTCTATAGCATAATGTCGTATGGTGTTTTCCTATAGGGACACGTGACTGACACCGAAATTAAAGTAGATTAACAAAATTAAGTGATATTCATTTTGTGAATACTAGGAACACATACAAGCTAGTGGTACCAGTTACTCGACTTCACTAAGTCAGTATTTATTCTTGGGGCGATGTATACGCTTTTACAACAAAATCCCAGAAAATATAAAAATAGTGGTCTGCATAAAGTTTTTAAAGTTACTATAATAAGGGTTATTATAATATATAAAAAATATGGATTGTAATAAACCCTGGGTAATGTGATCGCTACCAAGCTATTTATAATTGGTTTTGTATAATCTTTCTTTATTAAAGAATCACCAACGTTTGTATGCATTATTAAAATTATAATTTACATACTCATATAGGTAGGGTGTTACTATAAGTGCTACAAACTATTATAGGCTTTTATCTATTATAGCTTTTGCCCGCGACTTCGTTCGCGTCTCAGATCATATAAAAAACAGGAGATATGGCAAGGAGGCGTGGCACTTGCGAATGGCCGCAAAGCGGCCTGATGCCAGTTTCGGTAATTAGTCGAATGTCAACTTGTGACGTCTTCGCTGCTCGTGATTTTTGACAAAATGCCGCGTTGTTCTGTGATTGTTTGCAAAAATAACAGCTGTATTCTGAATTACATGAAAGATTGCATCTCATTTCACACGTAAGTACTAAAATATTAAAGTTTTTCTTATTCAATTTATTAAAACATTACTTCGTGGTACTAGAAACACGATGAAAAACCAAATCAAATGTTTTCATTAGAAACAAAAACCATTGCTTGCTTAGTACAAATCGACCTGTGAATCAGCTGGTCTAATAGCGCAATGGATAAGTGTTTTACTGATACTCTCACTCACACGATAGTTTCGTGAAGCAGCCGCTGCCGGCTTTTGTGAGTGAATGATAGCGACAGATGTTTTTGTGTGAATAAGTTTTGTACGGTGCATGGTAAATGCACGCTGCGAATGATGAGATAAGGTTTACAATTGGTTGTGTAGTATGTTCTGATTTATAAAATGCGAGTGTGTGCGCGATTGTGTATCTATTGCTTTTACTGATGTGTATATGTAGTAGTTGGCGCGTGGTAGGGGCCAACTGGAGACACCGGGTTCCGATACATTTTCAACTACTGAGCATATCTCCTTATTTCTTATATCTATGGTTCGCGTAAAAGAAAATGATTCTAATAGAATTTTTAATTTGTTTTACGTTATTAATTTCGTTATAAAATATAAATTATTATATTAAAATATTTCAATACCTATAAAATAAAACAATCTTTATTATAGTGCAGGGATTTAAAGGTTAATTGAACATGAAAAATATAATAAAATTTTGTTACATTTTTATAAACACGAAGCTCAGCCTTTGATCTGGTGAAAGTGATATGGGGGTATTACCTATTTACAACGAAATCGAAATACTACAACTACCGCAGTATTTATTAGTAAATATTTTTTTTTTGTTTTTCTTTCGGGTGCTAGAATTATCAGGCTACTCTGTGCGCTTACTCAGAAGCATGCCACATAAAACTGACCGTGGGAGAATCAGCTTTCTCTCGAGTCTACTCCCGCTATCTTAAGAGTTTGAACTCAAGTTTTGTTTATGCTTTACTCTTGAGTTTGAAGGTGTAATTTGATGGTGTTGGAGAATCCTAGGAATACATACATACTCTCTTCCAGAACAACCTCTTAGTATAGTTGTCTCGATTACACTGCGATGTAATATTTTCACTTGCAATCTAGTGCAACATAATTGGTGCGCCAACTTTCAATTTTAATAATATTATCATAATGGAGCTGTGGACGTGTGTGGTCCTCAATGTCGAAAGGTGTAGGGTTGCTAATTCTTAGGACATAAACTTACCTTTGTCCATCATCATAAGGATCCTTTCCGAGGCTGAAACATTCCGATACCTGGGTAAGTCACAGAACATAGGTTTTGATAAGGCGGACATAAAACAGTCATTTAACAATGTGCTTTGTGCACGGTTGGCAAAAGTACTTAACACTCTTTCATCGGATATTAACGGTACACACGCATATAACGATTGGGTCATGACTGTCCTCATTTATACTTTTGGGATACTCAGATGGACACAGATCGAACTGAATGCTCTGGATAAAAATTTCCGCACTGTTATGACGTCCCACAGTGTGCATCACCCGATATCATCAGTAATGAGGCTGTACTTGCTGCGGAAACATGGTAGGCGCGGCTTTTCAAGCGCCCTCACCATGCCTAATCGCGAAGTCTGCAGCCTCCGTAATTACTTCCCGACGAGATCAGATCATCTTTTCTACAAAAACGTTATTTTGTATAATAAAGGGCTAACCCCTCTATCCTTAGCCAACGAGCAATGATAAGACCCTTCTGGGTCGGAAATGCGTAGTACTGATGAACCGTACATTTCCGACCGGGAGATCGTATTGAACGAGAAGGAGCTACAAGGGAGGTTCTACGAGACTTCGTGAGCCTTTCGTCCAAACACAGTTGCCAATGAAGGGACCACTGGTTACATTTTGGTGACCTCTTGGGGGAAACTGAGGGTTTTGTCTGTGCAATGCCGGATCAGGTTATTAAACAACTCTCGGAGATACCTTCTAAAGGATGGCACCGTCGACATCTGTTGAGCTTTTCGCCATCCGGGTGAGTAACTTATGCATGTCATTTCTGGTTCTTCGATGCTTTCTAGTTCTGAGTACTTGCACAGGCACAACCTAGTAGCCAGGATTCTACACCATATTTCAGAGCGAGCTCTGAAATACGAATCTTGTGCATCGGAAAGAGTCTTAAAATTACTTTCAAGAAGCTGTGTTGGAAAACGACCGCGCTAGCCTTTACTGGGACCGAGTCATCATCACAGACAAAACTATTCTTGTAAATAAGCCTGAAATTGTGCTGATAGACTAGACACAGTCAAGGAAATATGTGATCGACGTTACCATTCTTATTATTTATTATCATTATTGTTATATTGGTTGCGGAACTCCGCTCAGCTGTGGGATGTC
The DNA here is from genome assembly GCA_907164705.1 of Parnassius apollo. Classification (NCBI taxonomy): domain Eukaryota; kingdom Metazoa; phylum Arthropoda; class Insecta; order Lepidoptera; family Papilionidae; genus Parnassius; species Parnassius apollo. Next base: position 2,210,644 of record CAJQZP010000280.1, read on the forward strand.
GCACTGCCCAATGCACATTGGCGGAGTTTACACGTCTTCGTTTTGTTATTTCTCAGATATGCAAGTACCATCACATAGTTTTTCTTCACTACCAAGCCTAGCTTAATCAGCACTTAATATTGCAATTAACACTGCTACAAAAATGTTTAGTAAATAGTTTATTATAAGTAAATAAAAACAAATATATAAAATATTTTCAGAGCATTTTATTTTCGTGGACTCTTGAATGCAATTTTAAGACTATCATCATTATTTCTGTTTGTAGGTCGAATTATTCGTGTCATTAAAAGTTAAAACTTCAATGCAAAACCTCATTAACACACACATTTATCTCGTAAATACTATAATATTGGGAAAATATTATACGCGGTAGAGCCAAAAGTAGAAGAAATTATAAAAAGGATAGTTGTATTGTTGTGTTTCTACGTGGTTGAGCCACTGGAGCGAATAATAGCTGCAGCACGCATGGGTCGACCTGACCGGGGAAGGAATACTTTTTTACAGAATATCGGCGTGAAATAGCAGCTTAATGCTGCTCTTTTTCGTATGGTACAGTAGCATTAGATAGTAACGGCTCCGTGGCGCAGTGACTTAGCAATGACTTGTAACTTAGCGCTGAGGGCCGCGATTACAAATCCAGGAAATACTAAGTATTTATATGACCTTCAAGTAAATGTTCCGGGTCTGGGTGTTTATCCTTATGTAATTCTTGTATGTAAACTGCCTACACGATACAGGGGAAAATCCTAGTGTAAGGTCAAGTTTATTGAAAAACAAACAAGAGAACTGAAGAACCGTTTAACTAGGAATGAGGCATTCTATCTTAGTCCTCAAGGATGGCAACGCGCCTATAGATGTTTATGAGTCACAGCATACAATTACCATCAGGTGGACCGTGTGTTAGTTTGTTACCCGTATCATATAAAAAACCATTAAGCTATTGACGCCCATTCTTCTTCCGATAGTATTTTATGATTTAAACTACGTAACGACCTCTAACTCTTAGCGCGAGATCTCACTACGTTACCGCGGCATTGACTGCCTCGTTGGTTTATTAGTCGTATACCGGATTGCTGATCAAAAGTCATTGTGCCAAAATCAGATATTAGGTTTTCCTGACAAGACATTCCCAGTAGTAGCCCGGAGCCAGGAAGTTGGCAGCATTTTTCTTTTGGATAGGGTGACAAACGAACACACATCTCCATTTAACCTCGATTACAAATCAAAATGCAGATGCGTTGTCACGCGTGAGGACTAAGATGGAATGCGATTGGAAAAAGGGTCTCCGGCTCTCTGCACTCACCATATGAAACACAGCAGAATTAAGCTACTATTTTACGCTAGTATTCTGTGAGAGCGTGGTCCTTCCCCGGTAAAGCCGACCCATTCGTGCTACAACTATACTACTTATATAACTGCAGCATGGGTCTACCACGGGTCTATAAGATAGATAGATAGATAGATAAAATCGTTTATTTGTTTCTCCAATCACCAACGTAAATTCAGTGAATAAACTAGATATACAAATCAAAGTAAACGTTAAACCATGTTTCACCCCGCTCCTCGGAAAACACTAAATGCCGCTGGTTTTTCGCCTGATCTCTCTTCGGTCGTGTTATATTACCGTCTCATCGGACTATGAGAGTAAGGGAATAGAGAATACTCCCGTGCTTGCGCATACACTCGGGCACTATAATCCTGTCCTTCGCTGATGGCTAGTCTCCATTCAGACTGGCCGCTGTATCCGAAATTCGATCTGGAGGACATTATTATTACGGTGGCACGTAATAACATTGGAGCAATATGCATAATTTGACACCAGCCTTATAAAAGCAGCGTGTGTAAACAAGGAAGAAGTTTCAAAAATTTTTCAATACAAAATTTAAAAAATTACATAAAAAAGGAAGAAAAAAGTCCCTTTGGCGCAGATTTTTGGTGCCAATTTTTTAAAATGATACGTAACGGAAAGTTATAAAATTTAATGGTGTTTAATTGAGTTTATACTGCAGATACATGCTACCTTTTATTCCCATTTTATTTATTTCTTTCATAAAAGAGAGTTTGCATTTCATCTAATGGTTATTGCGGCTAATGAAACCCTTTTGTTACAGTTAGCTGCAGGTACGTGGCTATCATTTAACTAATAAAAAAAATGTTTGACCCTGCACGCCATCCCTGGAATTTCCCACTAATTTCAAATACAAAGCGCTTCAAACAAAAAAAATTATGACGTTGAATACGAAATATCGGAATAATTTAAAAAAATCAATTTTTTCAAAATTTTGCGTTGACGATATCTCACGAATGAATCAACCGATTTTGACCAGGCCAGTAGCGATTGACTTGGTTTTTCAATCTTAAAATCAAAAAAAAAAATTGGAATCGATCGGTAAAGCCGTTTAAAAGTTATTAAAAAAATCAATTTTCAAAATTTTTATTTTCGAGATTTCTCAAAATTTACCGGTTAGAATTAATTTTATAATTTTGATGAAACACTTTGTAAATTCGCTTAGTTCATTTCAATCGGTCAAACCGTTCAAAAGTTATAAGAGGTTAACATATATTCACACACACGCACATACATACATACATACAGACGCTATCGAAAAATTGTCAGGGTGACTTCCTGTGTCCTCAAAATGTCAAGATTTGATGACAACTCAATTTTCGAAAACGGGGTAAAAATTGTTTTTGTAAACTTCCCGATTTTTAAAAAAAATTCTATTTTCTTGACGGGAACTTAAAATCGTTAAGTCAACAGCGAGTCTACATATAAAATCTTAGAAGATATACGTGGAGCTTTTTTATACATTTGAATTGCCTTACGGGGGCGAGGACGGGTTAAGTTAGACTCGTACCGACCTGTCCCGGCAAGGAAAATTCCTCCCCCTTCTCAATATCAGCTAAGGCGCATCAGAATATAAGGCGCACCTTAGATCGCGGACCCCAGCGTCAATAAAAACGAGTACTCGGATGCACTAGCTTTCATGACCTTAGCGGCGTATATGGTTTATCGCTCGGCATAACGGAATCCTAGGCAGACTTACCACCTAGGCCATTTTTAGTAGCACTTGCTAGTACGGCTGCGTATAGCTTAGTTATACCGTATTGAATAATAATTATACCTAATAATAAAAAATATTAATATAGTTATTTAAATTAAAATTGTATGAATGTTCAAATTTATAACTAAAGCTTTTATAAGCAATAGTAATTCGATAGCTTTAGTAAGAAATGCTGATCTGTAACGATAAGTATATTATAATCTGTTTAATACCATGTTCTGTGCAAATAAAATATTATTATGATTATCCTTATACGTGCTACGTAACGTATAAAAAATTTAAGTCACGATGCAACACTTTTGGGTAAGCACAACCAGGGAAGGACCACGATCACACAAAATACCAGCGTAAAATAACAGCATTATGCTGCAGAGCTTCGTATCGTGAGTGTTCCGTACAGATGACTCTTTCTACTGGTAAAGCGTTCCAAGTTAGTCCTCGGGGTGACAACTCATTTGCATTTTGATTCTTATTCGACGGTATATGTAGAAATGTATGCTCTACGGCATTCAAATACGATCAGGAACTCGTTACCGTTACCTTCACAGCCTAATTATATTCACTGCTGAACATAGCCCCCCCCCCCACCACTTGCCATATTTGCTTTGCTTGGCAAGCGGGTTGGCAACCACAGTCTTTAATTTTTAATCTCCATCAGGGAGATGCTGCTGCCCATCTCCTGATTAGTTTTCCTCCGTCGCCTCTCACGACATCCACGGGATGATATGGGGTAGTTGATATACTTACACCGCCACAAAACAGTCTCGTTTGTCACACTTAATTCTAATTTATATATACTTATAAGCGACTACCTCTTATGCTCGTACTTTATAATGCAGATAAAATAAATTTCCCGAGAATTCGTTGTAGACCTTATATATCTCTCAAGCAATAATATATGTTTGTTCTAAGTGTTTACATAATGAATATCGCTTTTCTTGTTACATTTTGTACTTACATACACCAATTACACGTTGGAAAACATATAGACAGAACGAAATTAATATTTCGTTTCAGATTTGTTTTTAATACTTTTTAAAAAGTTAAATATAAATGGCTTTTATTATCTTCGTCAAAGTATTTTTTTATCGAAAAAGATCGACTTGCGAGCACACAGTCCACCTGATGATAAGTGAGTAAGTAAGTGAGTAGATTTATCCTCGATTAAGAATCAAAATACAAATGCGCTGTCACCCTTGATTATTAAGTTGAAACGCCTCACCTCCAATAAAAAGGTTTTCCAGCTCTCTACAGTAATTTTTCTTATAGGATAAAGTGACAAACGAGCACACAGTCCACCTGATAGTAAGTGGTTGCTGTGGCCCATAGACATCTACATCTATCCTCGATTACGTTGTTACCCCTGAGGACTAAGATGGAATACCTCGTTTCCAGTAAAATGGGTATCCGGTTCTCTACGCTCACCGTACGAAACACAGTAGCATTAAGCTGCTATTTTACGCTAGTATTCTATGAGAGCTGGTATGTGTTGCAGCAAAAATATAGCTGCAGTGAAGCTCTGCCACGTAAGATTAAATATAATATACTTTGTAATAAATAAAATAAAATAATAATATATTAAAAAAGTAAAATACCCTTTGTACGTCTCTCGTGTTGCCAGCAAAATTATATCTATATATTATAATATCTTAAGCTTTTTCTCACTTCTTTAGCAGTTCATCCGTTGCTGCAACCCATTCATGTGAATTTCCTCGTGAACTATCATTTCCTGTACAATGTGCTGTGTAAATCAAATAGTCCAACGCCTGACGTCGTAGAAGTACATTGGTAGCTGCAGCTATATTATGGGAAGAAAGAGCTTGGTGCTTCCCCAATCGAGCCGCTCACATAATATCAGCGTTAAATAGCAATATAATGCTGCTGTATTTCGTATTGTGTGTGTAGTATACAGTTGACCCTTTTTACTGGAAATGAGACATATATAGTTCCCAGGGGTAACAACGCATCTGCATTTTGATTCTTAATCAAAGCCAGATGTACATATTTACGGGCCACAGCATCTTCTTATCGTTAGGTAGGCTATTTGCTCGTTTGTCACTCATAAAAGTAAAGTAAAGTTAAAGCCTATATACGTCCCACTGCTGGGCACAGGCCTCCCCTCATTTCTGAGCGGGTTTTAGGGCAAGTAAGTGTCCGCCGCGCTGCCCCAATGCGTGTTGGCGAACGTCACATGTCTTCGAAATATATTTTTTCATATTCCTCGGCATGCAGGTTGCCTCACGATGTTTTCCTTCACCGCCGAGCACGGTAAATCAGCACTTAAAATTGCAATTAACAATTTCATTGGTGCCGGCGGGGATCGAACCCGGGTTACTCGCGTTCTGTATACAGCGAGCGTTAACCATCTGAGCTACCACAGCTTTGTCACTCATAAGAGTATAAAAAAATGTATAGCGTAAACTATAAAAAAAAGTTTTGATAAAGTAATACTTATGGAAGAAAACCACGTCAAATTGAGCCTGCCTTAGCTTTCTAGACTATCAATTGTTTTATTCGCTCGTGAAATAAGGAAGATTGTGACAATTAGAAAAAAGATATTAAGTGAGTTTTCTAGTGGTTTGAAAGTGAACAAAAGATACGCGATTTGGATATTAAATAGGTTTTGGTGCCTGTAATAAATAAAAAGAAGAGATTTCAGTTCGTTCGAATATCTTGAACTACAATGTAGACAATTAAAATTTCTTTAGTATCTCTTTCTTTATTCAAATTCAGTAAATTTTAGGTACCTTTTTAAAAGGACCGTCGTTTCAAAATGAGCTTTATCTGATCGTAAAAGAAACGGTGAAAAAATCTCATTAGTTGTCCACTTTTTCCCTCTTTTAGCCAATTTCGCAACAATATATGTATAGGTAATACATTTATATATAATTTCTTATATTCACACCGATGCTCCGTGAAGTTTGCGGTCTGTGACGATGCAGAATGTGATGTAATAGAGGAGACAATCTTGAGAATATTCAAGATCGTCTCCGCCGTTACATCACATTTGATAGACCCTAAATTCTTGCAAAAGAACACCGATGATTCAAGTACAAGTTTAATTAAGAAGGGTATTGAAATTAAAAATATCCAAAATTCAATAGAAAAGATGGCTGGGTGCCAAAATCTGCGTGGGATATACATATATATCATTGCAAGACTTTCAGATACTGTAAGTTCAATCGTACCAATAATTAATATTCCAAAGCTGAAGGTAGCGGACGGATGGGTGCTGTAAAGCACCCGAAACAACGAAAAATAATAATATATTAATTATCAATATCATCACCCTGTGCTAGGCCACTGTTGGATATAGGCTTCTATAGCAACACCCAACTCAGCTCGGTTTTCGGCTATTTGCGTCCATATTTCGTTTGCCTATGACCGGTCTCCACTTTGTGACACATCTGCTCCAATGGTTGTTACTTCTGCGACAGACGTACCATATCAGTTTACGAATCCGTGCGGCTCTTTCGTTAGTTCAATTTGAGATTTTTGTTGGTTAAATATGCAATATCCGTAGGTTAGGTTAGGTTAGGTAAGAAGCAGGAGAAGGTAATATGGCATTGTATATGTGACAACCGATGGGGAAAAAAGTTTTCCGAAGCAGGTTTGTACCAGTAAGCAGAGAGTGGGAGATCCAGCCACAAGATGGATAGATTACCAGATCTAGAAGTCAATGAATGAAGGTCGTTCCCGTGATTTCTGGCAAAAGCATATGCATATGTTCTGAAAAGAACTGGTGAAGAGCTGTGACAATGATGATGATTTAAATTACAAACGAGCTACCAATGCATTCTTTGATGACTTGGAACATGTAAGAGTAGCCATTCCTATCCGTTCCAAAAGGTCTATAGATTCGTTGTCACCTTTGAAATCAATCTCACCAAAGAGAAGCTAGCCGTTTATTACGATGCTTTGCTGGAGCAGCGTGTTGTAATTCATTACTGTCTTAAAATCGGATTAACAAGCATTAAAATGGATTAGTAAGCTGAACTGGCAATAGGCCGGCCATATGGCTAGAAGAACCGACAACTGATGGGGAAAAAAGGTTCTCGAACGGCGGCCTCGTACCGATGGGCGTAGTGTAGGATGGACTCCCACTAGAAGGAGTGACGACCTGGTAAGACATGCAGGAAATCGATGGATGCAGTTGACTCAGGACCGTGCTTTGTGGCACTTCTTGGGGGAGGCCTATCTTCAGCAGTGGACTTGTGAAGGGATCTAATGATGAGTGAAGATGTCTTAAAATCAAAACCATAATCCTCCTTTAACTTTCTGGAATTTACTTCTTAGCTACGTGATACATAAATTGTGCCTTCTGCATACTTATTTGTATTCCAAGTAAATTAGATACTATACGTTTTAGCAAATTGAGGGTAGTTTTTCTGTTTCAGAGTCAAAATAATACTTACTATTTTTAAGCTTAAGAACCTGTCTCTACTCATACAAAGTAATGATGTATAATTTAAAAGCGAGCGCGTTTTCCTAAAATATAATAAAAATATTTATAAAAATTCTGATGAATTCGTAGCTCGTTACTATTCAATTCTATTAACTATATTGCATCTATATAAAATCAATACATATATAAAATACATCACAGTGTTCACTCAATCAACTAAAAAATCCAATCAGATCTGATCTTTTTATTGAAGTAATGTTGGTAAACGAAAACTGTCTACTTTATGTTAATTTTTGCTGTAATCTATAAATACATACATCTTTCCTCCCGATTAAGAATCAAAATGCTTAGTCATCCCAGAGCACTAAGAAATAATGCCTCGTCACCAGTAAAAGGGTCTTTTTCCGGTCCAGACGACCGATATAGCTGAAGCATGGATCGAACACGGAAAAAAATATAGATGTAATGAATATTGTTATAATGTGGTATGGATCATAATACAGTGAGAATAATTAAACTGTGAAGAGTTGTCAACAGTCCAACTCACGATGGTACTCTATAGCATCTCAGACTTGGCACGACAGTAGCGTTTCCCGTATAAGTCTGTTTTTTGCTATTCTATTTTTAAGCCAAATATAACTGAAAACAAAATTAATAAGATATCATATTTACATTGTACGACTTCAGTAATGTGAAATGCAATTACATAAACAAACATATAAAGTTATTTTAAAAAAATACTATGTGAAAAGTTGTCAATTCTCAAAGGAGTTTTAGAGCAAGACTTTACAGCACTGTCGCAACACGCGTTGCTTCACTAAACAACATGTCCCCATAATACTTTTTTTATCTTTTCAGACAAACTGAATGTCACCACGACACGATGAATGTAAATAAGTTCGTAGAATGTACGAGTATGCCAAGATCTATAAAACTGAACTGAAAATTATTTTTCTTTCTTAACATATTATTGTCTTTGTATTTATACATTCTTCATACTGGCTTATTAATATGATTTTACCATCGAAAAAAAATATTCTTTCTCCTCAAAGTAGGAAAAAATACAACACGTAATTTTATCCTTTCAAACTTTTTTCACTTGAAAAATTAAATAATAGGTATACGGTATACATTCCCCCCAATATGGGGCGACTTAAGGACCTTCAAGAAAAGAGCCTATGGTTTTCTAAAAGGCTGACAATGCACCTGCATTTCCTCTAGTGTTGCATTTTTTCATGGGCGGCGGTAGCCACTCGCAATTAGGTGAGCCGCATGCTCATTAGCCCCGTCTTATTTACAAATTTTGGTGTAGCGAAATATCAAAACCCATTTTTTGTACAGCAGCTGTCGCCATTTATATCGTACACGGGCGCGTTTTCGTGCAAAAGTAGCTTCTATTAAAAATAATACGTGCTCTATTAGTATCACAGGTCCCATAGATTACCACAATATACGGTCGTGAACCAACTGCATCCATGTCCTGGCTGCATGCGTGTTTCAGGTCATCTCTTCATCTAGTGGAGGGTGGCTCAGTATTGCGCTTGACAGTATGAGGCTCCCAATCACCTTTCTATAAACTCACGTCAAAATCAAGAGATAACAGTTATTTAGTTTATTGAATAAGAGCGATAAAGGATCACATAGTACACCTGATGGTAGGTGAATGCTGTGACCCATAGAAATTTACACCAATTCTCAATTAACTGTGGCCGAGGTAGGAAAAGGGGAGATCTCCCGCCAAACAATCAAAATGAAGATACGTTTTCTCCCGTGAGGACTAAGAGGGAATGCCTCGTTTGCAGTAAAAAGTTCTCCGGTTATATACAATCATCACACAAAACACAGGAGTGTCAAGCTGTTTCACGCATGTATTCGTGACAGCGTGGTCGAGCCGATCCATTAGTGCCACAACTATAATATAGCTGCAGCGTAACACTACCACGTCGTTATAATTCAGTAATACACTAAAAACTCGAGCAAACTAACCCCCACAATAATTATGAAATGATTTTAAAGAAATAATCTCCAGCATCCCTCAGTCATATTTTGAAGTGATCTTAATCCTTAAGATCTTAAAAAAACCTTGAACAAAGATAGGGAATATTTGGTTAAGGCATCTTCTTGTGGGCAGCCTCTTGTAGTTGTAACCTCAATCGAAGATTAAAACAGTGCTATTTTCGCCTTTCTGTTTGAGAGCATCAACTTTACCCATCTGATGGTTATGTGGTCAACATTTTTAGATATCAAGCCCCCAATCAGCAGTGATGTGATCAGTGGGGCTTGAGCTACTGTCAAAGGCGCTCTAAATATCTAGATAGGCACAAAAAGCAATTTCTTTATTCTTCAGTGCTCTTTCGATCCTGTAAATAACACTGATCAGGGCTGTTTCCGTAGATTTGCATCTGCGGTAAGCATGCTGGTTGTAACTCCATATTTACCCCATGTCTTGGAAAGCAAGTAAAGCCGTTGGTCCTACGTTTGATTTCTCTCATGGCATGACATACCTAGATGGATGTAAAGGCCTGCAGGTCACAGAATACTCATCACACAAAACCATTAATTTCGACCCTCAATCGTTAAGTCACATCTGATTATTAAGGCCCTTGTAACATTTTAAAAACCATATCATTGGATTACTTTAAAGAATCAAAGTCCCGTGGGTCGTTAGTGGAGACTGAGGGAAACTGGAACAGGAGATGGCAGCTGCATTTTTCTAATAACAACTTAAAGACCCTTTTTACTGGAAACGAGGCATTCAATCTTAGTCCTCACAGGTGACAACGCATCTGCGTTTTGATTTGTAATCGAGGGTAGATGTAGATGTCTATGGGCCGCAACAACCACTTACCATCAGGTGGACTGTGTGCTAGCTCGTCACTCTATCCTATAAAAAAAAAAAATAATAAAAACTCGGCTAACTCGCCTGCCAAGCGGAGCAGGTATGGGAAACTCTGAAACAATCTATGGAGGAGGCTTAAGTTCTTAAGGACTTTTATAAGCTGTAATGTATAGATGGTAATGGAGTGTAAAAAAACCACTTGTACTTGTCGGGAAATAGACTATCTCCAGCTAAGTATCATAATGCGATGTTAAGCGTAAAAAGTATTTTGCAGAAGAAAGGAACGTTTCGCACATTTGCATAATCCAATTTGCAATTAATGCTGTAGCGTTGCTACGGAAATTTTATGTAGCTACAGTATTCTGTAGACACATACTTGACTAAAGTAGTTATTACTGTTATTATGGTTATTTATATAGTTTTTTTATCGTTTCATAAAGGTTATATTCGAACAAGTGGTAAAGTAAAAAATGACTTTCGATAAGAATTACTTGTAATCAATATCTATTGAACAAAAAATTATTCTATTCTATTATTTTCTCACATGATTGGGCTGAATAAAATAAAATGATAAATATACATTAACTGTAGTAAAAAAAATATTAAATCAATTAATGTAAAAAAACGGGACGGCTATATTGGGTTTTATAAATATAGCGCGTTTATATTTTCACATTTATAAAATAAACTTAGAAAACAAAAAGATAAAAACTAATAAAATATATATAAATATATGAATAATATACGATACTATAATATTTAGTGAAAATATATAAATAAAATTATATATATTTATTAAATCTATATACCTTACGACCTTTTAAAGATCAAAAATTAAAATTTTATATAGTGAATAGTTAAGTTTTTTTAAAAGATTAAGTGTGATAAACGACCATACAGTCCACATGATGGTAAGTGGATGCTGAGACCCATAAACATTTATCCTCGATTAGGATTCAAACTGCAGATGCGTTGTCACTACACTCACACTCGGACGTAATGCATCGTTTCCTGTAAAAAGCGTCTCCAGTTCTCTACACTCACCATACAAAACACAGTAGCATTAAACTGCTATTTTATGCTGGTATTCTGTGAGAGCGTGGTCCTACCCTTGTCGAACCGACCTATTCGTGCTACAGCCATAATATAGGCACAGCATGGCTCTACCACGTTTAGATCTAATATCGTATAATGATAAACGAAAAAGTGGGACGGTATAATAAATACATCGCTTGAAGCCGTTTTGTGACAAATGGGATGCATAAAACACAAAATATGATTGACACAGCCGCTCCAATTTGACCAGAAATTGCGTGAGGCGCCGCATGTAGGCTTATGCAAAATCGATGTTTCCCTTTAACCTTTGTTCAAATCCGTCCATTTGTTACAATCTGTCTGGATCGATCGATGTGAAACTGGTGCTTTAGTTAGTACTTTGAGAAAAAACGTCACCATCACACTAGGATTTTCTCCCGTATCGTAGAGGCAGTCTACATACATAAAATACACAAGGACAAACATCCAGACCAGGAACATTTTTATCTCTGATGACTAAGATGAAATACCTCGTTTTCAATAAAAATGGGTCCCCAGTTCTCTATAACTTACCTTAGGAAACACAGAACTATTAAGCTTCTATTATACGCTGGTATTTTTGTGAGCGTTTTCCTTCTCCGGTCGACGGACCCATTCGTGTTACCACCATATTGTAGCTACAGCGTGGCTTTACCACATATTATGTGTATATCTCAAAGACTTCTATGTTTGTTAATTAAACGGTAATTCAGAACAGCTGTTTTCACAACTGTGTCCCAGAAGTTATATACTCGTGCTTATTGTTTTAATCGTATATAAAAATAAGTTGCTATCCGTTATACTCGCAAAAACTCGAAAATGGCTCGAATAAAATAGATGAATTTCTTGTGTGTATGTAAGTGGGTCTCTGGATGGTTTAAAAACTCTATTGGGCCCGGTAGGTGGCGCTGTTTTCGAGATCCAGAAATCACCCGTGCGAAGCCGGGGCAGATCGCTAGTTAGAAATAAACTTTTTTTAAATCATGTTGACAAAGTGCGCACAAATAATGGCAGCGTTCTCTTAGTTACATTAAAGAAAATAAAACAGCCGCCGCCACCGGGACGTCAACGAGAACGGTATGAAGGTGCCAAGGAAGCAACACATAGTACATTTATTAGAGTCGACTATCCACCGTAAGCCCGTCGCCCGAGCGCCGTCATCCTGGTCGTCGAAGTTTAGAGTGGACCGGTATACTAGATACTGTGACGGGCCGATGTACTGGCTATACAAAACACGTTTAAACTTGTCCATCCACGCCAAAGCCCTGATGTAACACTGCGCCGTTTTTTGTTTTTTCAAGGTATATTGCTTTGACTATTTGAAACAATAATTTTTTGGGATAAAAATGGCCAAGAAATTTAAATACGACATTTATTCTTTAATACAATTTGTAGAAAGTAAATAATGTTTGTGGGATAAAACTAAGGATGTGTCCAAAGATAAAAGTTTGTGCATTGCCTACACCTTCGAACGTACAAAAGCAGAAGAATCACCAGTTTCATCATCATCATCATTACAGCCCTTCACAAGTCCACTGCTGAACATAGGCCTCCCCCAAGTAACGCCACAAAGCACGGTCCTGAGCCACCTGCATCTATCGACTTCCCGCATGTCTTACCAGGTCGTCAATCTATCTAGTGGGGGGTCGCCCTACACTACGCCTACCGGTACGAGGTTGACATTCGAGAACCTTTCTTCCCCATCGGTTATCGGTTCTTCGAGTTATATGGCGGGCCCATTGCCACTTCAGCTTACTAATCCGTTCGGCTATGTCGGTCACTCTGGTTCTCTGCGGATATCCTCATTTCTGAGTCTATCACGCAGATAAACTGCGAGCATAGCCCTCTCCATAGCTCGCTGAGCGACTTTGAGCGTCCTCATACGGCCAGCGGTGAAGGACCACGTCTCTTATCCGTAAGTCATCACTGGCACCACGCACTGGTAGTACACTTTAGATTTCAGAGATTGAGGTATACCTGACGTGAAGATGTGTCGTAATTTCCCGAACGCTGCCCAGCCGATTTGAATCCGTCGATAGACCTCTCGGTCGAAGTTGGACTTACCTAGTCGGACTATTTGTCCTAGGTAAACGTACTCGTCAACAACTTCGAGCATAGTGCTCCTAACAACTACCGGCATTGGTGTGACGTGGACATTAAACATGAACTTTGATTTGTCCACGTTCATCTTAAGACCTATCCGTTGGGAGACACCATTGAGGTCATTGAGCATAGTGTTAAGGTCCTCCAGCGATTCTGCCATAAGGACTATATCGTCGGCAAATCGAAGGTGAGTAATGTACTCGCCATTGACGTTAATACCGTATCCTTTCCAGTCCTATAGCTTGAAATCGTCTTCCAACACAGCGGTGAAGAGTTTCGGGGATATAACGTCACTCTGTCTTACACCTCTCTGCAGTTGGATACGCTTCGAACTCTGGTTCTGTACTCGGATAGCCATCGTAGCCCTACTGTACAAACACTTCAGCACTTCGATATACCGACAGTCAACTTGGCACCGCTGAAGAGACTGTAGCACCGCCCAAATTTCGACGGAATCAAAGGCTTTCTCATAGTCCACATACGCCAGGCAAAGTGGCAGATTGTACTCCTCGGTCTTCTGTGCAATCTGCCGCAGGGTATGTGTGTAGTCTATGGTACTGAAGCCTTTTCGGAAACCGGCTTGTTCGGGAGGCTGGAAGTCGTCGAGTCTGCGTGCGAGACGATTCGTAATGACTCTCGAAAACAGCACGTAGACGCGGCTCAGAAGGGAAATCGGTCTGTAGTTCTTCAAGAGAGCGTTGTCGCCTTTCTTAAAGAACAAGACCACCGCACTTCTGCTCCACGCCTCCGGAGTAGTACCACCATGTAGGACGGAATTGAAGAGCTTCTGAAGGACTTCAAGTACCGGTGTTCCACCCGCTTTCAGAAGCTCCGCTGTAATTCCATCCTCGCCTGGGGCCCTGCCGTTTTTAAGGTGCTGGAGAGCCATTCTAATCTCGCTCAGACTGACGTCCAGGATATCATCGGAATAGTGTCGGGTAAGACTTGCTCTTGGATCGTTACTCACACTTGCGCGTGGCTCCAACGATGATGTGTACAGCTGCCCATAGAACCTCTCAATCTCACTCAAAATCTCAGGTGTCTCGTAAACCATGCTGCCACACTCAGTCTTCAGCTTTGACAGTTGGCTCTTTCTGGCAGACAGATCTCTGGCAAAGACTTTGGAGCCCTGGTTCCGGCTCGATCGCTTCTTTAATACGAGCAGTATTAAAGTTGCGTAAGTCTCGCCGCATGCATTTGGAGATCTGTCTGTTCAGTTGCCTATATGCTGTCAAATCTGTTGACGATTGCAGCCTCATCTCCCGTCTAACAGCCGTGAGATTAAGAATGTGATCGGAGAGTTTTTGTGTTCTTCTGCGGCGGGTCTTGCAGAACTTAGCTCCGACCGCATGGACAGTTTCCACGAGCTTGTCATTCATATCGTCCACTGCATTGCAATCTTCTAGGCACTGAAAGCGGTTACGTAACTCGAGCTGAAAAGATTCGGGATTCTGGATTAGAGCACGAGGGGACGGAGCGTTGACTTCATTAGACGAGACCTCTCCAACTTAACGTTTAGGTTCAGTGTGCCTCTAACCATCCAGTGATCGCTGCCGGTTTTTAGAATAACAAAAAAATAAAGATAATTTTAGTAGAAAAACCGAGTAGTGACAGTGTATGAATATCCATTACTTCAAATCATCCGATCTGTGTTGTAGGACGCGATAGAGGGAAACTGAAGATTGACAGCAGCTTCTTCTTTTTCTTCTCAATAACAGCTGAATAAAAACATAAAACATTGGCCGTGTAGTGACGGTTAAGAATATCCACTACCCCATATCTTCCCGTGGCTATCGTAAAAGGCGACGGAGGGAAAGAGGCAGGAGATGGGCAGCAGCATCTTCCTGATAACAACAACTGTACGACAAAAAAAAACTGCGGTTGCCAACCCGCTCGCCAAGCAGTGGCAACGCGAAACTAGGCACAAGAGAAAACGATGAGCTGAAGTTAGGGAAATTTGGAGTAGGGCAACGGAATCGAAGGGGCCAGCAGCTGGCCGACTTTATGGAGAAAGAGGGACTCTTTATGATGAACTCTTTCTTCCAGAAGCGGCCCCACAGGAAGTGGACCTGGTCGAGCCCCGACGGTTCGACAAAAAATGAGATTGACTTCATTATGACGACCAGACGCCAACTGTTCAGTGATGTCTCAGTGATCGCAAGGGTGAAAATTGGCAGCGATCACCGAATAGTTAGAGGCACACTGAACCTAAACGTTAAGTTGGAAAGGTCTCGTCTAATGAAGTCAACGCTCCGTCCCCCTCGTGCTCTAATCCAGAATCCCTCAGCTCGAGTTACGTAACCGCTATCAGTGCCTACAAGATTGCAATGCAGTGGACGATATGAATTACAAGCTCATGGAAACTGTCCATGCGGTCGGAGCTAAGTTCTGCAAGACCCGCCGCAGAAGAACACAAAAACTCTCCGATCACACTCTTAACCTCATGGCTGTTAGACGGGAGATGAGGCTGCAATAAAATATATAAAATGTCAACAGATTTGACAGCATACAGGCAACTGAACAGACAGATCTCCAAAGGCATACGGCGAGACTTATGCAACTTTAATACTGCTCGTATTAAAGAAGCGATCGAGCGGAACCAGGGCTCCAAAGTCTTTGCCAGAGATCTGTCTGACAGTAAGAGCAAACTGTCAAAGCTGAAGACTAAGTGTGGCAGCATCGTTTCCGGGACACCTGAGAATTTGAGTGAGATTGAGAGGTTCTATGGGCAGCGGTACACATCATCGTTGGAGCCACACGCAAGTGTGAGTAACGATCCAAGAGCAAGTCTTATCTGACACTATTCCGATGATATCCCGGACGTCAGACTAAGCGAGATTAGAATGGCTCTCCAGCACATCAGCAAAACTGCAGGGCCCCAGGCGAGGATGGAATTACAGCGGAGCTTCTGAAATCGGGTGGAACACCGGTACTTGAAGTCCTTCAGAAGCTCTTCAATTCCGTCCTCCATGGTGGCACTACTCCAGAGGCGTGGAGCAGAAGTGCGGTGGTCTTATTCTTTAAGAAAGGCGACAACGCTCTCTTGAAGAACTACAGACCGATTTCCCTTCTGAGCCGCGTCTACGTGCTGTTTTCGAGAGTCATTACGAATCATCTCGCACGCAGACTTGACGACTTCCAGCCTCCCGAACAAGCCGGTTCCCGAAAACGCTTCAGTACCATAGACCACATACATACCTTGCGGCAGATTGTACAGAAGACTGAAGAGTACAATCTGCCACTTTGCCTGGCGTATGTGGACTATGAGAAAGCCTTTGATTTCGTCGAAATTTGGGCGGTGCTACAGTCCCTTCAGCGGTGCCAAGTTGACTGTCGGTATATCGAAGTGCTGAAGTGTTTGTACAGTAGGGCTACGATGGCTATCCGAGTACAGAATCTGAGCTCGAAACCTATCCAACCGCAGAGAGGTGTAAGACAGGGTGACGTTATATCCCCGAAACTCTTCACCGCTGCATTGGAAGACGTTTTCAAGCTACTGGACTGGAAAGGATACGATATTAACATCAATGGCGAGTACATCACTCACCTTCGATTTGCCGACGATATAGTCCTTATGGCAGAACCACTGGAGAACTTAAGCACTATGCTCAATGATCTCAATAGTGCCTCCCAACGGATAGGTCTTAAGATGTACATGGACAAAACAAAGATTATGTTTAATGTCCATGTCACACCTATGCCGGTAGTTGTTGGGAGCACTATGCTCGAAGTTGTTGACGAGTACGTTTACCTGGGACAAATAGTCCGACTAGGCAAATCCAACTTCGACCGAGAGGTCAATCGACGGATTCAACTCGGCTGGGCAGCGTTCGGGAAATTACGACATATCTTCTCGCCAGGTATACCTCAATCTCTAAAAACTAGATTGTACAACCAATGCGTGTTGCCAGTGATGACTTACGGATCTGAGACGTGTTCCTTCACTGCTGGCCGTATGAGGACGCTCAAGGTCGCTCCGCGAGCTATGGAGAGGGCTATGCTTGGATTTTCTCTGCGTGATAGACTCAGAAATGAGGATATCCGCAGTAAAACCAGAGTGACCGACAAAGCCCAACGGATTAGTAAGCTGAAGTGGCAATGGGCCGGCCATATAGCTCGAAGAACCAATAACCGATGGGGAAGAAAGGTTCTCGAGTGGCAGCCTCGTACCGGTAGGCGTAGTGTAGGGCGACCCCCTACTAGATGGAGTGACGACCTGGTAAGATATGCAGGAAGTAGATGGATGCAGGTGTCTCAGGACCATGCTTTGTGGCATTACTTGGGGAGGCCTATGTTCAGCAGTGGACTTGTGAAGGGCTGTAGTGATGATGATGATGATGAAAAACATAAAACTGTTGTTTCCAACCTTGCCAAACCTCGCAAATACGGAAAATCTAGGCGGGAACACTGTGTTCAGTATTTGACTTCTGTAATGCTAGTGCTAATAAAAAAATATATAATTTAGAATTTTGGTGGGTACAGTTCCTACCAAAAGTCCACCGGGCCTGCCTTACTGTATTATCGTTTAGATATTTTTGGAGTGGATTTAAAACAAAATTTGTGCGATTTCTTATCTTAAATTTATTTATTTATTTTATATACATACAAAATACACAGTCATTACGGGATGAGCACCCTAATTCAACAGTGTAGCCATCGATACAATACCATACGCCACTCTACTGAGCTCACTCAGCGAACATGAAAACAAATCAGTTTGATTAAAACTACTTTTACGGATTTTATCGCGTTTATTTTACTTTTATTTTTAATTCTTAATTCCTTTTAAAACGCGATAAAATCCATAAAAGTAGTTTTAATCAATGTGTAGTGTTCGCGTAAGTATAAGAAATCATTATACAAATCAGTTTGCACCGACATAGCGTTGATCATAAGCAGCGCGCACGCGAGCGGCGCCTGCTGCATCAGTGCGGTGTGCGCGCGCGGCACCGCCAGCAACGGCGGCCGCTGCCGACGCCTCGTGCACCCCTCTGGCGCATTGAGTCGCACCATCTCCAACACTCTCGGGTTGTGTATTCTACCCCTCATCACCTTCAAGCACGTGCATTGCGAGAGCTACTTCTCTTCTGACTTCGAGCTTGTAGTATCCTACCATGCCGAGCAAAAATAGAGTAGGATACAACAAGGGATAGCCCGGGTATATTCCAAATAGTTTCAAGTACATGAATCTAATAAATTTATTTTGGATCCGCTCTAACATAAATTTGTATTTGAGGTCATGAGGAGCCAAAATGATGGCGTTACACTCTAAGTGACTCCTTACGAGTGCATCATATAGCGCTCTGATAGCCCTGACGTTTGTGAAATTATTTGCAAGACGCATTATCAATTCGAGGTCACGCCATGCCTTTATACAAACATTACTTAAATGTAATCCGAAATGTAAGCCTGCAGTGAAACGTACTCCTAGATCTTTAACCTCCTTAACTCTATGAAGCAGTTTCCCATCCATCACGTATATGTGATGAATCGGAGCGCGTGAGCGGCTAAAGGACAGTACTGAGCATTTAGAGACATTAAAGAAAAGTTTAATATCAATGCTCCATCTTAAAACTTTATCAATATCATGCTGTAAACGATTTTTTTTTTTTTTTTTTTTTTTTAAAAACAGCATGAGATTTATCTCTAATTTCTAAAACTAAATGTCTGTGAACTATTAGTGTATAAACCTCAAGTTGTTTTGTCAAGCGCATAGAGAATTTACTGTCTACATTCACTATCTGCCAGATTAAGCTGCGTTCAAGTCTCTCAAAATCATTAAAAAGTGTCACATAAACATACTGTGAGAAAATTTGTTAAGATTACATTCATATTTTATAAAATGTGAATAATACGCATACATGCGTATAAAATGTACACCAATTTATATATTCTTTTTGCCTGGAAGCCTTGTAGCGAACGCCACAATAAATAAAAAAATATACACATTGTGTAAACGCTAGAAACAAACAAAAGCTATTAATACAAAGTCCTCGCATCTACAAAGGCAATAATAATTTTGTTTCGTGTTTGCAACTAAGTACTAAAAAGGGTTACAAGTTATCAAGGACTCTTTTACCAAATTTAAGTTTTTTATTAAACAGAATACACAAAGGGTTATAATAACATTTGCCAAATACATTAAAAAAATCTATGAAATGGGGTGTGCTGCTAAGCTATTTCAAGAAAGATTTTTATACTTAATTAATTGTTCACTTCATTGTATAACTCTGAAAAAAATACTGCTGTACTTCTTGCTAGTTCTTTTCAGGAGATACTTGATTCTGAACCAATGTTAAAAGTAAAATATAAGTTATAAACTTTCAATAAGTATTATGTAATATGTTAATAATTTATATGTGCGTGAAATGAAGTAGCAAGTGATGTCTTGTGAGTAAAGAGGCGATAAAGGAAAACTGAAACAAAAGATAATTAACAGCATTTTTCTGATAACAACTCAATAAAAATACCGCGGTTCCTTACTCGCCTCTTAAGCATGGTAACTATAAGAACATTTTAATGGATATTGTGGATACTGTGGCCCATAGATATTTACATTTATCCTCAAGAATCAAAATGCAGATGCGTTGTCACCCCAAAGCAGGATTGCTATTTCGAAATTTTAAGTTGCCGTGTTTTGGGATCTGTAGTGCCGTGTTTTGGAATAAAAACTACAAAATTGCAGTGTAGAGTTTTTATTTATTTTAAATTAACACGTAAGATTAAACATGAAATAAAAACATTACTCTTCACAGTCATCATACAAATTTCTTACCGTATCCAAAACTTATTCGTCTTTGTTCAATTTAAATTTATTATTTTCCTTAATATGGCCATCATTTGTTTTGTTGTTAGCTAGTAAAGTTAAATAAAGTAAATAAACAGCAGTATATCTTTTTAATGTACTTTTCAAAAAACGAAAGAATGAAATGAATACCATAAACAACGAAGTGTGCGCGAATGTATGTCGTATTCGCGTCGGGATTTCCCCGCTCATAGAGTTAAGACTGAGCGGAAAAGACTACGTCTAGTGTACTTTAGTGATGTGCGTATAACGGATAATAATGTCCTCCAGACCGAATTTCGGCCACGGCGGCCTGCCTCAACGGAGGCTAGCCACCGGCGCTGGACAGGATTGTAGTGCCCAAGTGTATGCGCAAGCACAGGTGCACTCACTATTCCCTCACTACGGACGGTAAACTGACACGACCGGACAGAGATCGGGCGCAGGACGAAAGACTTTACGTGCTTTCCGAGGCACGGGGGTGAGACACCGCCAACTTGAAGAATTTCTTAATTTTTTCTTAATTTCTTCTTGAGAATTTTTTGACGGAAAAGCTCAATAATTATTTTTTTGGCCCGACCCGGGATTTGAACCCAGGACCTCATGATCAGCAGTCGCACTACTACAACCATTAGACCATATCTACCTATCTGAAATGTATTTTAAAACGACGCCTTATCTACCTATCTAAAAGGTATTTTAAAATAAAATAAAATCATAAAAACTAGAGTTTATTCACGTAACGACACGAGGGTAAATCTCTGTCAATTTTCTGACTTCGACCTGTTGCTGCAAGTTTCTTGACAGTAAAACCTAATAACAGATTTTAGCCTAACCTAAGAGCGACCCAGGCCCACATGAACAGACCAAAGAGGCCGAAAAATATAAATTTATCATGTACGGGATATTTTAATGTAAAACTCTATGTCGTCCCATGAGTGTCTTAAGAGGCGACAGAAGGAAACAAATCAGGAGATGAGCAGCTGCAACAATTTCTTAATAACAAGGAGAAAACTAAAAAAACTTCGTTTGCCAACCCGCCATGAGGCAGTCTATAAGAAGGCCTATATTCAACAGTAAGCTTTGAAAGACTGTAATGAATGTATTAAATGATTTGTTTGAACGCAAGAAGAAAGTAACTGTTTGTGCTGAATACAGAACAGTCTCAGAGTTTGTGTCCGTGAGCATTACACAAGCAGAAACGCTTTGTACGTGTGAAAATAGTTTCTTTGTCGAATACACAGGATAACTGGGAATCAAACGCTTTGTTCATAGACTGTGTACACAGGATAAGGAAAGATTGAACCGAATTCCAAAATAGGAACTGATTTTCCGCTGTATTTTGTGTGTGTGTGTGTATTTTGTATTCTATGATGAGTTTAATTTTTTACGCCTGTAGCAACACGTAATCTAATCAGAACAAAGTAATTAACAGGTGCGTTAGTATTCATGTGACGATGCTTCGTAGCTTGTAATAGAGTAGCACCATTTTTATTCAATATAGATTACAGGTATTATTAATTAAAGTCATTCAAGTTTTACTACTGGTTCGGGGAAAAAAACCTATGTCATGGGAAGAACCAGCAAGAAACCCAGCGAGACTTTTCTTTAAACATTCATTGTCATCATTACAGCCCTTCTCAAGTCTACTGTTGAACTTGCTTGCTGAAAATAGTCCACCTACTCTCTTTGTTGTAAATATACTCAATCTATTGTCGTGACGACCTGGTAAGACATGCAGGAAGTGGATGGATGTAGGTGGGTGGTGGGACTACTTAAAACAAAAAAAAAATTATAGGTGAGAATAAATTTACATATTTCGTAATCATATATGGGCTTTGTTTCCCACAGAGAGAGCACTGTTACTAATTTAAAAGCGTTGTCTTGTGCTGCTTTAAATCGAAGTAGTCTTGCTAATTACAAAATTTATTTTGATAATCTTCATTCAACGTTACAATCCTTCACAAGTCATCTATTCATTTAAAAAATAGAATAAGGTTGAAAAAAGAGTATACAGTCAGTCTGATGATAAGTGGATGCAGTGGTTCATTCATATCTACATCTATCATGGATTAAGGAACAACAACGGTACGATCGCTACGACCTGTATGCTTATGTAATTATCAATAAAATCACAAAAAAATTGCATATTTCTTTCAGAAGCGAAAACTGTGTACTTTCCACCCTGTAACATCTTTCTATCATGTTTTAAGCACCAATGTATTCAAGAAATTTCTTAAAATTCTATAATGTAATTCGTCTAACACTAAAATTAATTGAAATCAATCCATAAAAACGTTCAGAAATGAGAGGAAACCTGTGACAGCAACAGCTTCTGGACGAATAAAGGCTGAATACTTGCTTTTATGTTAAAAAAAAATAAAGAGTTGTTTAGTAGTCTGTCCAAGAGCTTGACTATTGCTACAAAATTGGAATCTATTTTTTAAAATAGGATTCAAACAAAGAATAGAATGGAATAGAATATTTGCTTAATCAACATAAGTTACAAGTAATTCTTACCGAAAACCATTTTTTCTACAGAAAAGAAAACCTCCATCCTAAGAAAACCCAACAAGAAACCCACTGGGTCATTTCCTTAAAAAAATCACGATAAAAAACAGGTTTATAATTTCTTAGAAAACTTATTTAATAAAAAGCTTTGAAGCAATAACTTCATTCCCAGGGAATTTTACCAAGCATGTATTAATTTATATTACGATCTTAGTTGAACACTTTCATTTCACTTAAAATTTTAGTTGGCAGCAGAGAGATCTTATTTATTTCCTGGGATTTTCTTAAAAAAGCAAACCGACTTAGAAGATTGTCTACATTGCCCTAATAATTAATTACTGTTACTATGGGTCGAGTAACTAAGTGAGTAACTCAATATTTTTAAGATAATTAATTGAATCAGATTTCACTACATCCATTAAAGACAAGATCCGCGGATCTTAGTCATTTAATTTTTAATTGGAGCGGAGCTCCCATGGCACAAGAAAACCATTCTTTGAAATCTATAGGCCAAATTACATAAATTTCGGCAATATATAGTTCAACCCAAATAAAGTTTGTAAACAATAAAAATTTGAATTTGTCTAAAAGATATTAAAAAATGACCAAAAACTAAATTGTCTGTGAGAAAATACATGTAAAGCAAAAGCGCGCGCTTTAGACTCACAGCCTGTAATTATAATGACTCTCTATGCTCTTTGGACCGAAACACATCACATGTAATTGATGGAATCAGGCGTTACTTAGCGGAAATCCATTATAATAAATATATTAAAAGTTACATGTCTTTTAATATCTTTATTATAATTATAGTTATGTGTCTTGCCTAGTTTGAAGAGCACCTGCCGCCCTTCCTCAATTGCGTGCACTAATCCTGTCACCACTAATCCCGTCAACACTAATCCCGTCACCACTAATCCCAGCACCACTACTAAAATAGGGAGAAATAGGTCAAAGAGTGGTCCCCTCCTCGGCCAGAGTAGGCATCACTTTCTTCAAAGAGTGGTCCCCCCTCCACCAGCGTTGGCATCTCTTCTTCAAAAAGTGGTCCCCCCACGCCAGATTAGGTATCTCTTTGTTCAAAGAGTGGTCCCCCCTACGCCTGATTAGGCATCTCATTCTACAAAGAGTGGTCCCCCTCCGGCACAGTAGGCATCCCTTTCTTCAAAGAGTGGTCCCCCCTCCGCCAGAGTAGGCATCTCTTTCTTCAAAGAGTGGTCCCCCCTCCGGCAGAGTAAGCATCCCTTTCTTCAAAGAGTGGTCCTGCCTTCGCCAGAGTAGGCATTTGTTTCTTCAAGGTAGAATAGGAGTTCTACCAAGTATCTGAAATATTATGCTAGTTTTTATAAGAAAGTAGTAATAATTCTTTAGAGATTTTAAGCTTTACGTGGTAGAGCCACACTGCAGCTATTACGATTGTAGCATGTATGGGTCGGCTCGACCGGGGAAGGACCACGCTCTCACAGAATACCAGCGCAAAATAGAAGCTTAATACTGGTGTATTTTGTATGGTGAGTGTAGAAATCCGGAGACATTTTTTACTAGAAACGAGGCATTTCATCGTAGTCCTCAGAGGTGACAACGCATCTACGATTTGATTCTTAATCGAGGATAAATGTTAATATCTATGGGCCACAGCATCCACTTACCATCAGGTGGACTGTGAGCTTGCTTGTCACCATTATCCTATAAAAAATATTTTTTTAAAAGCCTTTTAAGATCCAAATGTCTCAAGAGCAAATAAGATTAAAGCATGAAAGCCATATATATAAAAACCTATTAAACTAAGAAGAGTAACGCAGGCCTAAGACCTAATGACTTCCGCTACTGTATCCGTCCATTAGAAGCGCTCTAGAGTCTTCAGCTGAGATATTTTCTTTTGTTTGAAATTTAGTTCAAGCGCAAACTTATGTTTGGTGTGTTTTTTTTTAAATATTTGCATGCGTTTTAATTAATACCGTGAAACTTCGGCAATTTAGAAAACAATGTTAGACAAGTACCCAATTAATCTTCTTGACGTTTCATTCTACTCCATCAGATTTCTTTGTTGTTTTTATGAATGATTATATGATAAACCGAAATATATTGTATTTTGATAGGTCAATTATATTTATTTAAGTATTAACAAATGATAAATAAAAATGGCGGTGTAAAAATATCCACTACCCATATCGTTCCGCGGTCGTCGTACGAGGCGACAGAGAGAATCAATCCAGATGGACATCAGTGTCCTTTTAATGACAACTAAAAAATAAAAAACTACAGTTGCTAACCCACCAAAAAGCGTGGCTACTATGGCAATCTATGGGGGAGGCCCGTGTTCAGCGGTGGATTTTTGATAGGCTACAATGATAACGGCAATGGTAAGTATGAAATACGTGAAATAATTTCCACCCATCTATTATAGATTATAAAATTCAATGTTTAATATAGGGCTCCGTAAAGTTTACCTCATAGGGGCAAACTTGGGGTTGAACTTGACAATTTTGAGATTGACATTGAAAAACTCGAGATTTATGGGATTTCGCCACAGTTGTCACGCTAAGTCGAGTAAATTCATTGTAAGATAAACATGAAGGAGAGAATATAACGTGTAACACGTATCATGGCCAAGGTGTTTTGATAGTTTTGATTAAGACCTGAGAACTTCAATGATTTTAGGTATTGTATAATTTCTAATATATATAGTTTAATTTGTATGTCAAATTCACCATCATTATGAGAATAGAGGTGGAAAATATGCAGGTAAAATGCAAATGTATTTAAGAGTGATTTGATAGAAGTATTTGTAAGAAGTATGTTCCGTGTGGATTGGTCCCTATACATTTTTAATAAATAGTACTTAAGGTAATCATCTTGAGTACACACTATTCAAAAGGTTCAAAAGGTATCTTAGTGTATGATAGAATTGGATTTATTTTGCTAGCTCTACATGGTAGAGCCACGTTGCAGGAATACTATGGATGTAACAGGCGTGGGTCGCTTCGACCGGGGATGGATTACACTCGCACAGAATAGTAGCGTAAAGTAGCAGCTCAAAATTGCTGTATTTCGCATAGTGACCTAAGAGAACAGAAAACAATTTTTTCTGGAAATGAGACGTTCTATCTTAGTTCTCACGGGTGACAACGCATCCACATTTAGATTCTTGGTCGGTAATAGGTGTAAATGTTTATGGACCACAGCATCGGATGGATACAAATGGACAGTTTTCACTACAAAGAGGCACTGTTTTTACCAATCTTTCACAACGTTACTCTTTTTTTAAGCTATTGCATAGCTTCTATCGCGGGCCTTGAGCGCGGGGACCGAATCCAGAAATTCCGTAACGAAAAAAACCTCACGCTTCCCACTCCGACGGGCACGGAGGTGTGGCGTTGAAAGCCGTGCATCGTCTAACGTCGTTTCAGTTCGGCAGACTTCGGCACTCGGCAGACTTCGGCACGGTGTTTGTGTTCGTACGACTAGACGTATGCGTGTACACTAGCTGCTAACTCAGTGATAAAAATTCCTGAATAACCTACATGCATTGTAAGATATTAAAAATATTTTAAACAATATTAACTTCTCATTTATTCAATTAGAGAAAAAGAATTGTTTTCTTATCGGTCACCACGCTCAAAAAGTGTAACTTGATTAATATAAACTAACTCATAAAAAAAAAAATTAAATTCAATAATCTATGAATGCTTTATATGCCACACTCAATTTCGTCTTTTACCGAAAATTCTGTTACATACATTTTAACATTTGTCGTGATTATCTTTTTCAATTTATTAATATATAATCTGTCTTAACTGAGGCAATGCAAAACTGTATAATTAAAAAGTTTTTACTTTTAAATTAAATATTTTTAAATCCCATATCTCAAGAAGTCTAATAGAAAGCGGCGTTTTCCTTCTAATAGAAAGCAGCTCTAAAGTGATAATATGGTCAACTTCTTCCTAAATATAAATCATAGCGGCCCCTCCGGACACGGAAATCCATATTTTGTAGGCAATTTTCAGATTGACGAATAAAGAAAATATACAAAAAAATAACATATTTGACCCTTGCTTTGAAAAACTAGTAAGGAATTTATTGGAAGAAAAAGTCAAGAGCAACCCAATTATGTATATTGATAGTCGGTCTGATTTCAAAATACATGCTTACAAATAAATTATATAAAATAAGAAAATATTTTGCCTTACTTTCCAATCAATTGCGTGACATCCCACAAATTGATTAATGTAATTTGTTCCTACGCTCAATTTATTCCAAGCATGACTGATCGCTTGGTTAGTATAAGCCAGCCAGCAACTATAATAAACTAGTCCTTAATGAACATTAGTTAAGCCAGTATACCTTAAGGTTGACGTGGTAAAACCGTGCTACAGATATATTAAGATTGCAGCACGAATGGGTCTGCTCGACTGGGGAAGGACCACGCTCTGATATAATACCAGCGTATAATAGCAGCTCTATGCTGTTGTGTTTCGTATGGTGAGAGTACAGAAGCGGAGACTCATTTTACTCGAAAAAGGCTTTGTCTTTAGGAGTGACAACGCATCAACATTTTGATTTTTAATCGAAAATTAATGCAGATGTATAGGTCGCAGTATTCACTTATGGCTGCACTCCGACTGTGTGCTCGTTTGTCAACCTTATTCCATAGAAAAAGCCTTCCTCCTAGTGGGTCTGCACTTAGACTTTTTTAGTAGGAGAAAGGTGACAAACGAGTAAACAGTCCACCTGATAGTAAGTGGTTGCTGTGGCCCATAGACATCTACATCTATCCTCGATTACGAATCAAAATGTAAATGCGTTGTCACCCGTAAGAACTAAGATAGAATGCCTCCTTTACAGTAAAAAGGGTTAAGGTGTTGAGCGAAACACATTAACGTTAGGCTGCTGTTTACGCCGGTATTTTGTGAGAGCGTGGTGCTTCCCCGGTCGAGCTCATCCATTCGTGCTACAACTATACTAGTAACATAGCTGCAGTATGGCTCTACCATATATACGTGATTTAATTAATATTTATAATCTAGTAGTATTTAAAGAGAAACTTGTTAACCACGGCATGGTCATCCACAATAGCCAAAAATCTAATTTAAGTGGTTGATGTAAAGTGACTCAATGCTGTGTTAGTCCCTACTTTAACGTATGGTAGTGAAAGTTGGGTGTGGAAAAAGAAGCACAAGTAGAATAAACGCAGTAGAAATGTGGTCGTTAAGGAGTATGTTAGGCGGTGGTCTCCTAAAAACGCCATCGGCCGCTTACAGCGTTACGCCGTACGCCGCGTTACGATGCTTACTATAGAAATGTACTGGTGTGGTCTCTTTCACAAGCTGATGTCGGCGTATGACGTCGTAGGCGACGTTAAGACGCTTTGCGCTGCGTCTCTAGGTATTTCGAACCATTGCAGCGCAATGACAAAATTTAATAAAGAAAAAGACGAGTTATTGATTTATTATTATGTATAAATTGTTCTTGATTAATACGAAAATATTCAGTAAACTTAGAATCGCTGTCTTTTAAGTGTTTCATTATCAATAGCTGGAAACATCCTTCTTCATTTCTATTCATAAATAATGGGTGCCTTGTTTGTGTCGTCTTGTGCCTCTTCTTCAAGTTACACAAGCGCCGCAAAAAGTATTGCATTTTTATCCATTTTATGTACAAATATCACACACATCCAATAACAAAAACAAAAAACAAAAAAAAACAATTTACGTGGTAGAGCCATGCTGCTGCTATATTAATTGTATAGTTGTATCACCCTTTTTACTGGAAAAGAGGCATTCCATTTATTTTTATTCGACACCGAGGATGGATGTAGATGTCTATGGGCCACAGCAACCAACATCAGATGGACTGAGTGCTCGCTTGTCACCCTTTTCCTGTAAAAAAAAAAAAACAACCACACGTGAGCACTGTCGGATACTTAACTGTTGTTTGGTCGAAAGTCTAGACGTCGTCCGTTGCTAAGATATGTATTGACCGTTGACGCTGTGCCTCTTTGCTGTGCGGAACGTTAACGCTGAAGTCGGACGTCGCGTATAGCATTTAATAGGAGACCGTAGCCTTAGGGCTGAATCTGAGTAACGGGTTAAGAATTTGTGTGATAGGAGAAGAGTTGGGTTTGCAAGATGATGTTGTGACCAGGATTAAGAAAGGAATGCTTCGGTGGTTTGGTCATGTGGAAGGAATGAGTAAGAAAAGAGTGACAAAGCAAATTTATGTTGCAGAAGTGAACGGCAGAGTCAAAGAGGGACGTCCTAGGCGAAAGTTTATTGAACAAATTGACGATATATTGAAAATGGGCCAAATTAGGAGTACCCGTCACCGACGAGCATGTATGCGTAGGTATATGGATTTGGAGGAGGCAAGAAAGGTGTGTCAGGATCGTGCCAAATGAAAGTCTTTAGTCTCTGCCTACCCTTTTGGGTGGCATGCGTGAGTGATTACGAATTTACGTTAATATCACTGTAATAATTGTAATAAGGGTTTTACCATACAATAATGACCCGTTTTATTTTATAGAATATGGGTGACAAACGAGCACACCAGGTTACCTGATGATAAGTGGATGCTGTGGCCCATAAACATCTATCTATCGTTGATTAAGAATCAAAATGCAGATGCGTTGCCACTCCTGAGGACTAAGATGGATTGCCTCATTTCCAGTAAAAAGGGTATCCGGTTCTCTACACTCATCATACGAAACACAGCAGCATTGAGCTGGTATTTTACGCTGGCATTCTGTAAGAGCATGATCCTTCCCTGGTCGAGCCGATCCATACGTGCTACAACCATAATTTAGCTCCAACATGGCTCTACCCGACACCAACTGCAAGCAATAAGTTATTTTTTTTCAAAGATCTATTCTACACGTATCTCTTTAATTTATTCAAAAATAAAATTAATTTGAAATGAAAAAACCACAATGGCCGATTTGACCATAGGATCTGAAGAACTTTCATTTAATTATGAAAATATAATTTAATAACATTTAATTACGTTTTTAAATCGATTTTTTTTAATTATATTTTGATTTTGTGATTATTGGACATAAGTATATTTTAGTTTGTAGTTAAAATACAGCTACAGCTTTATAACATAACGTAGAAAACCGTTTATTATATTTTAATTTCATTTTAACAAATGTTGTAACTTTTAGTGCTTTATTGAGGCTTACCCAAGGTCAGTGTGCCAAGTTGGGTAATTCTTGGCACGAAGCGTTAACGTACGAACAGATTTCAACGCCTATTTATAGTGTTAATATGGCTCCCACGAGTAACCGACATTAACACCTTTACTATTTTATGAATCCTTTACTGTCTTGTTGCATTCTCAATATATATATATATATATATATATATATATATATATATATATATATATATATAATTATATAGTAATAATAAGTGCTTAGGAGTTTTTTTTAGATTTGCAAAAAAGCATTTGATACAGTATCCATTCCTGTCCTTATAACCCGTCTTCAGAATTTTGGCATTCGAGGAATAGCATTGGACTGGTTTATTGATTATCTCTCCAACAGGAACCAAAAAGTACGTATTGATGACTGCCTCAGTGACACTACTATCTGCTCATATGGAATTCCGCAGGGCAGTACACTGGGACCAACTCTCTTTTTGGCGTACATTAACGACTTGTGTCACTTAAATATTCGTGCTGCAGACCTTTTCATGTTTGCAGATGATACAGTCTTACTTTTTCATGGTCCAAGTTGGGATGCTGTTAAAAAAATCTACTGAGGAAGGACTGTGTAAGGTTACTAGTTGGCTGGAAGATAACCTGCTTACATTAAACACCACTAGAACAAAATTTCTATGTTTTTCAAAAACCGCTGCTTGTAATCCACCAAACGAATTTAAAATAATAATTCACACGCATCCTTGTAATAGAAACTTTAACACTCATTCGGCATGTGAGTGTCCCACTCTAAGTAAAGCTGACACAATTCGATATCTCGGTATAATTGTTGATGATAAGCTTAATTGGGCTCCACATATTTCATTTATATCTAACAAAATCAGAAAGTCTTTAAGAATTTAAAAACAGTTGCAAACAGAAATCTACTACTACAAACGTACAAAGCTTTGTGCCAGAGCGTTATCAGTTATTGCATATGTTCTTGGGGATGCGCTGCTAAAACACATCTTATAGAATTAGAGCGAGCTCAAAGGGCTGTACTAAAAGTAATACTTTCACTTCCTTATAGATATTCGACAGAAATGGTATATAAGTTAACTGATGTACTAAGTGTTCGCAAATTATTTATATATCAATGTCTTAGACGCTTTCATAGATGTAGTATTCCGCAAATACTAAATTCAAAAAGAACTGTACGTATAAATATCCCCAAAGTTAAATCCATATTCGGCAAAAGAAATTATAATTACGTAGCTCCCAAGTTATATAATATTCTAAATAAAACAGTGTGCACAAGAAAGTCTTCAAATCATGCATTTAAAAGTATGTTATATAATTGGCTTAAAGAATGTGACTATGATAAATGTGAAAATTTAATAGCTCCATATGAATAAATTTATGTGCAGTGCAACAAACACGCTACTCACTCACACACATACACCCACACTCACACACACTACACACACACACACACACACACACACACACACACACACACTCACACACACACACAGACACACACACACACACCCAGACACACACACACACACACACACACACACACACACACACACACACACATGTATAGAGTGTTAACTTTGTATTAAATATATATCAATAATTTCTCTAATGTATTTTGACACAAAGAGTTACTGAATGGGAAGGAACTGACTCCTGAAATACAGGGTATCCTAGTTTGGGAGTCAGGGCTCAATGATGTTATATGAAATTATAATGATAGCTCAGATGGTTAACGCTTGCTGTAAATATGACAGAACGCGAGTAACCCGGGTTCGATCCCCGCCGGCATCAATGAAATTGTTAATTGAAATTTTAAGTGCTGATTTACCACGTGCTCGGCGTTGAAGGAAAACATCGCGAGGAAACCTGCATGTCTGAGGGCTGCCAAAATCCCATTCCTCGTACAACCATATAGTTGCAGCATGGCTATACCGCGTTATAAATACGTTAGTACATTATTTATCACTTTTATCATGTCAAATACATAGATTAATAATATCTTTGAAATCACACTAGAGTGGTGACTTAGTTTTATTAATGTTTATAAAGTAAATAAGACAAATCTTGCAAAAACACAGGTTTGCAGTTTAAAATTAGACGATCTCTAATTGGAATAATGCTTGTGGTTGAACGGAGGTGCTCACCAAACTACGTGGGTGGTCTGAAAAGTTTCCGACCTAACAAAGATACAAGAGATTTTCCATTAAAATTTATTCTTATTTTAGTACATAGTTTCCTTGTAACTATACACACTTCTCCCAGCGATGCTCACAACTCTCTAACCCGTCCAAATAGAACACGACGTTTTTCTCTGCAAATTGTTCACGAAAGTGATTAACTCCTCATTTGACGAAAATGTCTGTGTGCTAAGCGTAATTTTTAGATGAGGGAATAAAAAGAAGTTGCTTAGATGTAGATATGGTGATTAAGGTGGATAATCAAGCAGTACAAACGTAATTCGTGGATTTTCGCCATGGCAACCGCTGAGGAGTGAGGCAGCGCGTTGTCATGGTGAAACAGGATTTTCTTATTCTGCAAATGTGGCCGTTTTTCCGCAATTTCTGCCTTCAGTTTGTCAAGTAATGATGCGTAGTATGCTCATGTAATGTTTTATTCTTTTTAAAGGTAATCGATTAAGATAACTCCACGACTATTCCACAAAACAGTCACCATCACTTTACCAATCAAAAAAACAGGTTTTGCTTTTCTTGGAGCCGGTTCCCACTTTGCAATGATGTATGCAAGTTTTCCTATATCTACAGTAATTAATCAGTGCACAAAATTCGGATTTATTGCACCTAAACTGCGCCGACAGAGCATTGGAAATATTCATTCGAACACGTTTTTCGTTTAAAGTGAGCAACAGCGGCACCCAATGTAAAGACAGCTTTGTTATGCCTAAATCTTGACTTAATATGTAACAGTCACGTTTTTTGGACATTTTCATATCTCGTTATTGCTATCTCTCACACTTTAATTCGGCGCTCGTCTAGCAATGGTGCTAAACTTTAGCGATGTTATCGTCAGTAATTGCAGTTTTAGACGTCTCGAACGTTCATCGTCTTCCAAGCTCTCACGGCCACGTTTAAATTCAGCTGCCCAAAATTTCACTGTGGTAAATGATGGTGCAAAGTCCCCATACACAGAGTCCAACTTATCTTTGATTTGGGTAGGCGTATTGCTTTTTAAAAACAAAAATTTAATGACATTTCGATACTCTAATTTATTCACTTTCACAAAAACACTCACATCGACTTATTCAAACGACTGTCAAGTAAGGAAATATTGGTGAGTAACTGTCAAAATATATAAACTAGCTTTTATTTAAGAGTGCTGCCATCTTCACGTTAAGGTCGGAAATTTTTAGACCACGCTTGTAGGTAACACACAATTGAAGTATTAAGTACTACGTACTAGAAGAGACGTAGAAACTCAGTTGTTTGCAACACGCTGTAGACCCTATGGGCTCTAATTTAGTCTGACACTACGCGCCCCGCGCTGCTGTACGGGCTTTGTTTGCCGTATCTGTGCTAGTACGTCGTACATATTACTTCGATGGTAATACACCATAATTTGTTTGCACACCTGTCTTAGATAATTAATTTATGAAAGAAAAGAAAACTTACATTTGATTCTGTCAATAACTCAATTTGCTCAAGATTCTTTTAATTTTTTTATAATACTGAGGTGATAAACGATATGACAGTCCACCTAATGATGAGAAGCTACTGCAGCAAACTTCAAACGAAAGTTATCACCTCTGAAGACTAAGATGGAATGTCTCACATCCTGTTGTTATGCTGAACTTCGGACCGGAACACAGAATTGAAAATATTGCTATTTGGCAGCTGAACAAGGTAAGATATTGGACCGTACTCAGATATACTTCTAGACAAAAAAGAAGCGCTATCATCTTATAAAGTGGCCCGCCACCAGTAATGATTGTTTCTAGATAATTGAATTACACTAAAAATGCATTAAAAATCTAATATATTAAGAAAAAGAAGAAAACTAGTCCAATTTTCGTGCCTAAATTGTAGTGATTGGAATTGGACTTATTTTTTGCTTTGAAATTGGAAAAGTTGGCGTGGTGTAATGATTACGAATAAGTAATCAAAAGCGAATGAGTTGATGTCTTTTAATATTATTTTTGTTTCACGTATCAAATCGAAAAAAAACCAAAAGAAAAGAAATAAAAAAAATAATATTTATATAAAAAATAAACCTAACCAAATCATTTGCCAAAAATAGGGTTCATTAAAAAAACCTGCATAGGTATACTGGATGTGGAGGAGGCGAGAGAGGTGTGTCAGGATCATGCCAAATGAAAGTCGTTAGTCTCTGCCTACCCTCTGAGTGACAGGCGTGAGTATTTATGTAAGTCATGTATGTGTTTAAATGACAGTTAATTATGTGACATGATAATTTTTTTATTATGAGCATTAAATGGCAGTCAAATATTGCCGTTTCGCTTAGTGACAGAGAAATGGCGACCCTTTACTAATACTGACAATGAGACGTTCTATCATAGTGCTTACACGAGGATAGATGCAGATGTCTATGGAGCACATCATCCAATTACCATCAGGTTCTATGTGCTTATTTGTCAAAAGACATACTCTTAATAAGTAATATTAAAATAAAATAGGGACATGCCTTTAATAAGTAATAAGAAATATAAAAACTTGTTTTTAATAATAAACTTTGCCAGATTTTTTTCGTTCTTTAATTAATGTTAAAAATATTTTTAGTGATTGTCTTTTGTTTTATAATTATTTTTTGTGTCTAATGTATAACTATCTATAATATTATACCACGTTTTAAAAGAAATAATATAGTATTTATTGTTTGAGGATTTTAAGATAAAAGCTTTATACGACCATTAAAATCACCTCAGGGCAAAAGAGATTAAATTATGAAAGCCATATTAAAACCTATTCAACCCAGCAGAGTAACGCAGGCCTAAGACCTAATGACTTCCTCTTCTGT
This sequence comes from Parnassius apollo, assembly GCA_907164705.1. Lineage (NCBI taxonomy): Eukaryota > Metazoa > Arthropoda > Insecta > Lepidoptera > Papilionidae > Parnassius > Parnassius apollo. The sequence goes on from CAJQZP010000280.1 coordinate 2,245,590, forward strand.
ATTCGTCCATTAGAAGCGGTATTGAGTATACAGATGAGATATTTTCTTCTGCTTAACATTGAGTTCAAGCTAAGATCTATATATACCTTGTTTGTTAGTATCGTAAAATTTGGCCTATTTAGAAAATTAGATTTTTTTTAGTTTTCACTACCGCGATCCAGTTTTTACATTATTGTTAGGAATGATGTAATGATAAAGAGCCTTATCGTATTTTAATGGGACAATTGTGTTTATTTAAGTACTGGCGATCTGTCCCGGTTTCGCACGGCTGATATATGGATTCTACAACAGCGTAACCTACCGGGTCCAGCTATGCCTTTAACCTTCGCGGAATTGCGAGCAATATTTTGACAAAGTTTCACCGCAATCTGACGAACTTTATATCAGCTCATAAAATACTAACACACATAAATTAATGTTTATATATTAATTAGATAAAATCACCGTTTATTGGCGGAGTAAGATCCATATATATCTATCCTCATACTGTCCCGCAGATGTCAGGAGAGACAACAGAGGAAACTATATCTATCTAGTCTACAGCAGCGTTTTTTTAATAACAACTACACTAAAACCTGCGGCTGCCAATCCGCTTGCCAAGCATGGCAACTATGGCAATTATATTCCATATGAGGCAATCCATGGGGGAGGCCTGTGTTCAGCATTAGACTCTAACGGTTGTAACGTTAAGAGGGGTTTTTTAGAAATCATCGATCACTAAAAATAGTAAGGTTAAAAGTATGTTCCGTATGGATTTATCTTCTATAAATATTAGAGGAGAGTGTGTGTTTTAAGTGAGATATCTAAGCGTGTGACAGAAATAGGTTCATCATGCTAGCTTCTTTACATGGAAGAACTACGCTGTAGCTATATAATAGCTGTGGTATGATTAAGTCGGCTGGCCCGGGGCAGGAACACGCTCTCACAGAATACCAGTGTAAAATAGTAGCATGATGCTACTATGTTTCGTATAGTGAGTGTAGAGAACACGAGACCATTTTTAATTGGAAACGAGGCATTCCATCTTAGTCCTCAGGAGTGACATTGCATCTGCATTTTGATTCTTAATTGAGGATAGATGTAGATGTCTATGGAACACAGCATCCACTAAGCATCACGCGGTCTGTGTGCTCGTCTGTCATATTAATTCTATTAATAAAAAGCTATATAGAAAATTTAAATAAATAAGGGATAGAGCGCTATATGTGAGCTCTATTGCCTGGGCTTCCTATAAATTATTGAGCTGAAAAATTTGCGTAATTTTATGAAGCATACCTTGGATAACAATCGTTCTTTTATTATACCGAAGATGTAACTAAGTCAAATAGCACGCATACTAAAAAATTTAGGATGAATGCTTCGCACGTGAGGTTATTGCCAACAGCCTTTTTGAGTTCACAGTTGTAAATATACCACTAGAAATTATTTACTGGAAGAGTTGCACGTACTCCATTTGTAATACAACTTACGAGTAAAATAAAATTTTTAAAAACGCAGAGAGCTGATGATCTTCAAACGGCTGAACAGATTTTCTTGAATCATTGCTAAGAACCTTCTCTATCAAGTCATCTATCTAACCAAAAAAGAAACTAAATCAAAATAGGTTGGCTCGTTTGGACACCTTCATGCCACAGGCGGTCAGACATAATCACATGTTAAATTTATATCACCTCTCTGTTTTCGTCAGGGGTTCAAAATATATACCGGTTGCGCGGAAAACGAATACCCTCGCGTTTTGTTCAGTTAGCTAGTAATTAGCTGGTACATTCCCCAATCCCTGTTCCCGCACTATATACTCTTTCATTTCCTAAATTAAATACTTACCTCATACTTATGATCTTTCTTCATGGTCCCGCCATGACCGCCTGTACTTTGCACCGTACTCACCGCGAGGAATCCAACTGCGGTTCGTGTAAAATACACTCACTCAAATCACCATTGCATTCACTGCACTGTTAATATTCGTACTTTTTACTTTCACTTTTGAGTTAGTAACGTTCAATTATTGAATATTTAACGATTATAATTATGTGCTTGAAAATACACAGTCACATAAAGCTTATTACAATATAACTACAGATAAATGGACAATTTTCACTTCAAAGAGGCACACACTTAACCATGCTTTCATAACGCTCTTGATAAGTTTAGATTGGTCTTAATTTTTTCAAATTTACTAAGTTACGATTTGCCGAAAGTTCTGTTGCGTAAAAACATTTGTCTCAAGACATCTTAAACTATTTATTAATATTTAGTTTGTCTTATCTGAGAAAATTAAGTTAATACAATGCATAACTGTATAATTTAAGTGTTAGAATTTTTTTAATATATCTAAATTCCATATCTTTTGTCCTCCAATAGTGCTCCAATCAATAAGCGTGACATCTCACAAATTGATTTATGTAAATTGTTCCCTCGTTCAATTTATTCCAAGCATGACTGATCGTTTGGTTAGTATAAACAAGCCAGAAACTACAATAAACAAGTTTTTATTAAGCTTTATCTGATTTAGGCCAGTATGTCTTATGTTCGACATGATAGAGCCGCGCTGCAGGTATATTATTGTTGGAGCACGAATGGGTCAGTTCGACCGAAAATAGCAACTTAATGCTGTGTTTCGTATGGTGAGTGTAGAGAACCGGAGACCCTTTTTACTGGAAACGAGGCATTCCAATTTAGTCCTCACGGGTGACAACGCATCTGTATTTTGATTCGTAATCGAGAATAGATGTAAATATCTATGGACCACAGTATCCACCAATCATCAGGTGGACAGTGATCGTTTGTTAACTTCATTTTATAAAAAATTATCTAAATGGGTACACAAAGATATAATAAGAAACTTAGTAGCCGCAGCTTAGTCATCCACAATAACCAAAAAGATCCCCAATCGGCTGATGATGATGTGAACTGCGGTGAGATGGGTCCTTCAGCCCTGCTATTGCAGGTTAGTTGGAGTCTGTTACTATCATTCCATTATTCTCCTTATTCTCCGTGACTCTAATCACGCCGCGTCGCTGTTGGTTTTGAGACCCGAGAGAGAAGAGTGACGGTTATGTGCGGTGTCGTCCTCCACTCTACTCTAACCTCTACTCTAAGCTTAAATTGGTCATATAGTATTGATATGACCCGCCTCGGGAGTCGGGAATTCTGATGTTTTTTTTTTTTTTTTTTATCGATAACTACCCCATACTAGAAATTTCTCCTGTACCATGGGGCAGTTTACAAACATTAATTTCACAAGGAGAAAAATCCAGACCCTCGTGGGATTCGAACCCGCTTAGCGCTGGAGCTTAATACTAAGCAATGGAATCATCAAAGTCGCTTTCGAATGATTTATTTTCTTTGCCCTGTGGCCTCATTATAATGGGCTGGAAGGGGTCAATCCATTACATTGACTCGTTTCAATCAGACTATAAAGCACTTAAGAACTATATTATTTATTTATTTATTTTATAGAATAACAAACGAGAACACAGACCATCTAATGGTAAGAGGATGAGGTTGCCCATAGACATCTAAATCCATCCTCAATTAAGAATTAAAATAAATATGCGCTGTCACCCCCGAGGACTAAGATTGAATGCCTCAATTCCAGTAAAACGGGTCTCCGGTTCATTACACTCACTATACGAAACACAGCAGCATTAGGCTGCTATTTTACGCTGGTATTCTATGCGAGCTTGGTCCTTCCCTGATCGAGCCGACTCATTTATGCTACAACCATAATATAGCTACAGCGTGACTCTACTGTATTATACAATAATTTAAAAATCTATACAGTGTTAATATTTGTTTTATTTCCCAGACACCTAACGGCAAGGAGCTACTAGAGACGATGGCTACCTGCAACTGAAGAAGGTTGCAGGTACGTTACCATCTAGGAATAAGATTAAAAATTATTTATCAATTCTTGACAGCCTCGTTCTCCTCTACTGATCATGTGGATCCATAGACTAGCTCATATTCCATATTTTCCACGTTTGGAAGGCAGATTGGTAGCCGCAGTTTTTTTTTATTATTTTGAGCTATTATAAAAAACAACAGCTAAGCTGTATAGCTCTTATTAACACTTTTTGTGCAACCCATTAACACGTTAGTTTACGATCGTGTTGTAAAATTAAAAGAATTTCGCCCTTAATACTCTTCATAATGGTTGCGAGAAAACAATGTGTTTTCTTTACGCGTCTCTCGGGACTTACTTAGGTAAAATGACATCAATACTTTCACAATTTGATGTAGACTACACAATAATATGGCAATTTGTTCTGAAACCGATATCATTAGTATTTTACAAGAAGTTTCCCTCACTCACAACAGATGGGTTGGTAAGCGCAAAACTTATACCCTCGTACTCTCATGTTACTCCCCACTTTGACTGCCTCGTAGGTCAAGTGGTCGTAAGCGTAACTTGTAGATAACAACTGTAAAACTAAAGGTTGCAGGTTATTAGTTCGGTTCGACTGAGGATGTTGAACAATCTCATAGAATACCGGTGTAAAGTAGTGTTTAAAGTTTTTATTTTTCATAGGTAAGTCCCAAAAACCGGAAACCCTTTTAACAAATTACAGGGCATTCTGTGTTAATCCTCAGGTTTGACAACTTACCGGTCTCTTGATTCTAAGTCGAGGATAGATGTAGATGTTTAGAGGTACAGCGTTCACTTATCATCGTGTGAACTGTGTGCTTGATTGTTATTCGCACTTGTACAAAGTAAATGTATAGTAAGTTTACTGTCTATAGCTGGTCACAGGCCTCGTCTCAGCGTTGATAGACTTCACATGCCCTCAAAATATTTTGATTCCTCAAAAATTCATGTTTTCTTACGATGTTTTACTTCATCTCTAACTCGTGGGTATTAAGCAACGAAAATGTTCAATTAACGTTTTCATTGGTGCTTTCGGAGTAGAGAACTGGAAACCATAATCACTGAATAAAAGGTATTCTATCTTAGTCTTCAAGGGTGTCACCCTTGCATCTGCACGTCAATTACTAATTGAAGATTAATATAAATGTCTCCAGAAGTGAACGTCACTTATCATCAGTTGGACCGTGTGTTGGTTTATACAGTAAGGATAACCCTTATTCTATAGAAAAAGACAATTCTCGTATTATAGAAAATCATTACAATAAAAATATGATATCTTTAATATACATTTAGACTAATTAGTCACGTTCCTCTACCGTTCTTCGTTCTTTCACTGGCCGCTTGCCAGACAGTCTGTGACCCTCGTCATCCGCCCCCAACCCCAAAACATTAAGTTATCTGATTCAGCTGCTAATCAAATTTTTAGGGGAACCAAAAGGCAACGATTTGCTTATTGTTTTTCTGCAATATCAATCTGGAAGAAATAAATTTCGAAGATTTTGTACGACTTGCCAAGATACTTTTAACTAAATTGAAAACTTTGTGCTCCGTGGATAAATAAAACCTCTGAGCTGTCAGTTAGTAAGGGACAGTAAGTTCCCTTAGTAGTAGCTTAGCTTTGCTGTTACTATGGAAACTTATCGTCATTTAATATTAGACTAGTGAGCCAACGTGGCTTCACTCGCGTGATACTAGCGATCCAACTCGCGTGGTTTCGGGATTTTTTTAATTAGGAATGGTAATGCATTCATTGAAATTGAATGATATATAACAGCATAGTTATTATATAATACATTATAACAGTAAAGTTTATCGGTACGATACGTCCGCCACCTACCGTACGTTATTTGTACGAGGGTGGATTGAAAAGTACTCGGCCTAACACAGATCCATTCAATTCTAAAAATCAAATCTACCCACATTATTTAGTTCATTTCAGACTAGTTCATTGTGTGAAGTTCGAAACGTGTGCGATAATTAGTTGTGATTTTATAAATTTATTAACAAAGTAATCGGACATAATTTCCGCGAATGGAGCAAATCGAGCAGCGTGCCGTCATTAAGTACCTCCATAAGAAGGGGCTATCATCAAAAGCCATCCATGATGACATGGTCAGTACATTAGGCGATTGTGCTCTGTCATATTCATCCGTCAAAAAATGGATAGCAGAATTTAAGCGTGGTAGAGAGAGTGTGAAAGATGAACCCCGCTCTGGAAGGCCTTCGACGTCAACTACTGACGAAAATATTAAAAAAGTACTTGATTTAGTAATGGGAGACCGCATATTAAAAATTAGAGAGATAGCCGAGATTATAGGCATCTCTTATGAACGAACTCAAAACATCATTGTCGACGAGTTGGGTTTCCACAAGGTGTCTGCGAGGTGGGTTCCGCGACTGCTTTCAGTTGAACAAAAAAGGACGCGATTGACTATTTCACGCGACTGTTTGGAGTTATTTGAAGCCGATGCAGATGATTTTTTGAATCGTTTTGTTACTATGGACGAAACATGGGTTCATTACTGTACACCGGAAACAAAACAACAATCAAAACAGTGGAGAAGACCTGGTTCACCACCCCCTAAAAAAGGCTAAGTCGATTTTGTCGGCAAATAAGGTGATGGCTTCAGTATTCTGGGACTCGAAAGGTGTGATTATGATTGATTATCTTGAAAGGGGTCAGACTATAAACTCTGATTACTACTGCACCTTACTACGTCGTTTACGAGAGGAAATAAAAGAAAAACGTCGAGTAATGCTCAGAAGAAAAGTCCTGTTTCATCAAGATAACGCCCGTGTTCACACGTCAGTACAGTCAATGGCTGAAATTCACAACTGTGGCTTTGAACTGTTACCACATCCACCGTATTCACCTGATCTGGCACCATCAGACTTCTTTCTGTTCCCTAACCTAAAAAAGCACTTGGGAGGTCAAAGATTTTCGACAAACGACGAGGTCAAAGCAGCTGTAGACGCATATTTTGACTCTAAGGAAGAATCATTTTTTTTCAGCGGTCTAAATGCTTGGAAGGGGAGGTGGCAAAAGTGTATTGAACTTGATGGTGATTATGTAGAAAAATAAAAATATAACTGATTTAGTATGTGTTTATTTTCTTGGTTAGGCCGCGTACTTTTCAATCCACCCTCGTAATATGCCTACACTCTCGCGTTAATGCAAGCAATACGTTGACAAAGTTTTAGCGCCATCTGATGAACGGTATGACAGCGCATAAAATACGAACAAACAAACAATCTAATCAGTGACAAACGAGGTTATATTCCTTTTTTTATAGAATAATGGTGAAATACGAACATACAGTCCACCGGATTGTAAGTGAACGCTGAGGCCTATAGACATCCACATTTAGTTTCGATTAAGAATCATCCTGTCACCCCTGAGGACAAAGATGGAATGCCTCGTTTCCAGTAAAAAAGGATCTCCAGCTATCAGCACTCGCCATACAAAACACAGCAGTATTAAGCTGCGATTTTACGCTGGTATTCTGTGAGAGCGTGGTTCTTGTATTCCCGGTAGAGGCGACCCATTCGTACTCGTACTACTACCGTAATATAGATGTACCATGGCTCTGCATATAATCCTACTACCCTTTTTAAAGTAAATAATTGTAATTTTGGGTATAGAATATTTTAGTCGATATTGCTATATTACTGTACCCACTTTTGTCATTTCAAAATAGTGGTAAGAAGTCATAATTGTAAACTCTAAGGAGAATAATTTGGTGTCAAGGGTAGTAACTAATGGGCGGCGGTAGTCACTTAAAATCAGCTGAACCGTATGTTCGTTTGCGCCCTCTCCTATAAAAAAAATAGTTAAACTATTTATTCTATTCTTCCCCGGTCGAGCCGACCAATTCGTGCTTCTACTATTATATAGCTGTAGCATGGCTCTGCATCCTAGTCCTACTACCCTTTCTAAAGTAAACAACTATAATTTTCGGTATAGAATCCTTCAGTAGATACTGCTATCAGCTTGTAACTACTTCTGTAATGAATATATAAATATATTTCATGAAAAAATGTTCCTACGTCCTTCTTATATACCAGGTTGTAGAATTCCTTTTCCTCTCCCTTTTGTAAGAGTGATGCAGAGAGTAGTGGAAGAGCAGAGCTAGCACTGCAGTGTCCCGGTCTGAAGGATACAGAGATACAGTACTGTTTTTGTTATTCAGCATCAAGTGCACTGTAAGTGCGTTTTATCACCGCAGTTTTATAAAAAATATAGATATAATAATAAACGTGTAGATCTGACGACTCCGTGGCGCAGCGGTTTAGCAATGAGTTAACGAATCAGACGGCTGCGGGTTCGAATTCCGCACAGAATATGTCTTTTTGCGGACTACAAGTAATTGCTTCAGATCGGAGTGTTTGACTTTGTACAATTTATATATGTAAACTGCTTTCAAGATACATGAGAAAATCCTTATAACTTTTATACAAAGAAAAAATATTCATTTATATTTAAACTTCTTTAATATGGAATACGGAAACTTCTTTACGCTTCGTATTTATAATTTACACCATTATTCTCTTACGGGGAGATGCTTACCTGTAAAAGAAAGAAAATATTTATTAAAAGAAGTATTAGATTTATAGTAGCTCAAAGGATGGCATTATGTCCTTAAAATTTCATAAAACGTGAGCAAATAATGAACGATCCTTTCCAATACTAGTACCAATTGACCTGTCATAAACAGGATATCAGTAAAATACCAATGTTATGCAAAGCCTCTATACATCCCACTACTAGGCATAATTGCTCTTCCCACTTCTGTTATAAATTATCACGTTTTGTAGAAGTATGGGTGACAAAGGTCACAAGGCGGTATGAGGCAGTCGATCACCCCATTTATTCCCACGGGTGTTGTAAGAGACTCTATCACGTAAAATAGCGTGAGACTTCAAGGCGCTTTCAGATCGCCATCTTCTACTTACATAAAAACACATTATTGCGTATAAATTCTAATTATGAGATCCTTCCATACAAGTAATGTCGCATTAAATCTTTAAAGGAAACATCTAATATATTATATTCGAACCTTTTCATGTGAATAGACTTCTTTATAAATCTATGAATTGATTCTTTATAAATATATGACTTTATATATGAATTGCAGAGGTATTGCCAGCCTTTTAAAAAAAGTAAGATCGTTTCTTGCAGATATGCTATGCTGAAGCCATGACTTGGGATAAAATCAGGAAGAATAAGATTCTATTTAAAAAAAAATTAAAGAAGATCCACCTATCGCTTGGTTTTGGGACACAACAATTTTGGATTAACAAAATCTAGTTCTATGATCGATATATAACGATTATTTAAAAACGGATGGAATATTTCAGCAATAGCCAGAATAAAATATAGCAGAGTTGTGATGAGGAGACGTTGACTAAGTAGTGTTAAGTGGAAATAAGTTCCTAGATAGGAAACACCTTAGCTGCTTAATAAACTGCAGGTTCGCTCTCCCTTTGAAGAGTCATATATATGTTGTACATATCAAAGAAGATTGAAGTTGCCATATATGGTTTACGCGTATTAAAGCCATGCTGCAGCGAAAGCGGAGACCCTTTTTACTGGAAGCGAGGCATTTAATCTTCGTCCTCCTTTGTTTCTTAATCAAGGATAGATGTATTGGCCACAGCATCCACTTACCATCAGGTGGACTGTGTGCTCGTTTGCAACCTATAATATATATATATATATATAATATAAAAAAGCTATGTTATGGTTGTAGCATGAATGGGTTGGCTCGACTGGGAAAGGACTACACTCTAACATAATACCAGCGTAAAATAGTACGTTAATGCTGCTGTGTTTCGTATGGTGAGTGTATAGACTACAGACCGGAGACCCTTTTAACTGAAAACGAGCTATTCCAGCTTATAGTACTCAGGGGTTATAAACCATCTGTATTTTGATTATTAATCAAGGATAAATATGGATGTATATCAGAATTTTTACCCATATCGGGTATGCAGTAATTAAAAAACAAAACTTAATTTAAATTATTTGGTATTAAAATATTCATCTAAATTATAAAAAACATTAGTATTCAATAATTAAAAAAAAAACAGAACTTAATTTAAATTATTTGGTATTAAAATATTCATCTAAATTATAAAAAACATTATGTAGTAACCCTTTTTTTTAGTCGTATTTTAAATTTTGGCAAGTCCATGGCTTTTATATGAGGTGGCAGATGATTAAATATTTTAATACCTGTGCAAAAGGTGCTCTTATAATACATATAATTATTTATTCTAGGTGTATATAAATTATGCTTATATTTAGTGCGTATTGGACGTGAACTCCCGTTAGATTTAATCCGAAAATAGTTGCCATTCTGTTTGATAAAAAGTGATATTTCTAAAATATAAATATTAGTGAGAGTGAAAATGCCTTTTTCTTATGGGCAACAACGTTCACTTCCCATTAGGGAAACTGTGTGCCCGTTTGTCACATTTATGCTATAAAAGAATAAAATCAAGCCTTCGTTAGCACCCCTATTATTACTTCGTTTTGCAATACTTTTTTTAAACAATGTAATTGATTCCTTATGGATGCTTATAACGTATAAGCGTCCCTAGGGAACTCCTCATTGCCTGCCTCGTTGATCTATTGGTCGTAAACGCGGTTGCTGATCATTAAGACCTGCGTTCGAATCTCGGGTCGGGCTAAAATTTGTTATTTTTCTTTCAAGAAATTCTCAGTGGCCGCCCGAAGCCAGGCAGTAGGCGGTGTTTTACTTCCGTGCCTCGAAGAGAACGTAAATCCGTTGGTCCTGTACCTGATCTCTCTGCAGTCGTGTTAGATTTCCACCCTACTAGACTAGGAGAGTGAGGGAATAAAGAGTTTACAAGTGTTTACGTACACTTGGGCACTATAATCCTGCCATGTGCAGATGGCTAATCTCCATCGAGACAGGCCGCCGTAACTGAAATTCGATCTGAAGAACATTATTATTACAAAACTAATGCCAAAACAGATGCATGATAAGTGTGGGGTGCTGACATTTTTTTAAATACAGAAATTAACATAAATGTCATTAACGGTTCTAACCCTCGCAGCTGGCGATCATTGTACGTGTGGACGAATCCTGATGGAAAAAGTTTGATTGAGTTTCAAGAACTCGGATTTTAGTTTCTATTAATCCTTATCGAGGCTTTCTAGTGAAATATCTTAATATGTTATAGGAATAATTTCCCCAGAGTTGTGAGTGCGTGTACTCTTTATCTTCATCAATCATGATCAAACATGTTCAAGTACATGTATTTTCGTTTATTTATGATAGCCTTTTTAACACACTTTTAGCTTGAAGTGTAAGTTTTTTTTCATGGAATAAGAGTGACAAACGAGTACAAAGTCCGCCTGATGGTAAGTGGATGCTGAGGCCCATAGGCATTTACATTTTATCCTCGTTCAAGAATCAAAATGCAGATGTGTTGTCACCCATAGGGACTAGTATGGAATGCCTCGTATCATATTTATATATTATACAAACAGAATTTAAAAATCTGATTGCTATATCGAGAAACAGCTGTCTTATGTTTAGCTCAGGAGGATATCTGCAAGCACACATGTAGCCCACAGACATCTACTTTTATCCTAGATTAAGAATCAAAATACAGATGCGTTGTTACCGCTAAAGGGTACGATGGAATGCCGTGTTTTCAGTAAAATGGCTGTCCGGTTCTCTACATTCACCAAAGAAACAGAGCATTAAGCTGCTGTTTAATGCTAGTAATCTTTGCGAGCGTGGTTGAAATCGGGGTAGGCCCTGGTCGAGCCAACCCATTGGCGAAACACCATAATATAGATGCAGCGTGGCTCTACCGCGTAATACTCAAAGATGGCTGAACCGACTGTACTAAAACTTTACGAACGTATAAAAAGTGTTAACAGAAAGGATTTAGGTAATATTTTGTGCGTAGGACTTGTCAAAACAAGTTTTAAAAATAACGAAAAATTTACTAAATAAATATTCCTCTATTCACTTAAATCGAAATTATACATTTATAAATCATATCTAGACGAAACCAGGGCTCGTCGCTAGTTTTTAATAAATAAAAAACAAAACAACGTATCCAAAGTCAACTGCTGAATATAATATATATCTCGTTTTATTTTTTCAGTCGCGTCTTTCGTTATACATGAAACGATATGGTGTTATGGAGTCTCTATATCGGTTACTAATTAATAATATAATAGTAAGCTTCCAACCTTATAGCAGACAAGTTATGAATAATAATAAAAATAGTTTAATTATTTAAAAATTCTTTCTTACAAAGTTGCAGTTGAAGTTTACATGAAGAAATCAAAATAAAAGAAAGGCTGTGCGTAAAAAATAATACAGTCGATTCCTAAACTAAAAAAAACTGAACTGTAGTTATTGGCTACTATCTTAATGGTACACGAAAAAATTGTTGAATTAAACAGATATAAGCATCTAATTAGATAAGTAAAATTAAAATTAACGTAATAATTGAAATAATACTATTGAAATAATACTAGTTTTTACGGAATTTATCGCGTATATTTAACTTTTTAAATACCCGACGTTTCGAACGCTTTACAGCACTCATGGTCACGGGCGGGACTGAGATGTTCAACGTCCATATGTCATAGTTAAACGCGGTTACCATAGATTAAAATTTAACTTTTGTTCCGATCTATGCAGTATGAACTTATGGTATCTTGAAGTCTTGCAGTTGTATGCTTGTTGGGATTTAATTTTTTTTATTATAGGACCCCAAGCAGATGGTAGCACCCAGCCATCTTCTCTATTGAAATTAGGATGTTTTTTGATTTCAATAGCCTCGTGAATCATCCTTGGAAGGAATCGGTGTTCTTTAGCGAGGATCTGCGGTCTATCAAATCTGATGTAGTGACGGGGGCGTCCTGTACGTTCACAGACTGCAGACTTCCCGGAGCGTCGATTCTTCACATCAGCTATATGTTCTTTAACGCGGGTTTTTATTGATCTTTTAGTTTGTCCTATGTAGGAGAGACCACATTCACAATCAAGCTTGTACACTCCTGCATCTTGCAGAGGGGAGCTTAATTATGAATGTGGTCTCTCCTACATATCAGATACACATTACGCAACAGGACGACGTAAAATTAAAATGGGAAATAACCGTTATAAAAATAAGAAACGACTGGGTTGGCGTTAAGAAACAGGCATAAATATGATTTTTTTTCAAGAGGTTGAGTCAATTATACCTGAAACTTTATGTGTTTTTCTTAATGATGTCATCATGAAGAATAATGCATTGCATGTGGATTAGGCCTACTGGGGATATAAAAATGTGCCACTTACTCTACCTTATTGTGTTGTAGAAATGAGTTTTGAAAAAACTCATGTTAAAGTAGACTTTGCGGCGATCGTACGGTAACACTATCTAAAAGAAACTAATTTGAAAAAACTTTCTAAGTATAACTACCAAATGGCCTTACTAATAATAAATTCAAAATAATTCGAATTTCTAAAGTACATCTCACCGGTTGCAGGATTTACGTCTAAATACAATTTATTATCAACACTGAATCCTAATGCGTTAGACTCTTATAGTTTTTATTTGTAGTATATTTTATCAATTTCTTCTTATTCAAGGCGCTCTTGTTAGTGTTGTCTCAAGTGATACCATTTGCTGGGTACTTTGTTACGGGTGTCACGTCGCGCAATCACTCTCATAGCAATTCTATTGCCTGTCTGCCAATCCGTCTGTGATCCTTGTTATACTTGAACGGTGTCCTTAAGCAGTATACACATAATTAGCTACTAAATGGTTTAAATAATTTACATAATATTAATTATAATATATTTATTATTTACTTATATTTTTTATAGTGTAAAGTTCCTTGCAGGTGTCCATAGACTTCAGTAGCCACTTATCATGTGTGGACTGTGAGTTATTTTGTCACTTAAATTTTATAAAAAAAAACATATGGTACGAACATACATTTAACAAAATATTAATGTTCTTCAATGATGATATATTTACAAGAGTACTGCACACTACCGTTACCGTTACAGTATATTAAAGTCCACTGCTGAACGTAGCCCCCCCCCTCCCCCTCCATAGATTTCCAATGGAGATTTTTGCCATCGTTGCTATTTGGCAAGCGTGTTAGCAACCGCAGTTTTTATTTTTAGTCATTATTAGGAGACGTTGCTGCCCGTCTCCTAGTGGGAACATGACTTCTCTTATTTCTAAAAGAGTTTTCAGGGCAAGGAAATGTCCGTCGCGCTGCATCTATGCTTTTTGGCGAACTTCACATATCTTCGAAATATTTTCTCTTTTATCTCATGCATGCAGGTTTCGTCACCATGTTTTTCTTTACCATCGAGCATTTTTAGCAATTTTAGGCGCTGATTTACCACGTAAAATTGCAATTAAAAATTTCATTGGTGCCGACGGAGACCGATGACGGGTGGCTACCGTACTGTGAATTTCACAGAGACCGCTTAGACCCTAACTTTTCACGGCTTTACATATTAAATAAAATTAATTGAACGGATTTTTACACGTTTAAATCAACTTATTTTACTATTGATTCTCGAAGTTTGGGGTGCTTTACAGCACCCATAATCACGGGGGACTACCTCTTTGGTCTAGTGGTTGTAGTAGTGCGACTGCTGATCATGAGGTCCTGGGTTCGAATCCCGTGTAGGGCCAAAAAATTAATTATTGAGTTTTTCTGTCAAGAAATTCTCAGTAGCTGTCCGGAGTCAGGAAGTTGGCGGTGTCTAACCCCGTGACTCGGAAAGCACGTAAAGTCGCTGGTCCTGCGCAGTCCAGATCTCTCTCCCGATTGTGTCGGTTTACCGTCCCATCGGATTACGGGTGAGGGAATAGAGAGTGCACCTGTGCTTGCGCATACACTTGGGCACTATAATCCTGTCCTGCGCCGATGGCTAGCCTCCGTTGAGGCAGGCCGCCGTGGCCGCAATTCGGTTTGGAGGACATTATTATTAGTCACGGGGGGAAATAAGCTTTATGATGTTCAGATGTCATAGCTCCCTCAGGCTACTTTAAGCTTTTGAATATAAATTTTTGGTGAAATTAATTTTATTCAAACTTTTAGAAGTTCGTAAAGTGCGTAATTGTTTTAGTTTACGTACATGAAAGTATAATATAATACCTAAAACTTTTATTAGCCTACCCTCAAATTTAATTAAGAGAATTTGTTATTGTTTAATTTAAGAAATGATATTTCTTGAAATCTCTTAACCTTCGTAAAAATCTGTTTCACGTCGTTTATAAATTTCTAAACATATACACAATGTAAACTTTAGGAATCTTTTTATTTTTATTTTATAGAATAAAGATGACAAACGAGCACACAGTCCACCTTATGATAAGTGAATGCTGTGACCCATAGACATCTAGGTACATGTGTCTTCATTTGAGAATTAAAATACAAATTCGTGGTTATCCCTGAGGACTAGGATGAGTTCTCTACGCTTACATGAAAGACAAAAAAAATAAAAAAAAAAGGAAAGTTAGCCGCTCTTCCACGCTGGTATTCTGTAAGAATGTGGTCACACCCTGGTCGAGCTGGCCCATTCGTGCCATGCCCATGCGTTCGTAATAAATGGTTATTAGCTAATTATGTATATACTGCTTAAGGACACCGTTCAAGAATAACCAGGATCACAAACTGATTGGCAGACAGTCAATAGAATTGCTATGAGAGTGATTGCTCGACGTGACACCCGTAGCAAAGTACCCAGCAAATGGTAACACTTGAGACGACACTAACAAGAGCGCCTTTAATAAAAAGAAATTGATAAAAATATACTTAAATTAAAAAAAATAGAGTAGAACGTATCAGGATTAAAATAAAAATTATCTGATGGAGGACAATGGTTTGCTTCTTAGACCCTTGCTTAATTAGGCTTTCAGTTAACAGCCTAGCCTTTTTAATAAACGGCGTCATTCACTTAGCGGCCTGAATGATATGCAGCCGATGTGTCTAATAAACACTGCACCTATCTTGTAATATCAGCGACAGTAGGTTAAGGTGTGTACATTTATATAGTAATTGTACACAGACCAACGACCGAATGAAATATTAAGGTGATAACATGTTATGATGATGTCACGTAATGTCGCTGGTCTGTCTGTATTTCACCCCACTATAATGAAGATAATTATGATAAAGTACATGACTAATGATGAGTAAATACAGATATAGTACTCGAAGGAATATCGCAATCGGAAGATAATTTCAAATATTTCTAACACAGCTCCATCTAGTGGTACTCTAAGGAATGTCGCAATCGAAAGATAATTTCAAATATTTCAAACGCACCGCCATCTAGAGGTACTTGAAGGAATATCGCAATAGAAATATAATTTCAAATAATTCAAACAAAGCATCATCTATTGGTAACCCCTCGATCCAATCAGATCGAAGGAATATCGCAATCGAAATATAATTTCAAATAATTCAAACACAGCACCATCTAGTGGTATCGAAGGAATATCGCAATCGAAATATAATTTCAAATATTTCAAACACATCGCCATCTAGTGGTACTCGAAGGAATATCACAATCGAAATATAATTTCAAATAATTCAAACAAAGCACCATCTAGTGGTACTCGAAGGAATATCGCAATCGAAATATAATTTCAAATATTTCAAACACAGCGCCATCTAGTGGTACTCGAAGGAATATAGCAATTGAAATATAATTTCAAATAATTCAAACACAGCGCCATATAGTGGCTTTCGAAGGAATATCGCAATCGAAATATAATTTCAAGTAATTCAAACAAAGCGCCATCTAGTGGCTTTCGAAGGAATATCGCAATCGAAAGATAATTTCAAATATTTCAAACACAGCGCCATCTAGCGGTACTCGAAGGAATATAGCAATTGAAATTTTTATTTGAAATTACTGGAAGGAACATAGCAATTGAGTCGTTACTTCTGGAAATATAATTTCAAATAATTCAAACACAGCACCATCTTGTGGTACTCGAAGGAATATCGCAATCGATTCGTCACTTCTAGAATAATTTTTTAAATAATCGGAGCGCAAGCGCAACCCGGTGGCACTTGACAGAGTCTACGAAGTAGCGGGCGACCGGAGCTGCCCACACTTTTTCGTTGACTGTCAAAGAGCGCAGTTGTCTGAAAACTGTATCGCGTTCCGTATAGTTTGAACATTGAGTTACGTTGTGATTTATGGTAGTAGTTATTTAAGTGATTTTTGCCCAGAATAACAGTGACGGCTTCTCATCATTATTAAACAAACTCCCGTAGTACGCCCACAAGAAACATAAATTACTAAGTTGGACAATAACGAGGGCAATTTACCCGTATTTATTATTTTATACAGAGACCTAAACATTAGAAAGAATTAGAATAATATAAAAAAAACATTAGAAATATAATAGTATTAGCCAGTAGCACTATTTCTGCCATCAGTCCGTCTAGGTAGGTTCCACCCTCTCACCTATAACAGAAGTGCGTGCACTGCTGTGTCCAGTCTGCAGGTACAAGAAGCCGGTAAAATTAGAGATTGTGAGATATTCCATAGTAGTCCTCAGAAGTGACAACGAATCCGTAGTCTTGTTTGTCCGAATTTGCCTGCAGTTGCCACTTAACTTCAGGTGGACTGTATGTTCATTTGTCACACATATTCTGTTTAAAAAAATGTTCTGGCCTGGATGTTTGCTTATGTATAATATATGTATTTTGAATGCCTCCCTAATACAAAAATGAAGGTAGTTAGATTGGAACAAGGGTGGGCACTTCCTACCCTACAAAGGTGTTCTGTTCACTCTAGAAGATCAGTACCCGGATGATTTTTTTTGAAATTACATTTAGATACAAATTACATACTGATGAATAATATTTTTTGATCTTATTGACATAATAGAAAAAACTAAACTGGTTATTTGAATAAAAAATCATGAGTGCGATTAGTTTAATTAAAATTTTCGTATTTTTAAAAAATACTGAAAAAAGGGCTCGAAATTGCAGATTTTCTCACAAAAAAAAAACTTGAAAAAAAAGGAAAAAAAATTCGGAGAGAAACCAGGACGCGAACCAAGGCTTTAAGATTTTGCGACCGCTCGATATCCACTTGAGCTGTTACGATCATTAACACAACGTCAAAATTTACCTTCTTATATTGTAGCAGTTTTTCATTGCCTAAAAACACGGACAAAAAGCCATTTTCTAAAAATAAATCCTAGCTAGATCGATTTATTGTCCCCGAAACTCCCTGGACACTAAATTTTATGAAAATCGTTGGAGCCGTTTCCGAGATTCCGATTATATATATACGAGAATTGCTCGTTTAAAGGTATAGGATTAGGAAGGAAATCTTCTTATTGTGTTAAGTAGAATGAACGCCATGTTAGGCTATGATGTCAGGATATCTCTTTATAAATTATATCTTCACTTTCAAAATTGTTCAATTTTATCCGACGCCACGGCAGTGCCCCCGCCAAGTTAAGCAAAAAAGGGGCACGGCCGTACCACACTTTTCTCGAAGCAATTCCGGCCATTTTTGACCCCTTATAACTTCGTTGTGAATAAAACTAGAAGCCTGAATTCCATAGTTCACTAGTGTGGTTGCTAATCCAGTCCGCAGCAAAGGATAATCTCCTAAGCTTCAAGCTAAATGGGACGGCCCGTACCGGATTGTGACCAGGATCGACGATGTAACCTACCGGATACAGAAAGGCGCAAGAGGGACTCCTAAGATCATCCATGTGGATCGCCTGGCGCGTTATTATGGGGCCGATAATGCTCGGGACAAGCATGTCTTAGGAAGGCGCAGTGTTGTGCGCCTAAGTTGACGTCTGGCACTAGTGGCATCTAGTGTCGGGTAACAGTGCGAGGAGAGCTTTTCAGAAAATGGCATGACTAATCTTTCAACCAACAGCGCTATCTAGTATCGAATTGAAGAACTAAGCTTTTTAGAAGCCCCACACTCGAACTTTCTGCGCCTGTTTGTTCGGCGCCCGTATTTACTCGAATATTCTGGATGTTTCGGTAGAAAAGGTGTATAATGTATATAAAAATATGTGTTAAAGATGCTGCAACCTGCGATCGAGGCAGTATTGAATTTGGCGAGACAAGCGAAGCTTCGGAGCGAAATAAAGTGAATCAGTGTGATTAATTATTAGTGTTTTAAGTTTTAATTGGTGTTCGGTAATAAAAGTGTAAATTTTGGTAATTCAATCGGCAGTTTTTATTGTCATGAACCTCAAGCTCGTAACAATAGGTAATCAATTTGCACCAGTAGTTTAGGAATTATAATTAGTCAAAAGGACATTGCTCAGCGCCCATACATTGTTCGCCCTGGAACCAAAAGCATCGGAAAATTGTGTGTTGTATTGTCGATCATTAGTCGATCCTATATGATCTAATTTTTGTAGCGGACTAGCTGCAAAAAAGATATATTTCAAAAAAGTATCAGATTTTGAGGTTATAGTAGAACTACCACTGTTATGGTTTTTATCATTTGGTGTGATTTTTAATAAACTGAAAAACAATATCTTGTTACATTTAACAATTTTAGTAACGTACTTCAACAACATAAAACCACTAGCAGAGACGCAATTTACACAAAATACAAACAAAGAGAATATAAACTCCCTTAGTAAAAGTACATGTATGAAAGGGCGCCAAACCACTCCACCAACATCAAGACATGAAATTAATTTTTAGAACAACAGTACTGACAACGTAGGCGAATTATACTAGTTCTATAAATGTTTATCCTCGAATAATTTTATCGATATAATGTTTATCGATTTATTGTTTATCGTAATTTTTATATTAAAAATATTAGTTATCATAAACTCGTGATCGTTTATTTAGAAGTAAGTCACACGCTTTTCTAAACCATCATTAGAAAACGTGATCATGATGAAATAATTAGGTTTCGTTCACTTCAGCATTATTCTAACTACATATTTATTTTCGAATTTAACCTCATTCATTAGGTGTAGTAGGTTTTTTAAATTATACTTTTAGGCAATAGCAAAAAGATATGGTAGTTGATTGTTTTATTATGGTTTCTATTTGCACTTTATATGAAATAAATTCCAAATTTGATTCAGATTATAAAATATACAACTGATCATTAAAAATTCAAAAGATCGATTATAATCGATTGGGCGTCCCTAGTAATTTTTATACACCACAACATGACGTTTGGCGAAGATGGCGGCGATTAATGTTGTAAGTCGAATAGAATACTTTTTTAATGTTCATTTTAGCATGCAGCTAGTTCGTGTTATAAAAGTATTTGCAACAAATATAATAAAATAGATAATTAATTACCGTGTATGTCCGATGTTTTTATTGCACAGGGCGATTTTGGACATTGTCCTTTCTTAATTTTGTCACTCACTCACCGACCGATTATCAAAACTCTAAGACACTTCTAGTTAACACAGAAGCTTCAAATTTAGAACACAATTAGTGTTTAGTGTATAAATTAAGGAAAATCTAAAATATTTTTTAATTTCAGTCCAGTTTTCAAATACACTAACTGCATAAATAACTTTGTAATCCCATATAAATTTATAGGCTTACAAAGTTACATTTGCAGTGTAGTGGCGGTTGAGAATATCCACTACCCCATATCTTCCCGTGGGTGTCGTAAGAGGCGACAGAGGGACACAGAAAGGAGATGGGCAGCAGCATCTTCCTAATAACAACTATGACAATAAAAAACTGCGGTTGCCAACCCGCTCGCCAAGCGTGGCAACTATGGCAAATATCCCCCCATGAGCAACGACGCAAATAAACGGCCCCCAGTCCCCGGCGGCCCCGCTATTCCTGGCTACGGTGGCGACCATGGTAACGGCGGGGCAGGGGGTGCTAAGAATCTCCGGAGGAGGTTCGGTTACCACCTACGACGACTCGACCTGGCAACGTATAACGCACGCACCCTGAGGACTGACGAGAAGATACTGGAGCTGGAAGAAGAGGTAGACAAGTTGCGCTGGCATATTATTGGATTATCTGAGGTCCGAAGAGAGGGGGAGGACACGGTAATCCTCGAGTCCGGCAACTTGTTCTATCACCGGGAGGGCGACCATCTGTCCCAAGGTGGTGTCGGATTTATTACAAGAGCTCGTCCACAAGTCTCTCGTCAACAACGTTGTAAAGATTGGGAGTGTGTCGACGAGGGTCGCGTAATTGGTACTCAGAATCACCAAACGGTATTCGCTGAAGGTCATACAGGCCTACGCACCAACCTCGGTACATCCCGATGAGGAGGTGGAGGAAATGTATGAGGATATTTCTAGAGCCATGTATTCCTTCAAAACCCAATACACGGTGTTGATGGGAGACTTCAACGCAAAACTAGGCACAAGAGAGGGCGGTGAGCTGAAGTTAGGGAATTTTGGAGTAGGGCAACGGAACCGTAGGGGCCAGCAGCTGGCTGACTTTATAGAGAAAGAGGGACTCTTTATGATGAACTATTTCTTCCAGAAGCGGCCCCACAGGAAGTGGACCTGGTCGAGCCCCGACGGTTCGACAAAAAATGAGATTGACTTCATTATGACGACCAGACGCCAACTGTTCGGTGATGTCTCAGTGATCGCAAGGGTGAAAACCGGTAGCGATCACCGAATGGTTAGAGGCACACTGAACCTAAACGTAAAGTTGGAGAGGTCTCGTCTAACGAAGTCAACGCGCCGTCCCCCTCGTGCTCTAATCCAGAATCCCAAATCTTTTCAGCTCGAGTTACGTAACCGCTTTCAGTGCCTAGAAGATTGCAATGCAGTGGACGATATGAATGACAAGCTCGTGGAAACCGTCCATGCGGTCGGAGCTAAGTTCCGCAAGACCTGCCGCAGAAGAACACAAAAACTCTCCGATCACACTCTTAATCTCATGACTGTTAGACGGGAGATGAGGCTGCAATCGTCAACAGATTTGACAGCATACAGGCAGCTGAACAGACAGATCTCCAAATGCATGCGGCGAGACTTACACAACTTTAATACTGCTCGTATTAAAGAAGCGATCGAGCGGAACCAGGGCTCCAAAGTCTTTGCCAGAGATCTGTCTGCCAGAAAGAGCCAACTGTCAAAGCTGAAAACTGAGTGTGACAGCATCGTTTCCGAGACACCTGAGAATTTGAGTGAGATTGAGAGGTTCTATGGGCAGCTGTACACATCATCGTTGGAGCCACACGCAAGTGTGAGTAACGATTCAAGAGCAAGTCTTACCCGACACTATTCCGATGATATCCCGGACGTCAGTCTGAGCGAGATTAGAATGGCTCTCCAGCACCTTAAAAACGGCAGGGCCCCAGGCGAGGATGGAATTACAGCGGAGCTTCTGAAAGCGGGTGGAACACCGGTACTTGAAGTCCTTCAGAAGCTCTTCAATTCCGTCCTCCATGGTGGCACTACTCCAGAGGCGTGGAGCAGAAGTGCGGTGGTCTTGTTCTTTAAGAAAGGCGATAACGCTCTCTTGAAGAACAACAGACCGATTTCCTTTCTAAGCCGCGTCTACGTGCTATTTTCGAGAGTCATTACGAATCGTCTCGCACGCAGACTCGACGACTTCCAGCTTCCCGAACAAGCCGGTTTCCGAAAAGGCTTCAGTACCATAGACCACATACATACCCTGCGGCAGATTGTACTGAAGACCGAGGAGTACAAACTGCCACTTTGCCTGGCGTATGTGGACTACGAGAAAGCCTTTGATTCCGTCGAAATTTGGGCGGTGCTACAGTCCCTTCAGCGGTGCCAAGTTGACTGTCGGTATATCGAAGTGCTGAAGTGTTTGTACAGTAGGGCTACGATGGCTATCCGAGTACAGAACCAGAGTTCGAAGCGTATCCAACTGCAGAGAGGTGTAAGACAGGGTGACGTTATATCCCCGAAACTCTTCACCGCTGCGTTGGAAGACGTTTTCAAGCTATTGGTCTGGAAAGGAACGGTATTAACATCAATGGCGAGTACATCACTCACCTTCGATTTGCCGACGATATAGTCCTTATGGCAGAATCGCTGGAGGACCTTAGCACTATGCTCAATGACCTCAATGTTGTCTCCCAACGGATAGGTCTTAAGATGAACATGGACTAAACAAAAATCATGTTTAATGTCCATGTCACACCTATGCCGGTAGTTGTTGGGAGCACTATGCTCGAAGTTGTTGACGAGTACGTTTACCTGGGACAAAAAGTCCGACTAGGTAAGTCCAACTTAGACCGAGAGGTCATTCGACGGGTTCAACTCGGCTTGGCAGCGTTCGGGAAATTACGACACATCTTCACGTCAGGTATACCTCAATCTCTGAAAACTAAAGTGTACAACCAGTGCGTGTTGCCAGTGATGACTTACGGATCAGAGACGTGGTCCTTCACCGCTGGCCGTATGAGGACGCTCAAAGTCGCTCAGCGAGCTATGGAGAGGGCTATGCTCGGAGTTTCTCTGCGTGATAGACTCAGAAATGAGGATATCCGCAGTAGAACCAGAGTGACCGACATAGCCGAACGGATTAGTAAGCTGAAGTGGCAATGGGCCGGCCATATAGCTCGAAGAACCGATAACCGATGGGGAAGGAAGGTTCTCGAGTGGCAGCCTCGTACCGGTAGGCGTAGTGTAGGGCGACCCCCACTAGATGGAGTGACGACGTGAGTGGTAAGACATGTAGGAAGTCGATGGATGCAGGTGGCTCAGGACCGTGCTTTGTGGCGTTACTTGGGGGAGGCCTATGTTCAGCAGTGGACTTGTGAAGGGCTGTAATGATAATGAATGATGATTTTCAGTGAATAAATCAGTGTACCTGTATATTATGTACTTTGTTGGTAATCAAGAAGTAGAAGGTACAGGAAGGAAAAAAAGTAGGACTATCTGCAAAAAGAAATGAGATGCCATCAAAAACATAACTTGTAAAAAAACCAAGTCTCGCAACTCAGTTCTTCTATCGTAAAAATTTGTGAGATCCATGTAATAGCAAGTCGGTTAATTTATCCAGTCTCTACTTAAGGGTCCTTCTGTCTTAAGTTATTACGTAATCAGCTAACATAACAACATCATGTTGTGACCATATCTAATAAAAATCTTTTTTGTTTTAAATAAATAGATTGACTTGGCAATCTTACTAAGCAATCGAATTTAATACAATAAGTATTACTTGTGAGATAGAATGTGTTTTCATGCGATGGCCCAAATCAATCTATTTACTTAAAACATAAAATATTTTTAATATTGAAATGGACACAACAAGATGTTGTTATGTTAGCTAATTACGTAATAACTTAAGACAGAAGAACTTTAATAGAACCTCTTGTAAAATTCCCTTGCTACGCTGAGGGATACAAGACAAGATCCTAATGTTGAGGTAAAGTTTTTTAGGAAAAAAAATATCCCCGTTTCTATCATTCCACTTTCCAGAAAGTCATTTTATATAAAGAAAAGATTGTTTCTTTACTCTCTGTTTTAAAATAAAAACCAAAGTAAACTTCGCAAGATTTACTCTACATTTTATATTATCTTTGTCTAGCGAAAGAAGAGGTAACATTCCAATACAAAGTAATGAACACTAAAATTTTGCTTTGTTGTGGTCAAGATAACTTCAAAGCAACATGGGATATATATATATTTTAATATATCGTGCTCATAAAGCTAGAAAGACTATTGTGAGTAAAGTTTTTTATATACAAGTAATGAGATAACCGATAACGAGATACCATTGTGTAGTGGCAGTTTAAGATACCCAATATCCCACACTGTTCCGTGGGTGTCTTAAAGGATTGGTTAACAATCGCAGTATTTTTATTATTTTGAGTTATTATAACAAATATCCCCCAAATAAGGCAATATTTGAAGGTAGCCTATGTTCAGCCGGTGACTTTTCTTATACAGAAAAGTCCACTGTGATCTCACGAGTAAAAAAAAAAAGAATTAATCCGTCTACTTTTTTTAATACACCAGGTTTTGCTAAGAGATTTCAAGAAATATAATTTCTTATAATTAAAAAATAAGAAAATACTCCTAATTAAAATTAAGGGCAGGCTATTAAAAACTTTAGGAATTATATTATACTTTCATATAAAAATAAAAATGCATTTACGAACTTATAAAAATTTGAATAAAATTAGTTTTATCAAAAATTTATATTCAAAATCTAAGGTAGCCAAAGGGAGCTATGAATAAACAACTACCAGGTCTCTCACCGAACTTCGGGAATTAATATAATTATAATAATTCAAATTAAACACGTGAAAATTCGGTTAATTAATTTTATTCAATGTGTAGAGCCTTGATAGCTCAGGGGCCAAGCGCTCTTTGTAAAATTTACAGTACACTATACATTCAATTTTTAATATATTTATATTCACAAAACTTTACCTTATTTATATTTGAAATCTATAATTTAAAGGAAAGAAGAGACTCTCTCGATCTTTATCGAGCAGTATATATTCCTTGATATCGATGAACTAGTATCAGAACTATAAAATTACACCCTATTACGACTTTCGGGCTCAAGTTAATAACCTGATAAGGTTTTCTCGGATGTCGTACTAGGAATGTGAACCGGGAATTTATTTACGAAGAAATACAAAAAAATATACTTTCAAATAGCGTGTTTTAAACACTGGAGAAATATATAGTAATATTGCGTTATAATTTACCTTGATTGATTACAATTGATTTTTATTTTCAAAAGCTGTTTTTATTTTTATAAGCTGCCAGTTTTGCTTATAATTCATTTTTGTCTTTTTAGATGCCAGGATTTTCATAGAAGGCTTATATTTTTATAAGCCAGGTTAGATTATATTTGGTTTTTATTTTTATAAGCTACCAGGTTTGTTCATAATTGTTTTTTATTTTCCTATGATACCAGATTTCTTCTTAATTAATTTTTATTTTCATAGGCAGCCAGATTTGTACATAATTTATTTTAATGTTTGTTAGCTGCCAGGCTTGTTCATAATTGTATTTTATTTTCCTATGATGCCAGATTTGTTAATAATTGGTTTTTGTTTTTATAATCTGCCAAATTTGTACATGATGGACTTTTATTGAAGACAGAACTTCTTTATAATCGCTGTTATTTGATGAAACGAAAAAGCGACGTAAAGAAGTGACAAACATATACATTTATAGAATTTAGTCTGCGAGAGAATGAGATATGTATACAATGTTTCCTATTATGCATTTGATTTATAAGTAGTAAGAAATATTTTTGATTAGAAAATATTTAAGTACTTCATCGTCATCATCATTACAGCTCTTAAAAGTAAAGTCCACTGCTTAACATAGGTCCCTCAAGGAATGCCACAAATCACGGTCCTGATCCACCTGCATCCATTGACTTTCTGCATGCCAGGTCGTCGCTCCATCTAGTGGGGGTACACACCATCTACCGGTAGGCGAAGTGTAGGGCAATCCCCCACTAGCTGCTACTCGGGTACCTGTTTTTCCCATTGGTTGTCGGTTCTTCGAGCTATATGGCCGGCCCATTGCCACTTTAGCTTAGTAATCTTTGGGCTATGTCGGTCCCTCTGGTTCTACTGTGAATATCCTCATTTCTAAGTTTATCACGCAGAGAAACCACGAGCATAGCCCTCTCCATAGCTAGCTGGGCGACCTTGAGCGTCCTCATACGGTCAGCAATAAAGGACCAAGTCTCAGTTCCATTAGTCATCCCTGGCAACACGCGCTGATTGTACAGTCTCCTTTTGAAGTTTTGAGGCATAGCTGACGGGAAGATGTGTGTAATTTCCCGAACGATGCCCAGCCAAGTTAAACCCGTTAAATGACCTTTCGGCCGAAGTTGGACTTACCTGGTCGGAATATTTGTCCAAGGTAAACATACTCATCAAAAACTTCGAGAAGGATATGATATAACCATCAATGTTAATACCGTATCCTTTCCAGTCTAGTATTAAACATTATAACTGGCTTGCCAGGCAGACGTTATTCTACCCTTTTCGACGGCCCTTTGTTATGTCCTAATAAAAATCCTTAAATTAGCAAAAAATTGATGATGAAAAATTGAATGATTTCATATATTTACGCAAATACTATTATATTTTTACAGATTTTATCACGTTTAATTGTACTTATTTTTAATTACCGACATTTTGCGTGCATTGCTGGTTTTTCTCTCCATACAGTGGAGAGTCACCTTATACTTCCATTACCGAATTAAGATACTTTCGTCTTCATAATCGGTTATAAGAGCCATGTGGACGGTTTATTGTCACTACCGCTTACTGGTCCATTGAGCTATGTCAGTTACTCTTGACTCTGGACTACTACGAGTATAGTTACCCTCATTTCAATGTCTATCACGCAGTTTAACTTCGAGCATTGCCTTTTAAAAGTATTTAGTCACCGTTATAAGCTCTGTATTATATATTAACAAATAAATATATAAAATGCCCAGATTAACAACCGGGATCAGCGCAAGAGGTCAAATACATTTTGCACTGCGATCGTCAAACTTAGGCGCAGCCATTAATATAAATATTTCCTTAAATTAGCGTTCCTGACATCATAGCGCCGCAATCTTCCGCCCGTATTAATCATCATCATTACTATAGCCCTTCACAAGTCCACTGCTGAACATAGGCCTCCCCCGAGGAATGCCACAAAGCACGGTCTTGCGCTATTTGCGTTCACTGATTTCCTGCTTGTCTTACCAGGTCGTCACTCCATCTAGTAGTCCTACACTTCGCCTACCGTTACGAGGCTGCCAATCGAGAAGCTTTTTTACTCATTGGTTGTCAGTTTTCTGAGCTATATAAGACCTCCACACTATGTGCGGTATTTGATGGAGTGGAGTCAAAATGTGAGACATAAATGGCCGTATACTTTGATTGAATTTACTTAGAGGCCTAAATTTTATACCCCCATTAGGCATTAGTTTAAACTTATTATTTGGACAGAGGGAGCACAAAGTGACACGTATGATTTTTCGTTTTTTTTTTATTAGATACGTAACATTATTATTATATTATGAACATTATCATCATATTTAAAATATTGAGCTCTGTTGTTTTTATCGTTCAATGTGGTAATGAACATCAGGTAGCGAAGTATTTTTGCATTTATGCTCTCTACGAGATAGAAGATCCGTGATTAGAACAGCGTGCCAAAAAAGTTACAAAGATTGTCTATTTTTTTAAACAAAATGTAATATTTTTCCGTATGATTAAATTTCTGTCTATATGTGTGCAGAGACAGGGAAACTCAATTTGAATAACAAGCAGGCAGCTGAGCTCTAGGGATATTTGTTTTCATACAAGCGGTATTTTTGGTACATATGCTCTTTTGTGTCCAATTTGATTTGTAAAAATATGATTGTAAATCCGTCCATCAATACAGTGCAGCCTATAGAAGTCCTCTGCTGAACTGAGGCCTTCCCCACATATTTCCTCATATAATTTGAAGTATTGAAAAATTGAAGAACTTTAGAATTTGCCACAGTTGCTATTCTTGGCGGTTGGGTTGGCAACAGGAGATATTTAATTATGTTGAGTTGTTATCAGGAAGATGCTGCTGCCCATCTCCCGTTTCAGTTTCCCTCTGTCGCCAGTTACGACACCCACGGGACGATATGGGGCAGTAGATATTCTTACACCGCCACTACACGGGAATATTAAATAGTAAGTTATATACTTACTATTTAATATGATTGCACTACGTTTGCCTAGGTGCGGTCTTCCTCCATATTACGTGTACTCCACCGACTGCCACTTATTACCAAATCACTTCTGTTTATAAACATGGAAGGCTGTGTCGCTAATCTTGGTTCTCCAGCTGATTTTGTAATTACGAATTTTATTTACCAGAGAAACTTCGAGAAAGCTCAGTGGCGTGCCTTGAAATATCCAGCAGTGGACCGCCGTAGACTGAGCATGATGTAAGAAAGCTGAGAATTGAAAAAAAAAAAAACAGAATCAATTTTATAGAAATCAACCCGCTAGCCTGCAGATGCAGTAGTGCAGATGCTTTGTTGTTTTCACCCCTGAGGATAGTCCTCAGGGATGGAATGCCTCGTTTCCATTCAAAAAAGGGTTCTCTACACTCACAATACAAAGCCTAAGCATGAAGCAATTTTACGCTTAACGGGATGGGATAGTCCTCGAAAGTAAACGAATGCAAAAATACACTCCTTACTCCCCATCACCACACCTCATTTTCACTATCCGCGACAATCTGAGCGGTGATTTCAGGCGCAGGACCAACAGTGTTATATGTTTTCCGAGGCACGGGTGTGAAACGTCGCCAAAATTATGACTCCGAGCTAATTCTGAGAATTTATTGAGAGAAAACTCAATCACAGACCACTATTATTCATGTCCTTTTATTTTCTACCGTATCTCCGACGAAGTAAATAATTGAATAATAGTTATGTTGATAAACGGTCAACGTGTTTACGAAACGCTTAGTCGGTAATGCATTTGGCGCCAAGCGGATTGAGTGCATTTTATTCTTTTAAAAGAAAACAAGTCACAAGCGAAATTCAGTCCTTTGTTTTATCGTTTTC
This sequence comes from Parnassius apollo, assembly GCA_907164705.1. Taxonomy (NCBI): domain Eukaryota; kingdom Metazoa; phylum Arthropoda; class Insecta; order Lepidoptera; family Papilionidae; genus Parnassius; species Parnassius apollo. The sequence continues at coordinate 2,274,983 of CAJQZP010000280.1, forward strand.
ATAATATTGTGCTCTAGCTATTTGATTTAAAGTACCCGGATGACCGGCTTTTATTTTGAAATTACATTAAGATACAAATTACATATTGATGAATAATATTTTTTGATCTTATTGACATAATAGAAAAAACTGAACTGGTTATTTGAATAAAAAATCATGAGTGCAATTAGTGTTATTAAAATTTTCGTATTTTTAAAAAATACTAAAAAAAAGGGCTCAAAATAATAGATTTTCTCACAAAAGAAGGTAACTTTAAAAAAAAAGGAAAAAAATCAGACCGAAGACGGGACGCGAACCAAGGCATTAAGATTTCGCCGCCGCTCGATATCCACTTGAGCTATTACGATCATTAATATAGTGTCAAAATTAAAAAAAGACGGACAAAAAATCTAAAAATCCTAGCTAGGATTATTTTTAGAAAATCTAATCTAAAAATTTTCTAAAAAATAAATCCTAGCTAGATCGATTTATTGCCCCCGAAACTCCCTAAACACAAAATTTTACTAAATTTTTTTTTATATATATATATATAATACATGTAACATAATTAACGCACTTTGAGAAAGTAGTTATATATATATATATACAAGAATTGCTCGTTTAAAGGTATAGGATTTTGAAATAAATTTTCTCAGAAATTTAGTTGTATTTTTTTGAAAACAGAGGGCTGTTTTAAGTTTATGTGTATGTTTATTTTTGTACATCTGTGTTTGTCTGTGTTTCAAACGGGTAAACCGTTTAGAATCAAGTCACCTTCTAACCGAGTTAGAAGGTGACTTGATTAGCAATAATTCACGATTATCTGTTCAGACGTTTGAAGATCATCAGCTCTTTTTGTTTCTTAATTTTTTAACTTAAGTTATTTAAATTAGAGTTAAATTATATCTATTGTAACTTATTTCAAAACGACGTTAGTTTTATTTTCGTAAAATTAATTACCTTAGACAAGCCATGGGAAAAACGTTCGATGTAAGTTACATAACATGCAAGCGACACGGGTTTGAATTTGGCTGGCACAAATGAAATTATTAATTGATATTACATGTGCTAATTTACCACGTGCTTGACCATGCCACCGTGTATGAATGAATGAATGAATGAATATAATTTTATTGTACACCACAAACAAATATACAATAGGATTTAATTGTAGCGGCTTTTTACGTTGGTAGAGTTGTTATGGCAGTAGCACGAATGGGTCGGCTCAATTGGGGAATCCAGGGGATTCAGGGGACCAGGCTCTCACAGAATACCAGCGTAAACTGGCAGCTTAATATTGCTGTGTTTCGTATTGTGAGTGTAGTAGTGTAGTTTAGTGTTCCATCTCAGTCCTCAGTTGTGATAACATACCTGCATTTTAATTCTTAATTGGGAATAAATGAAGATGTCTATAGGCAATAGAATCTACTTACCATCAGGTTGACTTTTAGCCACATACAACATTTTCAATTAAAGCTTTCAATATTGTCTCATGTCCGTTTATCTTACATGTTGGATAATTAAGTCGTCCTTATTTTATGCTAAATAAACAAATGTCACTTTACTTTATACTACAAAATATTACGTTTTGTTTACAAAGCCATTAGACATAATGGAAGTCTGTGTGTGTTGTACGATACTGATGTAACTAGTTTTTGTAATGTATCGTTAGCTTTCCAGTAAGATTCTTTTATAATAAGAGGATAAACTAGACAGTTCGATTGATGGGAAGTGGATGCCGTAGCCCGCGGATATCTAAATCTACCCTCGATATAAAACATCAAAATGCAGATGCGTTGCCACAGTTGGGGACTAATATGGAATGCTTTTCTTTCAATACAAATGATCTCCGGTTTTCTTAACTGACCGTACAAAACTTTACGCGGGTATTCTATGCGAGTGTGGTCCATCCTCGGTCGAGCCTACTTTATACAACAATTATATAGATACAGCTTGGCCATAACACATTTTAAGATACTGTATCGAAACATGAATGAAAATAATCGCTAACATGCTGGTTTTATTATAATGTGTATTTTATATTATAATCATAATTTATATTTATAATTTATTTAAATAATGGTAAAGTTCTATATTATCTCTGCCCGTTCTTCACAGGACAGAGGTATTTTATTTAAAGTAGTGGTAAATAAAAATGACTTTCAATAAGTATTATGTAATAAATATAGAATAAAACTTATTGTAATCTCATATCTACACATTTAAATTATTCTGAAGCTGGATGCTTTGTTTGTTAGGGGAAATATACGTGTGTATAAACGTATGTACGTTTGTAGTGTTCTTAAAGAATAGCGGGCACACAAGCAATACATCTCACCAGATTTTTTTATGATTTCTTATATTTACGCGAACACTACACATTGATTAAAACTACTTTTACGGATTTTATCGCGTTTATTTTACTATTATTTTTATTCCCGACGTTTCGGGCGCTTTCCAGCACCCATGGTCACGGGGGACTGAGATGACTGACGTCCCGATGTCATTGTTAAACCCGGAGTACCTTCAGCTTTTTTAATTATTGTTTATGGTCCGATCTATGCAAAACGAACTGAATATGTCCTGAGGTCTTGCAGTGGTATGCTTGGGTTTAGTTTTAATTTTATTGATTATAGGATCCCAAGCAGGTGGTAGTACCCAGCCTCCTTCTCTATTGCAATTAGGATGTTTTTTAATTTCAATAGCCTCACGTATCATCCTTGGTAGGAATCGGTGTTCTTTCGCGAGGATTTGTGGTCTATCAAATCTGATGTAATGGTTGGGGCCGTCGAGGATATGATCGCAAACTGCAGATTTCCCGAAACGTTGATGCTTCACATCAGCTATATGTGCTTTTACGCGGGTTTACGCGTGATCTTTTTTTGTCCTATATAAAAGAGACCACATTCACAATCAATATTGTACACTCTTCAATACAATATGTGCATCTTGTAGAGGAATATGACACTTGACTAATGGTAGGAACTGACTAATCTTCTTCGGCGGCTTGTAGAATGTTCTAATAGAAGCTCGCTTCAAGATGTAGCCATTCTTGTCTGTGACACCTATGACATATGGTAGTACAGCAGGCACACATTTATCAATATGTTTTGTATGTTTATTTCATAAACAAAACCATAGACAATTCGTCCAGTGAATTAAAGACAGTTTTATCGGCATTTGATTATAAAAATTGCATGGAAACTTTAGATAAACGCGAAACAACTAAATACAATGAATGCAAAAATAAACATATTGATAAATAACATAAATTAACAACTAAATCAAATGTCCAACACACGAAATCGTTGACCACAGACACGAATCATAAACAACGAGCTGTATACAACTTATCAAAACAAACACTGGACGACGCCACAATAAAAGTTTTAGAAAAAGGTATGAATTTCGCAATAACACCGCGAAAAATACCGTATGAGGACATTATCTGTAGTGTTGAGGACTGTCTGTATAAAAATAACATTGGTAATGAAGATTTAGAAGCCCTTCGTCAAGACATTTCGTCTATGTTACGTCGAAGTTCAGCGCCGAAATTAAATCTTCCCAAAAATGAATTTAACGCGTTGAAAAACTTACGCAACAGACCAGAGCTTACGATTCTCCGCGCAGATAAAGGCAATGCTACGGTTATAATGGATACATCAGATTACAATTTTAAAATACAACAACTTTTGTCGGATGAAACTACATACCGAAAGGTCAAAACAGAGCCTACAACTAATACGCTTAAAACAACTGGCGATCTATTTAAGAAATACTCCGAGAAATTGAATCTGGACGTTAATTCGATAACATATATGACATACTTCATGTGCCAAATCACCGAAGTTGTATGGGTTACCAAAAATACACAAACCGAACGCTCCATTACGTCCAATAGTGAGTCAGATTGATTCGCCAACTTACAGATTGGCTCAATAATTAGCTAAAATATTACCACCACTCACACAACAAAGGACACACAAGAGCACACACTAAGCATTCATACCATTTTGTCAGTCAGATAAAAGACCTACGTCTTACTGACAATGAAACCATGGTCAGTTTTGATGTTCAGTCTCTATTTACATGCCTACCTGTTGAAGACTGCATCTCAATTATAACTAGGAAAATAGAGGAAAATAATATGCCAGCAGAATATGCAGTATTACTCAGACATTGCCTTACATCTGGCTATCTATTGTGGAAGGAAGAGTTTAACAAGCAAGTAGATGGTGTTGCGATGGACTCACCTGTATCTCCCATTGTCGCCGATATATTCATGAAAGACTTTGAGGAGAAAGCCCTCCTTACTGCACCTGTTACACCAAGGATCTACAAGCGGTACGTAGACGATACTTTCACAATTTTACCATCAGACAAAGTAACTGCATTTTTAGAACATCTTAATTCCATAAACTCTAAAATTCAATTTACTATGGAGTTAGAGGCAAATAATTCCTTACCTTTCCTAGATGTGTTAGTCATCCGAAATGCTAACAACACCATTAGTCACACTGTGTATAGGAAAAAGACCCATACAAACCGATATTTAAACGGTGAATCTCACCACCATCCTTCACAGTTAGCTATCGTGGGCAAATCTTTGTTACAGAGAGCACGAGGGATCTGTGACAGCAAACACCTGGCCGCCGAGCTTCAGCACGTCAAGCAAGTTCTGCACGACAACAAGCTTCGGGTCACGAGCCTACGTCACAGTGACCGAGTGAAGCCGGCCACAGTCGAGCGTGTGCCTGCTGTACTACCATATGTCAGAGGTGTCACAGACAAGATTGGCTACATCTTGAAGCGAGCTTCTATTAGAACATTCTACAAGCCGCCGAAGAAGATTAGTCAGTTCCTACCATCAGTCAAGTGTCATATTTCTCTACAATATGCAGGAGTGTACAAGCTTGATTGTGAATGTGGTCTCTCTTATATAGGACAAAAAAAAGATCAATTAGAACCCGCGTAAAAGAACATATAGCTGATGTGAACACAACCGAAGTTGAGGACAGACGCCCCAACCATAAATGAAAAATCCTCGCGAAAGAACACCGATTCCTACCAAGGATGATACGTGAGGCTATTGAAATTAAAAAACATCCTAATTTCAATAGAGAAGGAGGCTGGGTACTACCACTTGCTTGGGATCCTATAATCAATAAAATTAAAACTAAACCCAAGCATACCACTGCAAGACCTCAGGACATAGTCAGTTCATTTTGCATAGATCGGACCATAAACAATAATTAAAAAAGCTGAAGGTACTCCGGGTTTAACAATGACATCGGAACGTCAGTCATCTCAGTCCCCCGTGACCATGGGTGCTGGAAAGGCCGAAACGTCGGGAATAAAAATAATAGTAAAATAAACGCGATAAAATCCGTAAAAGTAGTTTTAATCAAGATTTTTTTAATTCTAAAAAACGTTAACTCCACACTAGGATTTGTTCCTGTATCGTGGGGGCAGTTTACAAATATAAATTTTACAAGGACAAACATCAGGACCCGGAACAATTACTTGTAGGAAATAAAAAAAGGGTTGTAACTCATTGCTAAGCCACTGCGCTACGGAGCCGCCAATTGATTATAAGTGACTGCTGCCGCTCATGAACAACTCCACCCCTGTGGGCTAGCAGTTAAGCTGCTCGCCGCTTAAAAGAAATGGCCTCGTTTCTGGACAATTCTTAAGTCTGATGTACAGGTTTTTTTTACTAAACTGAGGTGACAAACGATCTCACAGTCCACGGGATGGTAAGTGGCTACTGCAGTTCAGACTCCTGCAGCCAACTGTATACAAAGCATGCTACAGATGCGTTTTCACTCCGATATACTTAGATGGAATGCCTCGTACCCTATTATAACACTGACTCTCCATACCCTTCCGACCGGATGACAGCGGTGAAACACTAACATTAGGTGTCAGAAACATGGAAGAGGATGACACTTACCTAGACAGATTTATAGGCTTAAAGGGAAACCTGCTAGTCTAGTTAATTAGGTCCTGGTAGTCTAGTTAATTCCACAAAGAAGTCGGGCGAGGAAGGAACCTCCTGGTCAATCAGAGTCATTGTCAACAACGCATACAGATGGTGCGAATGATATCGCGAAAAATGTCGTGATATGTGATGGTGAAAAATGGTGGAATATAGTATTAAATAGAACGTTTTTACGTGGAGAGCCATGCCGCAGCTATATTATGGTGGCAACACGAATGGGATGGTTCGATCGGGGAATGACTACACTCTCACAGAATACCAGCGTAAAATAGCAGCTTAATGCTGCTGTGTTTCGTATGACACCAGCATTAAGCTGGAGACTTTTTTCCCGGAAATGAAGTTCTCAGCGGTGACAATGTATCTGCATTTTGATTCTTAATCGAGGAATATACGGGCAACAGCATCCACTTACAATCACGTGGACTGTATGTTCGTTTGTTATATATATCCTATAAAACAAGTGATAAAATTAAAATTTTCGTACAAACGATTTCAATGTAAATAAAATGTGAAAATCATCTACGTAGTCCAATTCTGTCAAATACGTACTATTAAGGATAACCCAAAAACAGTCGGATCTTGGTAAATTTTATATCAAGCTGGTGCTCTTCATGGTTCTATATAAAATTTATAAATAGAAATAATGATTCTTTTCCTATTTGTAAAAATAATTTTTTATAAATAGAAAAATAATCATCAAAGTCGTCTAAATTAGTAAAAAGTTCTGAAGCAGCACTCAAAACAAAATACAGACGAATTGAGAACCTCCTCCTCGAATTGACGATTCTGTTGTGAAAGAATAGAAGAAAATTAATTTACTTTTAATATAGATTACAAGAATTCTTAAGCTTTACTACTGGTATCAAGAGCCGTGGTACACTACGCGAGCAACCTGGGTTCGATTCCCGCCGGCACCAAATGAAATTGTTAATTGCAATTTCAAGTGCTGAATAATCATGTGTTTGGCGGTAAACTAAACATTGCGGGGAAAAGTTTCCTGCAGATGCATAAGGTAAGGAGAAATAAGAAAATGTTTCGAAGATATGTGAAGTTCACCAACACGCATTGTGACAGCGTGGTTTACATTTCCTTGCTCTAAAACCCTCTCAAAAATGAGAGGAGGGATGTTCCCAGCAGCGGGAGGGAGGTATATATTGACTTCAACTTGAACTTTAACTGATACGGAAAAAACCTTTGTCCTGGGAAGAATCGGCGAGAAACCAAACGGAACTATGAGTATTAAAAAAAGCACTATAACGTTTTATACAATTGCGTTTGGAAATAATCCGACCGGTTAATAAAAACCCCTCACCAAGGTCCCTGACATACTCTCCCCCTTTCATCCATTTCACGCAAATCCGTTAATTATGCTCGTTAATTATCGTTATTATGGTTAATTATGGCCTCACATATCTCGAGAGTAAACAATGATATAGAACATAGACTGCTTTCATTTGTTACACGATTATACAACCACGAAGGGCTCGATTAAGTTTAAATCAAAACCATTCCAGCAGTTGTTTATTTAACCGATATATAATCGATAGTCTGCACTAGTTATTCATGCAGTTTATGAATTTGGTCAGAGGTAGTACGAATGGGTGGGCTCGGTCGGGTAGGAACACGCTCACACGGAATACCGGCGTAAAATAGGAGCTTAAAGCTGCTGGGTTTCGTATGGTGGGTATAGAGAGCCGGGGACCCTTTTTACTGGAAACGAGGCGTTTCATTTTAGTCCCCAAGGGTGACAACGCATCCGCATTTTATATGAAGATATGGCCTATAGGCCAAACATCCATTTACAGGTAGCCTGTGTTCGTTCACTCATATTCTATTAAATAAATAATTATAATAAACAAATATGTTAAAATTTTGCCAGGTACACTTTTTTCTGTCACTCTCAAAGGTGTAGTGTGGACTACTCGTGTTTCATCCATTTTTAACATGCTTTTATCAACTTCGCGTGTATTTCTCTATGTAATGGAATATTTTAATGTAATTTTCACCTGTAGACATCCGATTGACTTGAAAATTTGCACTAGTATCAAGGACCGATGACATTACAATTATTTAATATCTTTATCGTAGTATCCTGATGAGGATCACTAGGATAAAATAAATAAGTTATCAGGATCTTCACAGCTCACGATCATTGCGTGTTTACGTTTTTTTAACTCTTATATTATTAATTACTAGATCAAACATGTTAATTTTATGAAAGTAAAAAAGACGGCAAGAGTTCACTAAGCTGTGGTTTGATAGAAAATATCACAGTACGTATGAAGCCGAAGGACGACAGCTAATGTGTGACCCGTGCGTGGCGACGGCAACCGAACAATACCAATACAAACTTATCAATACACTTCGTTATATACCTACACGCCTTCTTCCCCTGTTATTGGTTCTTCAAGCTGTATGGCCTCCCATTGCCACTTTATCCTATTGAACCGGTGGGTTATGTTTGTTCTTGCAACTCTACTGCAGAAATATCCTTGTAACAGATTTTATCATGCAGAGAAACTCCGAGCTTAGCCCCTTTCATAGTTTGCAGAACAACCTTAATTAGATATCTCATATCGAGTAATGAACTACGACTCGCTACATACGATATTCAGTGGATACTACTTAAGAACCTTCAAGAAACAAGCTTACTCTTTTTTTTAAAGTCGGCAACGCACCTGCAATTCCCCTGGTGTTACAGTTGTTTATGGGCGACGGCAGTCACTTACCATCAGGTGAGTCGCGTGCTTTTTTGCCCATTCCTCTATTAAAAAAAACAAGCAACAAATCATTTTTTTAATTTAAGCAAAAGTTACTCCTACAGTAGTAATTTTCTATATCGTGGAGGCAGTTTACAAGTATAAATTACACAAGGACAAATATCATAAGCCGAAAAAATTATTTGTAGGCCACAAAAATATTTGTTCTGTGTGTGATTAGAACCCGCGACCGTCGGGGACGCAACACAATGCTAAGCCACTGCGCCACGGTACAAAACGGTGTATTTACAATACCAAAACAACAAACAAGAATAACCCTTAGTTAATTTTAAATTCAAGGAAAACATTAATTTGCATAAATTTCATATTAAATAAGGCCCGTTAGCTCTGAGGGTTTTATAATGAATTTTATTAATTGCTGGGTAAACCGCAGTTCCAATCTAAATTATTATTGGATTGTGTGATGCGGTTTTCATTTTTAAAACAGTGGATTTATAATAACTTTCGCTCTGTATTTTAAAATTTTCTAATAGACATAACGAAACAAAACCTGTGCAAACTAGAGACCTGTCAACACAGCATGGAGAGATCACACTCAAGATCAATTTAAAAAACAAAATAAAACTAGAAGAATTATGAAATCATACATACATTTAAACACTCACGCCTGTCACCCAGAGGGGCAGGCAGAAACTACAGACTTCCATTTGGCACGATCATGACACACCTCTCTCGCCTCCTTCACGTCCATATACCTACTCATACATGATCGTCGGTTAAGGGTGCCCCTGATTTGGCCCGTTTTCAATAAATCGCCAATTTGGTCGATAAATTTTCTCCTAGGACGTCCCTTTCCCACTCTTACATTCACTTCTGCAACATAAATTTTCTTTGTCATTCTTTCCTCATTCATTCTTTCCACATGACCAAACCACCGAAGTATTTCTTTCTTAATCCTGGTCAAAACATCATCTTATCACACAATTTCTCACCCTGTCATTCAGATTCAGCCCTAATATACTCCTTAAAGACCGCAATTCTACTGCGTTCATTCTACTCTCGTGCTTCTTCTGCCACACCCAACTTTCACTACCATACGTTAAAGTAGGGACCAACACAGCATTGTGAATTGCCGTACGTGCCTTTTTCGAGACATTTTGACTCTTCACAATAGAGTGTAGGGCCCCATTTACTCTATTGCAGGCAATATGAAATCAAACTAAACTAAATTAGTTAACACCTGTATAAGAAAACTAAAATAAAGTGGCCAGGTCATATGATGAGGAGTAACAAAGAAACATGGGCTAAGAACGGTACCGAGTAGTGTCCAAGACAAAACAAACGAGAGAAAGGGGAGCAGATTCTTAGACGGAAGGATGATATTCGGAACATTTCTGGATTTGAATGTTTATTGGTGAACAATAAAGAATATGTAAGAAGTGATCGTAATGTAGAGTCACAAGAAGAGGCTTTTTGTATAGAATAAAATTATTTTTATTCAATATAGTACTCCTACCACTGGTTCGGAGAAAACCTCTCTCCTGGGAAGAACCAGCAAGAAACCCAACTAGACTTTTCTTTTAAATTGAGTTAATTTACAGTTTATTACTTTATACAACTATGAAATACACAGATAACAGTTAATCAACTAAAAATTGTACTGAGACTAATTTTATAGCTGAAAATTATAATTAATTCGTTACCACGAATTAATTATCCGATATTTCGAGGATGAGTCAGTAGCGGAATACAACAAGTGCACCGTGCCACGCCGGAGCGAAGACTCCCTTAACGGCGGTCCGGCATCCAGTTGTCTATTGGCCACTAGTAATCAGATAGATTGCAAGCAAAAAAATCTGTAGATAGATAGTTCTTTATTGCACACCAAAACGATATATTAACTTATGAAGGCAAAAATATTTTAAGTGTCACAATGGGCGACCTTATTACTAAAAGCTATTTCTTCGCGGATGCTGTGGCTCGTATATCCATCTTTGATTTAGAATTAAAATGCAGATGCGTTGTTAACTCTGAGCACTAAGATGTAATACCTAGTTTCAAGATAAAGGTCTCCAGTACTATATACTCACCACATAAAACACAGCAGCATAAAGCTGCCATTTCACGCTGGTATTTTGTGAGAGCATGATCCTTTCTGAGTCGAGCCGACCCGTTCGTGCTACAAGCTTATATGCTATAGCTTAATTTTATAACGTTATTTTTAAAAGTAAATAATATCTCCAACAAGATCCAAGGTTCTATTAAAAAGTTGTGTCAAATTTCATTTCAATATTACAGACCGTTTTGAACTTAGCCTAGCGTGATCTTTTTCAAAATAAATGACATCTTTATTCGGGCTTAACGTGGGTACATTATTTATGTTTTTATTCAAGACACGTCAACTATATCTTCAGGCTCGCACTTCGAGCGCAACCTGTTTAATTCAAATCACGACCTGCTTGTTCTAACAGGGTCTTGTTTTAACTTACTTGCGTTTTTTTTGCTTTATATGCACAACGTAATGTTTATGATAGTTATACGAGTAACATACGTAGTGTTATAACAATACAAGTACATAAACGGTAAAGTCATGCCACAGCTATATTACGATTGAACAAAAAATGGGAAGGTTCGAACTGAAGACCCATTTTTATGGAAACGAGGTATTCCAACTTAGCTCTCAGGGGTGACATCGCATTTGCAATTCATGAGTGATGTAAGTGTCTATGAGCCTCAGAATCCACATAACACCTTGTGGACTGTGTTCTAGTTTGTCACCCTTATTCTATTAAAAAATCTGTAGTTAAGAAAAACGTCGTAAGGATTTTCAAGTGTTTAGCCAAAACTAACACCATAAAGACCACTATCATCATCATTACAACCTTGGAAAGACACTGCTGAACATAGGTCTTACTCAAAAGATTGCTTCATAGGAGGGTATTTGCCACAGATCCCTCGCTTTTTGCATATTTGACATAGTTGCTACGCTTGATAGGAGAGTTAGCAACCACAGTGTAATGTTTTGAATTGTTATCAGGAAGATGCTGCTGCCCATCTGTTTCTCATGTCTCGTGGAGAGACAGATGTTTGCTCTAACTGTCACGCTCAGCAAGCTTGTTTGCAAACACAGCTTTTTATTTTTATTCAGCTGTTATTCGGAGATGGTGCTGAACATCTGTTCCAGTTTCCCTCTGTCGCCTCTCACGACACGCACGGGGTATGAGGAAGTAGATTCACCAGCAGCGCCACCACACGTGCGTTTTGTAGACCATACCATGTAGTTAAAGTCGTAATTGGTCGAGGACTTTTATTTTAAATTTTTTGATCATTTAATAATGTCAAAAGTATTTCTATTCAAAAAGTATAAGAAGTAATTTCCTTTTTCATTTGAAGTATGAAAGTGATAAAAACATTTTCAATGAATGTAACTTGAGGTGTTGTTAACATTTAGAAAATGAAAAGTTATTTTTATTAATATTTGACGCAGATTTAAGAGGTATCGAAAAGCCGCAATGCGGGAAGTGGCAGAGACGGTTTCAATTTCAACTTCATAAAGCGCCCTTACAAAAAAGTCGAGCTTTATATATTAGCTAATGCTCCGTAAAGTAGGACGTATGAAAATGGAAAATATTAGTCATTTTTTATTGGCAACATTATAGTTGTCGGTCGGTATTTTATTTATCCCTTCCTCAACTCAACCTAGATCTTCACAGGAATAGTAGGTATCTTAATACTTTTCATCATCATTATTGACTAAAATTATTGTTGCTTAAACTAAGTTTTTTTTATTTCACTAGCCTGACATTATCATCCTTTGGTATTAATTGATCTTCTTTCACGAGGATTAGTTCTGGTCCATCAGATCTAATGTAACGGCGGGGGCTGTCTAGGATCACAAAAAGCAGACTTTCCAGAGCATTGGTGTTTCACGTCAGCTATATGTAAATTCCTAATTACAAAATAAATAATTAAAAGACTTACCCTCTGTCCCTCCTTGACCACAGGTTTTGCAAGCACCCGAAACGTCGGGAATTAAAAATAAGTAAAATAAAATTCGATAAAATCCATAAAAATAGTTTTAATAAATGTGTAGTGTTCGTGTAAGTATAAGAGATAGCTATCATTATTATAATTACAGTTCATCTCAATTTGGCGATATGCCTTGCCCAGGTAACTCCACAAAACCCGGTCCTGAGCCACCTACATCCATCAACTTCCTGCATCTCTTATAAATCTTGTTTGTGCCACCGGTTTACCCACCGGCCTGTTGCTACTTGGGCTTACTGGTCCATTGGATGTCGGTTACTCTGGTTCTACAGCAGTTATTTTCATTACGGAGTCAATAACGCTAAAAAAAATTTCTATAGAGTATGGGTGAAAAACAAGCACAAGTTTTCCTGATGGTAAGTGGATGGTGCCTATACTTATCCTACAATTATTAATTAAATATGAAGATGTGATGTCACTACTTAGGGCTAAGATGGAATGCCTCGTTTGCAGTAAAAGAGCCATTCTCTAAGCTTTATACATCTAGGAATTTAATTTTTAAGTTTAGTTTTGTTTTCTGTTGACTTTGAAAATAATATAATAAAGTAGCAAACATAATCTGTAATCATTCTTTTACTTCAGAACGGAACAATATACAGCATGGGAATACTATGAATTACCTATGGCATTAGACATAAAAGTGAGCACGGGTAGTACGGGAAAATAGGACGACTTGTTTAAAATAAATAATTAAGGTAAACGATTGTAAGAAGTAAGAAGTATTGCTATAATTGTACGTTGTAAATTAAAAAAAGTAAAGTTACAGCCAAGTTAGTTTTAGATTAAGTGGTTTATTTTTTTGGCGCTAAACAATTTTTGGTAAAATGAAACAGTCATTTTGGTACATAAACATACAATTTTTTAACGACTTGACTACAGAACTTGTTATCGAATCACAGCATAGATAATTAAACATCGTCTCGTCAAAACAAATATGTTGTGTCAATATCACGTCATTCGGTCGTCGTTAAGAAGTTACGCGATCACTACAGACGCCCCAAAGATTATAATATGTATGTAAGTTTAGGTCCAAAGAAAAAAACACTTCTTTAAAATTACTTTCATTTTCCCCAAAAAACATTCTATAGTCGTGGAAGCTCAGGGACTTAGCGCTCGCTGTAAATTATACAGCACGCGAGTATACCGGGTTCGATCTCCGCCGGCACCGAAAAATTGTTAATTGAAAATTTAAGAGCTGATTTACCACGTGCTTGACGGAAAATAAAAATTGTGCATTTCTGAAAAATAAAATTCAGAAGACATGTAAAGTTCACCAACACGCATTGGGACAGCGATAAACCTCTCAAAAATGACAACAATAATCCTCTCAAAAATGAGAGGATGCCTGAGCCCAGCAGTGAAACGTATATAGGCTGGTAGAGCCATGCTACGGCTATATTGTGGCCATAGCAAGAATGGGTCGGCTTGAACGGAGACCACGTTCTCACAGAATACCAGCTATTTTAGCATCTCAACGGATATGGCGAGTGTAGAGAACAGGAGATCCTTTTTAACGGTAATGAGGCATTACATTTTAGTCACAAGGGGTGATATAACATTTGCATGGTTTTTTACTTATTATACGTCAGTCCTTGACCACTCGACTCGGAATGTTATCCCACTCCTTTTCTCTACGCATTACAAAATACGAAGCAAGCCGTTTGGTTCTAATGCGTTGAATATCAACAACAAGGGGGGTGAAGACCCACCGATCACCAGTTTGTTCGATGGTGTAAAGGAGAGGAAGAAATCAAAGCGTGTAGTTACTGAGCACACTCCCCAAAATGCATCCTGTAGAATACTAGAGGACTACTGCACCGGTGCTCGAGACTGACAATGTTAAATCTTAGCCGAGGATATATGTAGATGTCTATGGACCACATTATGTATCCCTTAACCATCAGGTGGACTGTGTGTTAGTTCATTACCCTTATCCTATGAAAAAACAAACATACAAATTTGTATAAGTATAGAAGATGTGTAGAAATATTACGGTATATTATAGAATTTTATCCTAATAAATAATTTCACCCGGTTTCTTAATGGTTCGCTACGTGGGGCTCCCTAGGTCATAGATATTTTTTCTTTTTTTCCGAACCAGTTGTAAATAAAAACAAATATTGAGTGATTTTTTTTATTTACTACTTGTTCGGTATTAAGTAAATAATCTATATTAAATGTAAAATATTACATTCCATTCTAAAATATTAAGAATTAGTTCTTCCGTGGCTGATTCCGACGCACTTTTAATTCTATACAAATGAACTGGCAAACGCACCTCAGTTCACCAGGTGGTAAGCAGTACATGGACTCATGCACATTCATAAGGCGTAGTCACACCTGTGGATTACAATGGAATGCCTCACTGCATAAGACCGGAAGCACAGCACAGCCGGACAAGTCCTAACACGGATAAGGTTTTTGGCTTTTTAGGCAAAAAAAATCCCACCACCTCGAAAAATAAAAAAATCTACTTAAATTATATACCTAATTTTTTTAAATAAAGTAACTCTGTCGCACATTTTTCCCCAATATGGACCTACCTCGTTCTAAAATATATTTTGTATTGTGTATTTCTATAACGCAGTCTCACACGATTACGAGATTAACTTACTTCGGATCACGGAAGCCATGCTTTAAATATTTGAAACGCACTACACATAAATTATTATTATCACGTCATATTTCATTTAATATGTATGATAAAGAATGAAACAGCTGACGTGATGTATATGGTGGCATCTTCAAATACAATTATAAATTAGTTGTGGCGACAAGGATATCCACTACCACATATCGTGCCGTGGGTGTCGTGAGAGGTGACAGAGAGAAAATGAAACTGGGAATTTACAGCAGCATATTCCTGATAAAAACTCGAAATTATAAAAACTGCAGTTGCTAACCTACATGCCAAGCGTGGCAACTGTGGCAACATCCCCTTCATGAGACAATATATGGGCCGACGGACGTCTAAGTCAACGGTAGTTTCAATATTGTAAATATAATCTGTAATCTAATATATAAAACTACTCTTTAACCCTTTTACTGGAAACGAGGCATTCGATCTTAGTCCTCAGAGGTGACAACGCATTTTGATTATCAGTTGAGGATAAATGTGGATGTCTATAGGCCACCGTATCCATTTACCATCAGGTAGACTGTGTGCTCGTTTGTCACCCGTTCTATATAGAAAAATTGTTTATTCGTATTTTATGCCTTGCATGAGATTGCGGTAAAGCTTTATCAATAAATTGAATACACTTCCGCGAAGGTTATAGGCATAGTCGGACCCGGTAGGCGGCACTGTTGTCCAGATATCACCCGTGCGAAGATGGGGCATATCGCTAGTATTTTATAAACATTGAACTACTGATTTACCGTGTAGTGTTGGTTTACGAATATCCACTATCCCATATCATCCCGTAGGTGTGTATGATGCGACAGAGGGAAACAAATCAAGAGCTGGGCAGCAGCGTCTGCCTAATAACGATTAAAAAAAAATCTGGGGTTTCCAAGCAGTCTGCCAAATATGAAAATCTGGAAAAATCTGCCTATGTTCAGATTTTGAGTTTAATAGGCTGTAACGGTAACGGTACTGCCTCTTTAATCGAATGGTCGTAAACGCTACTGATGGTCTTGAGGATCCGTGTTCGATTCTCAGGTCGGGTCAAAATCAGTTATGGGGTTTTTCCGACAAGAAATTCTCAGAAGCAGCCCGCGGTCAGAAAGTTGGCATTATTTCATTCCCGTGCCTCGGAAAGAACGTAAACCCGATGGTCCTGCGCCAGATGTCTCTCTGGTGGTATCTATTACCATCCCCATTGGAATATGAGAGTGAGGGAATGGAGAGTGCACTGTTTGCATTGTTTCTGGCCTGCGCAGATGGCTCGTCTCCGTTGAGACTGGCTGCCGTGACCGAAATACGGTTACGAGGACATTATTGTTACTGCATAGAGCTTTCTTATAAAGTTTCACGTATGATTTATATCAGAACCCACGCGACAGAGGGAAATGCTTTGACTGCTATATCATTTTAAAGTTAGTCCTAGAGCCCACAAATCTGTTTCTTCTCTATGCGTTTCAAAATATACAATATTTTATGCCTATTGTTTAAATATAACCTTGTAATGGCGGCTTAAGAACATTAATTATCGTCAGAAGAAACAGTAGTTAAGCTATACCTTATAATTAAAATAAAAGTTGGTAATATTGTCAAAAACGCCCGTCGTCTCGTCTCGCCATTAAAGAAGTTTAACAGAGACAAGCTAAGAGGTGCCCTCTATTTAATGTTTCATTCTCCTTTACATTATAAAGTGTATCGAAGCGAAGTTTATAAACTCGGGTGCGCAATAAAACAGGCGATTTGGCAGACTCAATCAAAACTTCTGTTGCGATCCATTCTGAGTTAAATGTGCGGTAACTTGGGTCGAGTACTTCTATTGTGTTCCTATCTTCTGATAGAATGGCTGTTCTAATCTTGCCTGCCAAGATTTTAAATAGAATTTCTTTTAATAGTATGGGTGGGTGACTGGTAAATTATGCTAAAATTCGATGGATACAAGTGGCTCATTACCATGTATTTACGAGTAAATTATATTTATGTATTTCTTGGAGAAAGTCTTTGTTCAGTAGTGGACTTGTTAAGATAACGATGATGATGATGGGTAACCAACGGGCATACAGTCCACCTGGTGGTAAATGAGAAATTCCAACAAGACACTGCTGTGTTTCGTGTGGTGATCGTCGAGAACCGGAATAACTGGTAATGAGGCGCTCTATCTTAGTTCTTAAGGGTGACAACGCATTTGCATTTTGATTCTTAATCGAGGATAAATGTTGGTGCACATTGGTAACAGTGTTTATATATCAACAGAAGTGTGTGCTTATGCCACCTACATTTCCACAAAAACTAAATATCAAGTTTGCATTTATTGTACGTTATATTTATTATAAAACACAAGTAAATTTTACTTTAGCGTGTAGCGGCGGTGTTAGAATGTCCACCCCCCATACCATCCCGTGGGTGTCGTAAGAGGAGACAGAGGGAAACAAATCTGGAGGTGGGTAGTAGCGTCAAGAGTGGTTGCCAACCGGCTTCCCGAGCTTGGAGATTATGGCAAATATCCCACCTGTGAGGCATCTATGAGCGAGGCCTGTGTTCAGCAATAGAAGTTAATAGGCTGTAACGATACATATTATTTATCATTGTTTAATAATATATACTGTTACGTTTATTTTTAATAAAATTTTTATTGGCACCCTCTGAAGGTCAGCTTCGTACCTAATACTCCACCAGTACTAGTATCCTGAGCGGCCTACCTTTTGAGTGAACATTGACCAAATTTATAATATGTAATTTTTGAAAGCAAATTATTATGTGTTACTAAATAAACTTACTGTCTCCCATTACATTTTTTAACGTTTTTTCTTTAATGTTTATTGTTGCTTTAAAGGAAAACCTTTCGAATCCATTTAAATGGGGACTGTCCCCCGTGACGACGGATGCTGTAAAGTGCTGCTACGTCTTGAAAAGTTATTATACGCGATAAAATCGTGTAGTGTTCCTGTAAATATAGGAAATAATTAAGAAATCATTATTTTCTCTCTTTCTATCTTTCTTTCATTCAATACCTATATTGAAAAGTTTGGGTTTTTGACGATTTCATATTTTAAAACTTACGGCATAGATGGCGTTTAGCGAAACTGTCTGATGTACCACGAGTCTTCATAATGGAACAAAACTATTTTATATATAATATACAATAGCGTCATGATAAAGCTGAAGGTAAATTTATATAATATTACACGTAGCGCGTAGCGCATACCGCATTCCTAAAGCCGCGTACATAACGCATACCTAAAGATGCGTACATTTATATAATATAGCACATAGCGCATAATTAGGTACAGAACAGCGACATTACATGGCACGATCAACCTGTTCATTTCGTTCAACGAGATGGCTAAATTATGATTATCATTAAGGCGACAAGTTGAACGGCGGCGTTAAGTAAAAAGTCTGGGCAGTTATCAAAAAGACTAATTAAGCTAGTTGTCTGTGACATATACATTTATATAAAATCGAAGTTTATGTTTTTGATATCAAAATAAACGTCTTTTAACGAGCTCAAGGGGTTATATGTAAGACACCAGTAACCATTTGTAAATTTATGTCTGTCTAAGAACTTGAGATTTTTCGTGAAATAATAAAATTGATAAATAAATGGTCATTGTTGATTATTATAAAAAGTGTAAATGACGCCACATCAATAGAGTTGATTAACGCAGGTGAAGCCGGGACGAGTTGCTAGTATTATAATAAAATTACTTTCATTGAAACAAGAAGCCATCGTAAAAAGTTCAGCAATATTGGGCCTTCGAGAGAAAACATCTGTATCCATTTGAACTCGGCCAAGCAACCGTTTTATTGCGTTGTTAAAACCATTGTTCGATAATAACGGTTCCAAATACTTTATCGTTACAATCTAAGGTTTTAGGTATTCTAATATACAACATGTAACAAAAACCCCATGGTTCCCATTAAGTGCATTATCAGAATCAGTTTTTAGACGTAGCCTTGTAAAGGAGACTTGAATCTAGCTTTTATTTTCCTCACGTGTCCTACAAAAACATATTTGATTTAGTCAAGTAAAATATGTACACTTAGGTGTATTCGATTTGATTAAATAATTTATAAATCATAACGAGTAAGTGACCGCGGCTTTGGGTAACCCAGTAATCACCGCAGCCATACTTTAAAACTCAATGATATTATGTGATTTCGTATTTTGACAAACTTAAATGTGGTATTGTGCTCTTAAATAGTTATTGGACTTCCTAGCAATTTTTAAAATTTTTATTTCTATACCTAGTTCCCCTAATTCTAATTTTTGTAAAGAAGAAGGGGGCAAACGAGCATACGGATCACCTGATGGTAAGTGTCGACCTATACGAAAGCAACCAGCCACGTCTATGTTTAACCATGAGTAAATCGATACACCCATGTTTAACTAACGAAAATCAGATAGACCTAGTTGGTGGTGGTAGGTTAAAACCACTTCGCCTTTGGTCGTGACATAACATATACTTCGTTTTATTTGCCGTGGCTTCGAATAAGCCACTCGACTACAACAATCATGTTCAGCTTATCAGGAATGTTTAAAGGGAATGTCAGTAATGTGAATACCATTGCTAATATTTTTAGAAAGATTAAAAATACCTATGAAGATAAATAGTCTTTCCTCACGACCAACCATTAGTTTATCATAAATATATAATAATGATTTCTTATGTTTGCGCGAACACTACACACTTAAATAAAGCCTGTTTTTATGGATTTAATCGCGTATATTTATTTAATCTGCAGGTAGTTGTGGTTGACTATGACATTGGAACGTAGAACACCTCAGTCCCCCCTTACCCGTGATCATGGGTGCTAAAAAGTACTCACAACTTCGGGAATATAAAATAAGTTAATATACGTTATATAATCCGTAAAAACTAGTTTTATACAAATATTTATAAGTTTATATTAATGAACGATAAGGACGAATCTAATGAGGAGTTACGAGACCAAAAAAGTAACTAATTGCTATTTGGTGGTATCTGTTTACCGCCCTTTGGGCTATGTGAGTAAGGTAATAGGGAGTGCAACTATGCTTGCGTACACAATCACTCGGGCACTAAAATTCTGTCCTGCGGCGATGACTAGTCTCCGTTAAGGTGATACCCCGAAAATTTGGTGGTTTTTCTATTTAACATATTATTTTAAGTTTTATAGATTACAAACCAAAATTTTGGTATATGATTCTTGACTATATGAACTTGGTTTGCATAAAAAGAAAACGCGATGTCATGTAATTTTCTCGATAGAAAAAATTGCAAAGTAGGCTCTAATTATTTACATTTCTTGATGACACCACAATATTTTTACGAATAATTTCATGGAATTATTTTTAAAGCATAGTAAATAATCATATCTAAGTTTTCATAAACCAGTTTTTTCATACATAATGAAGTTTTGTTAAAATAAATAAAAATTTTGTTTGGCGCTTACTTAGTTTTTTTTTCCGAGCGCCTGCTCGGTATGGCTATCTCATAATTTGCGTACTACGAAGTCATTGCATCACTTTCATTTTGACACTCCCGCAGTCGTCCGTTAGCTTCACCGACAAAGGAATAAGCCACGCCCCCAAAACTTCGGTTCATTTTCAAGGTATCCTCTTAAGGCTGGACGCCGTGACCGAAAGTCGGTCTGGAGGACATTACAATTACATTACAAACCTACAGTCATTTCTGACACTTATATACCTAATAAAATTATTTGGCTTTAATCAAAAAAGCATGTGTAATTCCTTTTTTTTCGAAATTCAAAATAAGTTGAAAAAAAGTATTTCTTACTTTGTATTTGCTTCTAAAATAGCAAAATCCTGTTGCTTGATTACATGAGCTTAAATTCCTTTATACAGATAAAGTTAGTTGGGATTCAGAAAAGTTACCGTTACCGTTACACCCTATTACAGTCCACCATTGAACATAGGCCTCCCCTACAGATTGCCTAATATTTGCCAGAGCTGCCATGCTGGCTAAGCGGGTTGGCAACCACAGCTTTTTATTTTTTATAAGGAAGACGCTGCTGCCTATCTCCTGCTTTGTTTCCCTCAGCTCGCTTCTAACGCCACCCACGGGGTGATATGCGGTAGTGGATATTTTACTCCTCCCTACACGGTAACAACGTATTTTAATGTTAAACAGATCGCTTTAGTACTGGGTACTAGTTACTTTTTTAATTTACATAATAACTAACCCGGCTTCGCTTGCGTAGGATCTGTTAATGTGGCGTTATAGGTTTATGATACTCAAAGAACATTTATTTTATTGATTTTTCATTTTTACAAAAGGGTCTTCAAGTTTTTTGGATAAGATATAACCTTCATAATTTCTGGTACTGCTCTCTTCCTGTTCGTAAAGTTTCATCACAATTGATTCAACCATTACGAATATTAGCCTTCATCATCATCATCATTACAGCCCTTCACAATTTCACTGCTGAACATAGACCTCCCCCAAGGATAGAAACAAAGCACAGTCCTGAGCCACCTGCATTTATCGAATTCCTGCATGACTTACCAGGTCGTCACTCCATATAGTGGGGATTCACCCTACACTCAGCCTACCGGTACGTGGCTGCCACTCGAGAACCTTTTTTCCACAATGGTTGGCGGTTCTTCGAGCTATATGGCCTCTCCATTGCCACTTCGGCTTACTAATCCGTTGGTCTATGTCGGTCACTATGGTTCTGCCGTGGATATTCTCATTTCTACTTTTATCACACAGAGAAACCCCGAGCATAGCCCCTCCATAGCTATTATAGCATGCAAATAACCCGCTGCGCTCAGTAGGAGATTTTAATTTTATTTATGTGTATAATGTATAGATAATAATAGTTTATTTTTTCAAAAATCTACAAACAAAATGTACGTCTAGTTTACATGAAGACATTGAAATAAAAAGGCTGTGTAGAAAAATACACTCGATGCCTAAACTTAATCCGTACTATCGGAGACACAAGTTAAAAAAAAAACTAAATAATAATTATTATTTAGTTCAACACTAAATCAACACTAAAATTTTCAATTAACTATTTCATTGATGCCGGCAGGTATCGAACCCGGTTTGCTCGCGTGCTTTGAAATTTATAGCGAGCGCTAACCATTTGAGCTACCACCGATACCTGGCTTTCTCGCTAAAACTATTTCTATTATAATACTTCAATTTACTAATAAGAGAATGCCGACAGGCATCATAAGCCCGCGCTTTGTAATACTTTTTGTTAAGCTGCAAAATAAAGTATAATTAACAAATTTATTAGATTCGTTATAGATTTTGATCAAATTTATTTAATATATAGTAATATTGCGGTAATCAACACAGTCATAGCGAAGTGCTGCTTAGTACCAAATGTCACCTTATTTGTTGAGTCAAATTATGCAAGGTACAACCAATTTCCACACTTCATGTGTACACAATTGAGCACATATTACTACTTCTACTAAAGGAGACAATTATTGTTAACTATATGAACAATCTGCTGTAATATTAAGCTTCATATCTGGAAAGTGTATTTTACGCGAAAGTAAATCTAATATACCTACTATTTTAATTTTGAATATATTACAATATTTTAGTAAATCATCACGTAAAATTGAAACTAACTAATTAAGTTCCTTGGAGAGGCCTATATTTGGCAGTGGACTTTGTAAAGGGCTGTAATGATGATGATGGTGATGATGATTTAATGCAACGCGCTGCTCCATTGACGGTCTTCACATGTTTTTGAAGTATGTTTATTCATCAAACATGCAAGTTGATTCAAGATGTTTTCCTTCCCCGCCGAGCACGTTGTACATATCAAAACTAAAAATTAACAATTTCATTGGTGTCTGCAGTGAGGAATTAGCACCGGAATTACAAAAGTTCACGGTTTTTAGTGCTGAGTTTCCACGTGATCAGTGGTGAAGGAAAAAATCGTCAGTAAAATGTACGTGGTAGAGCCACGCCGTAGCTATATTAGGGTTGTAGCACATTTGGGTCACGTCGACCGGGGAAGGACCACGCTCTCACAGAATACCAGGGTAAAATAGCAGCTTAATACTGCTGTGTTTAGTATGGTGAGTTTAGAGATCAAGAGACCATTTTTTACTGGAAACGAGGCATTCAATCTTAGTCCTCAGGGGTGACAAAGCATCTGCGTTTTGATCATTAATGGAAGATAAATGTAGATGTCTAAGGACCACGGCATCCACTTACCATCAGGTGGACTGTGTGCTCGTTTGTTACCCTTATTCTATAAAAAAAATTGCATTAGCAAATTCCTTTGGGCAATGATGAAGACATTTCCTTGCCCTTAAACCCACATAGCGGGAAAGGCCCATGCAATTAATGGGCTGAGAGAGATGAAGGAGAATATTTTGTTAAAATTATTGTTTCTTGTTTAATTGCTTTTTTTATTATCTTTCTTGATTTTTTTTTAAAATTTGGGGCGAAGTGTTATAATAATTTGAACGCAATTATTTATCTTCATATTATACGCATATGATCAGCTATCTTTTTCTTTTGTCTCCTGTATTGTGACACTAGTTTACGTACACAGGGACAAAAATCCAGACCCTGAACATATTTTTACGCCATACAAATACTAGTTCCGTGCGGGATTTGAACCCGCTACCCTTAACACAGCAACGCACTGCGTTTTCACTTACGATTATATTTGTTATATGTTCACTTTCGATTTGTTTTTACATAATGAATCAGCTAATTATGCAGTTGTGAGTATAAAACGCTAGAATGTTTTGAATTTGTTTAAATTCAAGAGAGTATTGTGAATGTATTTCACGAGACGTGTGTCGACTTCTCTGCTTTCAACTATATTTTGGTATAAGACGGTATAAAACGTTGGTCTACAGACAAAACCTGTTGGTTAAATAATCAAATAGTAATTATAATAAATATATCAATAAATAATTATATTAAATATAATGTACGTGGTAGAACCACGATGCAGCTATGTTATGGTTGAAGCACGAATGGCTCGGCTAGGCCAGGGTAGGACTAAGCTTGCACAGAATATCAGGATAAAGTAGCAGCTTAATGCTGCTGTGTTTTCTATATTGAGTATAGATAAACACAAACCCTTTTTATTCCATCTTAATCCTCATTCCTTATTCGGAGATAAATAAAGATGTCTATGGGCCACAGCATTCACTTACCATATAATGAACTGTGTGTTCGTTTGTCACCCTTATTCTATAAAATATAGAATACAACAAGCATACATTTATTGCTCGTTTCGTCGTCTAAAGATTAAGTGTCAGTATAATTACATGCTGTGTGGCATTGCATCTTAGTCCATAGAGGTGACAACGCTGCTGAAGCCTTCTTTGCTTGAAGTTGGCTGCATGGGCTGCAGAAGCCACATACCATAAGCGTAGACCTTTGAGTTCTTATGTCGTTTTAGTTTTGAGATGATACACTAAAAAAATATTGCATTCAAAGAAAAAAACTGCGGTAGAGTCACCTTGCAGCGTATTGCTGCAACACAAATGAGTCAGCTCAACCGGGGAAGTACTTCATTAGTGTAGAATAACAACTGAAATAGCAAAATTATGCTGTTAACTTCCTAACGGGATTAACGACATCCGGAGATCCTTTTTACAGGCAACGAGGCATTCCTAGTCATCAGTGATGACAACACATCTGCATTTTGATTCCTTATCAAAGTTGGTCGTCTAGCTGTGGGAAACAACATTGAATAGTCAGCAAGTTGACTGTGTAATCGGTTCTCATTGTAAAAAGGATTCATTCTAAATCTTAACGTGATAACATAAAATAGCTAGCTACCTACTTTTATTACTACGCACTTAATAAACGCAATTGACCTATCATACCGAACACTTAAGGCGCTACCTCCAGCGAACGACCTTGAGCATTTGGTCTGTCGACGCTCGCTACAATATATCGCGTAAGAAATCGCCAAAAGACGCCACCTACTGCTACGAACGTAGTATTATTTTTTCAATGTCAATGAACTCTTCTATGGAAATAGACACGGCGTACAATGATAAATGTATTTTAATTTTCTTTATTCGGTATATTAGTTGCATTGTATTAGAATTATGTATTCTAATATATTATCTAATTAATAAAAATGACTATTTTGATTATTTTTAACTATATACTATACTGCTAATATTGAATTAGCTTTTTATAGTGTAAATTATAATATTTGTCGAAATATTAATTATGGATTCGAACTTTACATGCTAATGGTGCTTCATTTTTGTTATTTTCATTTACTTACATATTGAAAATATACTTGAATAGTAGTTATTATTATTTTATTTAGCTACTGAATTTTAGGATATGTTTTACCTTGAGGTCAAATATAATTTTGAAGAGCAATAGTTATTACCTACTAATCTTTTATCTGCTATTCCTTATTTAGGAACAATATTAGTAAATTGAGTTTAAGGGAGATTTACTTTTATATTTATAATGCTACATTTATTATTTTAATATTTACCTACTGGGTAGGTAATTATTAAAATAATAAATATAGCATTAGTAACTAAATAGATATATTTTTTAAATTTTTAAAATTAAAATTTTCGTATTTTTAAAAATTACTAAAAAAAAAGGTTTTGAAATAATAGATTTTCTCACAAAAGAAGGGAACTTGAAAAAGAAAGGAAAAAAAAGCGGGACCAAAGCCAAGACCCGAACCACGGAACTCCGATATCACGCCCGACCGACATACCACCTGAGCTATAACGACCGTTAATGATTTGTCAAAATTTACCTTCTTATATTGTAGCAGTTTTTTTATTGCCTGAAAACATGGACAAAAGGACATTTTCTAAAAATAAATCCAAGCGTTCGTCGCTAAAATCGTTGGAGCAGTATAATTTTCTCATCTGGTTCGGTTATATAAATATTTAAATATATAAAAATTATAAATTAAAATGAAAAGATAAATATACATAAAATAAATACAAAATAATATTATATTATTATTGTTATTATTATTATTATAAGTTGTGGTTCGGTGAAGCTGCAACCTAATGGACCATGATCTGAAATTTTTATGAAAAGAAGTGGCTGACGTCAATTATTATTATTCTTATTATTTTTTCATTACTGCCTTTTTCAACCTCACAAGATATTTGTAACTGCAAAAAAAAAAACTACGTATAAGTAAGTAAATCAGTAATATAGAGTTATGTATGATTCAGACTAAATAAAGGTTACTAAAAAATAAATGTAGATAAAGAAATTGCATAAAAAATTACTCAAATAAAAATGCAATAAACTTGTTAATTTTATAGGTACTTAGTAAAATAATAAAATAATAAGTTTTTTAGGATATTTATGTAAAATATAAAGGTTATATTATGTTCTAACTACGTTCACGCTTGCGCACATAAAACCGCGTAATTTCACTAGTTTTATTATCAAAATAATAATTGACAAGTTAGTCCTAAGTTTTCCTTGATTTTACCAACTCAAACTCGTTTTAGGAGATCAAAACATAGAGAGAAAGATAGGAGACTATTTTTTATTTAATATGGTTGGATCTTTATTTATTTGTATATTTTTTTGTATTTATTTTATTTTATTGATATTTATGTATATTTATCTTTTCATTTTAATTTATATTTATAAAAACCAACCAGATGAGAAAACTATACAGATACCCCAACAATAATAATATAATAATAATAATATTCCACAAATATCACACAACGCCATCTAGTCCCAAGCTAAGCAGAGCTTGTATTATGGGTACTAGACAACTGATAAACATACTTATATATTCCTAAATACATAAATATTATAGATAAATAACACCCAGACACAGAACAAATGATCGTGCTCACCACACAAACATTTGTCCTGGGTGGGAATCGAACCCACGACCTGCGGCATAGCAGTCAGGGTCACTAACCACAAGACCAACAGGCCTGACGATAAATAAAATAAAGTCTCTAGCTCGAGAGGAGAGGAGCCGTGGTAGCTCAGATGGTTAGCGCTTGCTAAAATTTTTACAGTGTGCGAGCAAACCGGGTTCGATCCCCGCCGGCACCAATAATATTGTAGTTGCAATTTTAAGTGTTGATTTACCACGTGCTCAGTGGTGAAGGAAAATATTGTGAGGAAACCTGCACGTCTGAGAAATAAGAAAAATAATATTTCGAAGACATGCAAAGTTCGCCAACACGCAGTGGGGCAGCGCGGTGGATAATTCCTTTCCTAGGACCCTTTCAGAAAATAGAATAGAAATAAAAAAATAATAAATCCAAACTTCATTTAAAACCAAACATATAAATTGTAAAGTAGCTGCAGGTATCTATAACCGAGTAAAAGATATTCCTTTACTCCAACTTGTCCAAAGTTTCCCAAAACAATTTTTAATTAAGCTTTATATTATAATGCGGATTTTTTATATTTAAAATTTTAATAATAAAGCATTTCGTACGTTTCAGCCGAGGCGCAAATATTTTTCGGCCGCAAATTTATAAGACCGATTTGTTATTCAAACATAAGCATGGTTTTTTAATTAAATCTACCAATCATAAAACGACACGCATTTTTTTTTGAACACTTCCTATTCAATTCACAAAGTACCTATTATATTTGTTTATATAAAAAGTATATTTAAGTATAATCATAAAACTAAATGGAAACACAAAGTAGGAAAATGCATTGAGTTATAAAACACGTAAATCAATGGGCAAATGTAAAAATACTGGAGGCAGCAGCCCTATCGCATGTTTACGTACCGCACGGCTGTAATATTTATTTCTAAGATACGGCCGAGTTACAATATACCGTGGCGTAAGCGCATCGGTTGGTAGATACTCAAATAATATTATGTTTGCGGCGAAATACGGACGCAGCGACCAGCGACGCGGCCACCTCCTACTAACGCATACAGCGTAATGCCGCCCGCACTCTGCGCACGCCCCTTTATCATATAAGTCACACAATTTTCGAAATTATTTCAATTAAAAGAGAAAAAACGAACTTAAAAATTTAAATAAAACGTGGAGAATATAGATTTTTAATTATCTATCCATTAGTGTTATCCTCAAATGATTAGAGCGTTGCGTTTAGCAACAGATGCATGTAATCAAGAATTTTAGTCATTTTTTAAAAGTTGATTTTAAATGTATTTATAGCACATAAAAATAAATTAGAACGTGGAAATAAATTAGAATGTGATGATAAAATATCGAACATTAATAATGTACTTTTAGATGTAGTTTATTTTTCATAACTAATGAGATAATAGAGTCTGAAAAACGCACTTTCGCAACATTTTGGTCAGGGATTCACCTTAACACACAGGGTATTGAAATATGTTTTGAGTTCGCCAAATCACCTGTTTTATTGTGTACCCGAATCCTTATGCTTTGCCCACATATATTAATATGTTATATTTACTGTTACATTAAGAAGTAAGCGTCACAGTGTTATTCGAATTTATCAAAAGATAGTTAAAGACCATTCCATTTTATAAATTAAAAAAATAACTTTAAGCTTTTCGAATAAAATATAAATCTAGATCCCTCATGGCTATTTATCTGTTCGTGAAAGTTTATCATCATCGGTTCTACCATTTTGAATATAAGCCCGCAGAGACATACAGACAGGAAACAGATACAAATAGACATAAAATAGTTTTAAAAATGTCTATTAATGTCCTAATAGCATTGAAGAAATTGAAGTGAAGTCAATATTACAGTCAGCACTTCAATTTTACATATACGTACAGATATAATCAATCAAATAGAAAAATCAAATCGATGGGATCCCCATGTATAAAAACTAACAAGCAGACTTAGTTCTGTAGCATATGCTGTAAAAAATTAGAAGTCTTATCAGTATTGAAACAGCTGGACTAGTTTACTTTAGCTATTTCGACAGCATAATGTCGCATGGTATTTTGCTGTTGGGACATGCGACTGACACTGAAATTATATTTATTTTACAGAATAGAACCATTAGTACAATCTTTGATTTAAATCCTAAAGAGACAAAAAAGAAAAAAGATTAAGAAATTAATATAATTAACTTTGGCCTCAATACATTTACCAGAATGTAGTATAATGTACATACACAAAAATAAAAGTAGTTTTATAAAAGTAAATAGTGATGATCATTCTGTAAATACTACAAAAGGACCAAGCTCGTACTACCAGCTACTTGACTCCACCTAGTCAGTAATTCATTCTTGGGGCGATGTTATATGCTTTTACAACAAAGTTGCAGAAAATATAGAAAATATGACCAGCGAAAAGTTCAAAAACTTTATTAAACTAAATTTATATGAAAAGGGATATTATAATATTAAGGAATTTATTTCACTCATTATAATAAACCCTTGGAAGGGTGATCGTAGCAATCACCCTTCCCAGGGATTATTCTATCGAAGCTATTTCTAATTTATTATGTGTTGTTAGTTGCAACATACATAATTGTAAGCTATAATTTATTTAAAGATAAGTCCCACCGATTTTCTTGATGGTTCTTCCCAGGACAGAGGTTTTTTTCCAAAAACAGTGGTAAATAAAAAAAGTAACTTTAAATAAGTATTACTTTTAATCTATAGTGAATAATAAGTTCCTGTTTCTATTTCAATCTCTGCGCTAACGAACCGTTTAACTTTAAGTATAGTTAAAGTTGAATCGGAACAAATTCGCGTATTTGAGTATAATTAAAAGCCTTTGCTGTAAATCACTCTATCTCTAACTTTACACGCGCACCACAGAGGTCAATTCGCCACAAATCCTGACAAAACACCCCTGAGAACGGTTTCATGTTTATTTCAAATGGCTTCTACTTTATTCAGATCAAATTCAAGGGTATATACGAGTATACGAGATAGACTGTGTAGGTACTACTATATCGCATATATTATATAATCTGAATGACAGCGTGAGAAATTGTGTGATAAGAGAAAAGTATGGTTAGAATCATAATGTGGTGATCAGGATTAAGAAAAATGCTTTGGTAGTTTAGTCATGTAGAAAGAATGAACGAGGAACGGCAGAGTCAGGAAGGGGTATCGAAGACGAAATTTTACCTAGTTTACCTACCAATTTGGGAATATATTGAAGATGGGTCAAAATAATATTACCCTTATTCGCCGAGCATGTATACGAGTAGGTACATAGGTATATGGATGTAAAGGAGGCGAGAGAGGGGTGTCAAGATAGTGTGAAATGGAAGTCCGTAGTCTCTGCCTACCCTTTGTGTATATAAAAGTTCGTTTCTTTTCATTCTAAAAAGGCGTTTGCTTTATGATAGATAAGAAAACTAAAGGAATGAAAAAGAACAAAAATTACATATTTGGTTTTCCTTCGAAGTCAACGAAATATTGTATAATGGACGGTGTTATCGCTTGGAATATACTGAAGTAATAATATGTACTGCGTACTGGAAGAGACGCCGAGACTTGGTCGTTTGCAACACATTTAGAGCCCGCGCGTTCCAACTTACTTAGTCTGTGCCATGAGAAGCTACTCTGTGCCTCCTGGAGCTTTGGCGGGAACTTGGCCGTAGACGGATTGTCGCTCCTGTTTTGTCGCTTGAATAATGGTTTGAAGTGGATTTTGCTTCGTAAAAGTAATGCGATTTTATGAATTAAGTGTCCGCGCGTGTGAACTATTAGAGAAAACGACGAAACAAGTGGTTTGATGTTGATATAAACCTCAAATTATTGTGATCGCTTGGGTTCATGAACTTAAATGGCTCTCGTCATGAACTGTCCACTGGGTTGAGCTGTCGTCAAAATCTCCCAAGAGCTTCGCAATGTTACGCATCAGCATATTGTGAAGAAAAACAATATAAATACGAAGATTCCGAAAGAAATGATAGGCTCAGAAGGGCTAGAACCCAGAGCTGTAAAGCCAGTTAATAAAAAAATTGTGCTTACTTCCACAGGGCCCGCACTGCCGTACAGATTTTGTTCGCAGTGTATATTCTTGTACGTGGTAAATAATGGTTCAACCAAGTATTCAAACGATTTCTTCCAGGCAACCATTACATATCCAACATTTGACCGTGTAGCGGCAGTACCCACATCGTTGTTACGCCGCCCTATATCACCCCGTGGGTGTCGTAAGAGGCAACAGAGGGAAATAAATGAGAGATGGGTAGTAGCGTCTTTCTGATAACTCAAAATATTAACCCTAAATTCGGTTTGATGGACTTTATGTTATGGCGATATCCTCCGCCACTCTGGTGAGGCCGCTCCGTTGATGCGGTGGTGGTGGTTCTGCGGGGGGGAAAGGAGTATCGGTATTGCGAGGTGCCGCTCTCACTACCCTCCACAGCCGAAACTTGGTTACAAACAACATACACCTGTATAATCACACCTGTAAAAATAGTTCATATTTCTAGGTAGTGGTGATAGAGATTAAATAAATAAATAACAAGTCAGTATATACTTAATTTTAAACTCAACCACTTTTTGAGTTCGTTCACTTTGACTCAAGTTATCATGTAAATCAGGAAACTTTGGACAAAAAAGGTAGAAAAAAGTTGATTGTAAGTTCACGGTTCTTTCAATTCTTATGATACATTGATTCAGTATCGCTTTAAAGTATTGCTATCAGACTGGAACTTTATTACAAGTTAAAATATAGCTATTAAGTTTTTGATAAAGAAACATTTTATAGGTAAATTGGGGTAACTGAACGTCATCATCATCATTACCCTCGCTAAAGAACATCGATTCCTTTCAAGGATCCGGTCTCAACCGAGAGTAGACATCTGCGCAGGACAGCATTGCAGTACCCAAGTATGTACGAAATTGCACGTAATAGCAACTTTCTGACCTCTGGCTGCTCCGGAAAACTTCTTGGTAGAAAAACCCACTATCAGATTTTGACCCGACCAGGGTTTAAATCCGAGACCTCAAAATCATCAGTCGCGTGTATGGCCACTAAACCAAAGAGGCTGTTAAATCTTAATAATCAAAGAATTTAAAATTATTTTAAAGCATACTGAACGTTCTAAAGTAAATAAAGGGACCATATAAATTATTAGCGTTAGGTACAGCTAAGAGAGTTTAGAGGGATTAACGCTAATTCTCCATGCCAACTCTAAGCGCCTGTAAATGGAAACATGAGATTCTTGGACCGAATCCATAAGTATTGGGATATTTCTATTGTTTTCTCATTTCGAGGTGCATAAATAAAATAAAATAAAATATTTTTATTAAATGTAGATCATTAATTGATATTTATTGAAATCATATCTTTCCTGGGAAGAACTAGCAAGGAACACAACGGAATAAAATTTTTGAAACATGTATAATTTTTATATTAATTACAATGGAACCACCATGGGAGCGATCACTTCATTCCCAAGGGTTTTTTCAATCGTGTTTTCCCTACATATCTATCAGGTTACGTCGATTACTCTGATTCTACTGTGAATATCTTCATTTATAAGGTGCAACATGCAGGAAGTCGATAGGTGCAGATGGTTCAGGATCGTGCTTTGTGGCATACCGTAACTTGTAAAGAGCTGCAATGATGACGATAATGATAATTCTCTGTTTTAATAACTCGTGCTGTCCAATTTTCTTTAATAAAGCTTTAAAGGTTGCCGGTTGATAAATTTTGAATATTTTCTGTGATTATGTTTCAAAACTAAATACATTACCCCATAAATAAATTACAAATTCTTTGGATTGTAGTAATTGGCAATACAAGCTTATCGTAAATTGCATAGATCGCGAGCAACCTGGGCTCTATCCCCACCGGCACCAATGAAATCATTTATTGCAATTTTAAACGCTGATTTACACGTGCTTAGCGATGAAGAAAAACATTGTGAAGAAACCTATATGTCTGAGAAATAAGAAAATTTAAAATGGGCAAAAATAAACCGGGCAAAACGGATACTATTCATTTATTTATTGCAAATAAATTACTTACTTTTTATATAAGAGGAAGACTGATAATGCAAAATCGTATGAAGAAAGTCTGCGAGAAGCTTTTTTGCAGCTTAAACGGCTTCAATATCAGATGCTTACAAAAATATGGAATTCATTATGCAAATTTATACCGGCATTTAAAATCTTGTACAGTTCCAAAGAAGCTAGGACTATATCTGTCTTACCTTATTCTATATGAAGAAAATTATGAACAGGAATAGAAGGCAATATGTACAGAAATGGATTAAATTTCCTACGGCCTCAAACGATCCAGGACGAATTATTGATCAGTACGATGTGGCCCAAACCCAACTTGAGCAGAAAAGGAAGTATGATAGCCTCTGCTAAGAAGAAAGTTGCTTATGAGACACCACGCCTGGTCTATCCAACATTAAGAGAATTTAAAAACCCTAACTAAGAAAAGGGTTCAGAAGGAACCAGAATAGAACTACTTCTACGCTACGTGTAAATAAAAATATGTTTTGCCTCCCTTGGACCCAAAGCATGTTCCTATTACTATTAATTTTGCATATTTTTCAGACGTTTGCTTTGATTAAGTAACAATTATTGGTATCCAATAGTTTTGCAGGTCGAAGTAATTTGTTTTGCCCGCACTGGTTAGACGAAATGGATTAGAACTAATCGGAACAGAATTCTTGTGATGATTTGTTTAAAACTTTAATAAGTATTGTTGCTTATTACCAAAAAACTTATTAAAGAAGTTGATTTTCTTTACCCTTTTTTATGTCCAACTTAACCTATTCTGACTGCCCGTCCGTCCCCTGTGTAAATGCGGTAATAAATAATACTCCTCAGAGATTAACAAGATAATGTCATGTCGTATGTCTCAGTTCAGCTTTAATTAACCAGTTATTAATTAAATACGCACTGAATTATTCACAGATGTGTAGGAAATTATATTGTCACATACTTTATTACTCGTATGGCCTTTATAGAGAATATCTTTGTTTACGCCCGATTGCCTCGAGCGGGGTGAGGAATGGTTAGCGTTTCGCGGAAGGCGGAGGCTTGTTGTTGCGTACGCGCCTAATACCGAGCTATTTTTACCAGATAAAGACCTTTTGCACATAATATTTATTACTAATGCTCCGGATAGGCTATAAAGAAGCCTAGAGTCAACCAACGCATCGTATACCAGCTTTAAATGATTTATGTCCACTTCATCTAGTAAGCTTCTCAGCACATAGTTAGCAGAGCTAACTATGGTTTTAACCTGTTTGCTGTTCTTTCTGAGCTAGCGGGTGTTATTCTGAGCTAATTATGGTTTCAGATTTTGCAACTTCTGCTTGTTTAAGAACCCTTTTATCCTCTAGTAACATATTCAATCACGTGTTATTCTTAACATTGTTTCTAAACATGATGATGTTTGTTTTACCAGTGTTGATAATTAGACCATTAGGAACAAACTAATTTCTTTAGTAGCCGAAACAAATGAATTAGTGTTATCAGCAAATTGGGCTTGTTTAGTTGTCTTTATCGAATCACTGACAAATTGTTGCAAATCATTTAAAAAATAAATAAATAGAAAGGTCCAAAAACGGAGCCATGAGGTACGCCAACTTGAACCTTTGCAAGTCTCGACTTTGTTACAATTTCTGTTATACGGTTATTTACACTTTTTATCTCTACTATGCAAGTATGATTGAAATCGTTGAACAGCTCGTCCACGGACATTATACTTAAACACATCTTACATACATCATAATTGACGTTCGTTTTTTGAGTCTCTGCAGAATCTGTTTATTATGCTACACGTGGTAGAATCATGCTGTGGCTATATTTTTGTAGTAGAACTAATAGGTGGCTCGACTGGGAAAGGACCACGCTCACGAGAATATTACAATAAGAAACATGTTATCGGTGTTTATAAAAATGCAAATAACTAAATAAACCAAGTTAATAACTCAATTTTGCTGCAATAAAACATTACCCATTTTAATTCAGTAGTACTTTTTACGTGGTAGAGCCACGCTGCAGCTATATTATGGTTATAGCGGGAATGGGTTGGTTAGACCAGGGAAGGAACACGCTCTCACGGAATACCAGCGTAAAATAGCAGTTTTGTACGGTGAGTGTAGAGACCCGGGGACCCTTTTTTTCTGGAAATGAGGCATTCTATCTTATTACTCAGGGGTTACAACGCATCTGCGTTTTGATTCTTAATCGAGCATAAATGTAGATTTCTATGAGCCACAGCATCCACCACATGATCACCATCAGGTGGACTGCGTGCTCGTTTGTTAACCTTATTCTATAAAAAAAATATATGTAAATATAGTAATAAACAATAATCCTTAGAGATTAACTAGTTAATATCATGTCTCATGTCTCTGTTCAGCTTTATTAACTCATTAATAATGAATACGTACAGAATTATTTACAGATGTGTAGAAAATAATTATGAATTATGATGTCTACACACTTTTACTTTTCCTTATCTTTGTAGGAAATATCTTAACCCATTCACTGCCTTCCTAAGAAATGACAACATTACCCCATCGGCGGGCCCGGCATCTCGGTAAATTATCTTGGCCCGCCCATCGGCGGTTTCGGCATGAGGCCTTAGATTTCGACATGAGATATTTTTAAATGTCTAATTTACATTTCTGTGCGTTATGTAGAGCGTGTTTGAATACACTTTTGTGATATTTGAGAAAAAATGTGCCAGTTTCATTTGTTATTGTTGTTGTTAACCGAATTATTAATGGAGTGTGAAGGTAAGGCAAAACTTTCAGCTAATTCAATTAAGACGAAGCAAATGTCTAATCCTTATCTGCGTGTAAGACAGATTTAAGCTCATATTAGTACAAGGAAATCTAAAGTGAAATATAAAAGTGTAGCGGCGCTGTCGTCGCACCACAAGCGAAAAACACACCGAAGCCTAAATCGCGCTATCAACATTCCGAATCATAATCAGTATATATAGAACATCTCCGAACTATCACATGGAGTGTTGGCCGCTCCCCGGGCAGAACACCTTGTCCGGCGGGAGATCTCCCCTTTTCCTTCCACGGCCACAGTGGTGACCCCGACGTGATTTTGAACACACAACCAACAAACTTCGGAAATATCAAGCTTCATCATCGTCATAGAATACCCCACCCATTCGCTCCCGAGCAGATATCGTCTGCAGTCTTCATACCCTGCAAGCCATCTAGCTTCACAAGGTTCATCGCAGCACTGGAATAATAATGCTTCCTGTTCCTTCAAGCTACACTCTGCGGTACAGTGTTCGGCACGGCTCTGAGACTTACTGCTCGCGCCTTTGCTTCACGGCACTCTCACAGATTACTTGCCTTCTTCTCGACTCACCGCAGACTACAAGGCACTCTCCTGGCACTTGCACATTCGTCGACAACGAGACTGCACTATCGACCTCCGGTCTGAGCAGGGGGGTGATGTAGCGGCGCTGCCGTCGCACCACAAGCGAAAAACACACCGAAGCCTAAATCGCGCTATCAACATTCCGAATCATAAACAGTATATATAGAACATCTCCGGACTACGACATGGAGTGTTGGCCGCTCCCCGGGCAGAACACCTTGCCCGGCGGGAGATTTCCCCTTTTCCTTCCACGGCCACAAAAGCATACATTTTAGGACTTTTTTTCAAGTCATGCGTAGTCAACCTTTTTGTATGTTTAATTTTTTCCCACGTCTTACGTATTTTGCATTAACTTTGTAGTTTTTAGTTGTTTGTAGGAATTAGTTAGAGGAGATAGTCTCAACTCGATACACTAAGTCAAACAGCAAACGAACTTCCAAAACACTCAGCAAAAGTTGTGAACACCACGAACGTCAAAATGCGAGTGAAAGCTTGTTTCGTAGACTATTTTTTCTATAATATGCTACTTACGTTAAATTATAAATCATGCAAGTTGTAAAATTATTGGTGTCCATAACAAAAGGTATCGGCCCTTCTTTTGTTTTCAACTGACTATTACCTACCGGCTCTTTTGTTCAGATCACCATCTGCATTTCTATTTTGTTTCCTATTTACCGACAGTTTATATTCTTATCTGTACTAAACCACAATCTGAAATAGGTCATTAGCCAAAATTAAATCACAAATCATACCGAAAAATTGTACATGGTCGGTGACCAAAACATAGGTGTCGGCAATTTGTCTGTTTTCAAAGTGACGAATAACCATCCGCTCCTATTATATAGATCATCATCTGCATTCTTATCTTGCTTCATGCAGTTACCGATAGTATGTTGTCTTATATACAAGTTGTTACAAAAAGCGAGTAATCCTCTTAGGAAGTGATTCTATTGCTCAAAAACAAAAACTTCTTCTATGGGACCAAACGAAAATATCTTCAAACTCATCTCAGCTTATCGGTTTATTTTGAGATTTCGATGTAGGTCCCATAGAAGAAGTTGTTGCATTTGAACAATAAAATCACTCCCTAAAACGATTACCCGCTTTTTTGTAACACCTTGTATATTGTTATGGTTTTATAGTATTAGTAATAAGCAAAGAACAATAAAGTTTATATCTTATAATCACTACATGTAAATATAATTTATTTGTTATTATTTCTACTAAAATTATAGTTTTTCATTAAAATTTTAACAAAAGTTTGTTAACTCTGAATACGCGTACTGCCCACCCATGGGCGGGGTCGGCATGACAGGTTAGAATTGTCCTTTTCTAAAATCTAAGATATACGCAGGCCGTTTTGGTAAGGAATCAATCATAATAAAACCAGTTATTAGACATAATCTTAAATTTTTTTCATGTTATTTGGCATATTTATTAAGGTTTGAAATCCGCCGGGCGGGCGGGTTCGGCATGTTAATAAAAAAAGTTTCTCCCGCCAATGGGCAGGCAAGGCACTGAATAGGTTAATACTTTAAGAGAGATATTCTTGTAAATTTCTTTTAAATTTGAATTTAATTATTGTTCATTTAATTTTGTAATTGTATTTAATTGGTTTCTCGAAAACGGCTCTAACGTGTTGGGTGAAATTTTGTATTTTTTATGAGATAAAGGCTATAAACGAGCACTCAGTCCACGTGATGATAAGTGGATACTGTGGCCGATAGCACTCCATTACGCGCGCCCCTGTTTGGGATGCGAGTGCTCGCGCGCTCTACATATGTAGAACTATTTTGTGTAAACATTTTACAGGAACAATAAACAAATATAAAAATACTTCAATATCATATGAAAACAAACTTAATAAGAAACTAAAATAGACGAAACATAACTGTTACCATTTATAAGGCACTTAATATCAGACTTATACTATATAATTTTGAGAAAAATCAATGATTTTTTGGCATCAAACCTTCTCAGTCTCCTTTTTTTACTCGCTCATATCTTCCACACAGTCTTTATCATTTTTACAACAGTCAAGGCATTGAAGAACTTGATGTTGAGGACAAATCCACTTTTTACAGGTGTCACATTGTTTTCTAGTGGACTTATTGCGAGCTCTGCCACAAAAGGAACATTTCCCGACTCGACCAGTGTTGGGGAGTTGTGCTGGGCATGGTTGTAATTCCGATGGCTCTTTCATGCCCAAAAGTATTTTCCCTTTCATTTTCAATGTATTTGGAATACTTTCAATATTTATTCTGCGTTGTATGCATGGCGCGACTAGGTGAAAACCAAATTCATATAAAAAATCCTTCCTGGCCTTATTTCTGTAGTCCTTGTTTATTGTATGTACAATATAACCGTTTATAGCACTTATATTCATTAAATTAAAAAAAAATGGTAAGTGGCCATCATCTAGAGTTTTTGGAGACGTCATAAATACTACAAATTTTGTCTACAATGTCCACGCCATATTTGGTATTGTTGTAAAAAGTTATTATTTCCGGCTTACGATTGCTGTTTGTAAATCGATATGATCATCATAGTGCATGGTTGAGTATATAAGCACCACTTTCTTTGATTTTGGCATGTAAGATACTAGGTACCTTATTTTGAAAGCCAAAAATTGAACTCGTTTTGCTTCTGTTTCTTGTGATTTTGAATTCTTTGGGAATTTGTGGCTTATCTTTCTTCACAGTACCTACGACAGTAATTTTGCTACATAAGAGTTCTAATAATTGACGTATATTCGTGAACCAATTGTGCATTGTGACGTTATAACCTAAACCATCCAATGGGGTAAGCATTCGTAGCACAATGTCCACAACTTTATTTGATTGTGCATAAGGACCATCTGGCTGAGCACCTGCGTATATTTCCATATGGTAGGCATAAGGTACCTTTGTATCCGTTAGTAAAAATATGTTTATCCCATACTTTGCTGGTTGCTTCATCAGTAATAACTTCCTCCAACCATCTCAAAATATGTGCCATCATTGTGCGAAATATAGTTACTTCGGTTAAAAATAATATTATCAAACAAAAAAATTCATAATAACAATATTTACACATAATATAAACACTTACATAAAATAAAAACGATAGGTAAACTTCCGACAAAAATGACACGCGAGTGCTCGCGCGCTCTACTATTGTAGAATTTTAGTTTTGGTGCGAAATTTCTAACAAGTGCGATCGCGCAGTTTGCCGAAAGGGTAATAATTGTGATCACCAGCTAGTAATAGAGGAATACTATGAGTGTGTGCGTTAGACACCCACAATTAATGTTAAAATCCCACGAAATGCATGCCTGTTCTACAATAGTAGAACGCGCGACTAATGGAGTGATAGACATCTACATTTATCCACGAATAAGAATCAAAATGCAGATACGTTGTCACCATTAATGATTACGATGGAATACCTCGTTGTCAAAAAAACGGTCTCCGGTTCTCTACACGCACTATTCGAAACACAGAATCATTAAGCTGCTATATTACGCTTGTATTCTGTGAGAACATGGTTCTTCCCCGGTCGAGCTAATAAGTTCATGCTACAACCATAATACATCTGCAGCATGGCATTACCACTTAAAAACTCTGTTCTTATAAATAAATATAAATATACTTTAAAAACAATACTAGAAATGATATTATAATCGGTCACGGCAATAATCATATTGCGGAACCTTTAATCGTTAAAGAACTCGAATTGCATTAAACAACATTTGTTATATTTTACAATGCCTTGCAGAGACGGCGCTTATGCCACTGAACGATTGAAGATATGAAGCAGTGTCTTCCTGGTAAGAACTCATGGTTAAATTTCTATGGATGGTTATGAATGAATGTACATCATTATACAAATATCCTCGTTTAGTTTTATCTGGGAATACTTGGTCATTTGTAACAAACTAATACTTCCAAACTTATCTAGAAAATCGTAGATTTTTTTATTGCTTTTCATGTTATTCTTTCTTTTTATGTTATAGATTTATATGAATTTCATCATCTATTACATCGGCCGTGTTAGAGAAGGGTATCCATCACCCTTCTGTGTCCCCGTAAGGAAGAGATCCTTATGAGGTGAAAATATCACCTTAAGAATTGAAACCATCCTGGATGAAGCGCTGGATGTGAAAAAGCTACTTCATCATTGGGATCTATACTTTTATACTTTCACATGTATTTAGTAAAAAGTTGTTATTTTGACATTATAAACTGACACTTCAATTTTATTTATTTCTCCCAGTGAGGAAAATATCTCTGTGCTGTGAGCAACAAACAAGAAACGCAGCGGGACATTTTTTTAAAAAGGAAAGTTTACTGCCCTATACGTATTATTTTACACAATCAACTAATAGCAATAGCTCAGTAGCGATCACCTCATTCCCAGGGGTTATCATCCATAAATTCCTTAATATTATTATAACCCTTTATATACCGTCTTTGTTTATTTAAGGTTTTAAAGGACAAATTTTAGGTATATTTTTTGGGATTTTATTGTAAAAGCGTATACATCGCCCTAAGAATAAATTACTGACTGTGGCGTCGAATAGAAAGAAGCATTATTTGACATCATTTTACGATAGAGTTTTATAAGAACGTGGTTTTTTTTCATATTAAATGGACCTATCAATGGCTCCACATATTAATTACCTGATATATTATATCGGTTAAGAATTTAATAATTTTCAAGCAAATAAAATGGCAATGTACATTATCTTCATCACGTACGTTCGCAGTTGTGTACGTGAGAAAAATGGTACAACTATGTAATATATCAATAATGTCTATGAGCGTGTTATTTTATGTTAAATTTATTGTTATGCTGCAATATCTGATAAAAAAACCGTTCAAGTATATAATATAGTAAGCAACCGGTGAACTCCGAATTAGAAAATCATTTTTAAAGAAAAGAAGTAAGAAATAACGAAGAAATTTAAAATTATTTTAAATTTGGTACGGCATTTACTAGAAAACCCTACTCCAGTGCGTATTGGAGGGATTTCATATTGACTCAAAATATTTTATTCGTCAGACTTAAAGGTTTCTTCACGATGGTTTCATTCATGGCCGTGCACGTAGTAAATAAGCAATATTGTAATTTCATTGTTGCCGGTGGGGATCAAACCTAAGTTACTCACGTATAGAGATGGAAACATCGTCTCTACTGGGGAAGGACGACGCTCTCACAAAGTACCAGCATTAAATGATTTTATGATGATTAAAAGCTGCTTAATTAAAGCTGCTGTGTTTCGTTCAGTGAGGGTAGAGAAGCCGAGACTTTTTACTGAAAACATGGCATTCCACTTTAGTCCTCAGGGGTTACCACGCATCTGAATATTGATTCTTTATCGATGATAGACGTAGATGTCTATGGCTACAGTATCCACTTACCATCAGGTAGACTGTGTACTCGTTTGTCAACTTTATTATGTAAAAAAATTAAAATGATAAAAATCTTGAAGTGATGGTGTACGAACATTGTCTACCCAATATAGTTCCGTGGGTGTCGTAAGAGGTGACAGAAGATGCAGGACCAGTTCAAGTGGGAGAAGAGAGCTTCACCATCGCATCAAGAGAGCATCGTATCGCAAAAATATGTTATTTTTTTTAATCATCTGTACCGTGGAACCGGTTTATTTTTATAAATTACACAAGGACATTCATGCAGATTCGGACAATTTATTTGTAGGCTATGCGAACTTGTTTCGGGCGGGCCTCGAACTCGTGACCCAGCGGCTCTGCGCTACGGATCCGCCAAGAATTTAATAGGATAGGAAATGTAGAGATATACGAAAGTTATGTATGTTATGTATGTTTCTGTATTTATAAGAATTCCAAAATAATGATTTTAAAATGGCAACGCTTAATGGGCGAATAAGGAGTAATATTCTTACGATCAGCAGATGTCGCTAGTGGCGACCAACATGTTTTAGAATATCCGTTACTTGGTTTATCAATTTCTAATTTAATTAATATAAAATATAACAAATATTTCAGTATGAAACATTAATCTATACTTTTCTCACATTAGCTTCCCCCACTTTGGAATCTATCAAATATTTCACCTCATTTCAAAGTGGCGCCGCCCTGGTGGCGGAAAGAGTGGTAGATCATCATTGACGAAAAGTTAATTAACTTATTGTTAGTTTATCTGATTTATATTGTGAACGCCACGGATTAGTCACTATCAAGAAGACAGAGTATATTTGCCGGCCATCTTTAATTTTTTAATTATCATAAGGCGTAAAATTTTACGTTTAAATCTTAAAAAATATTTATTTTTATTTTGTGACATTTACTTACAAAGAAAACCGTATCGGAAAAGGCGATAAGGGATTCACAATTTACTACGTATAATTTAAAGATATGTTTTCAGCTAGCTGTATATAAAGGCATATCTGAGGCAGTTCCCTCATACTGAGCCAACGTTGTTTCTCGCGAGACGCACGCCAACACCACAACATGAAATTTGTTATCTGTGAGTATATTGTATTTATGTGTTGGCTATATGGATATATTTAAGCGGTTAATGATTTATCTTTTATTTATGAAACAAATAACTTTTATAATGATTTCTTATATTTAAACAAACACTACACATTGAATAAAAACTATTTTACTGGTTATATTGCGTTTAATTTTACTTATTTGATTTCCGTCGTTTCTAGACGAAATTTTATAAAAACTAAATTAAACCCAATAAAATCTCTGATAATAGTTCTATTCAACAAATAATTTTATGGAATGCGAATAATATTTTTTTATTATTTTTGTTTGTTTATAGAATAAGAGTGACAAGCGAGCACATAGTCCACCTGATGGTAAGGGGCCACCTCACTCTATAGACAACTGTAGCCACCGTCAAACAAATAAGGCTACTGATACTTTGCTTTTTTTGTAGAATATGGGTTACAAACGAGCACACAGTCCATCTAATGCTAAGTGGATGTTGTGGTCCATAGACATTTATATTTATCCTCGTATAAGAGTGAAAACGCAGATGCGTTGTCACCCCTGAGGACTAAGATGGAATGCCTTGTTTCCAGTAAAAAGGTGTCTCCGATTCTCTACGCTCACCATACGAAACACAGCAGTATTAAGCTGCTATTTTACGCCGGTATTCTTTGAAAGCGTGGGCCTTCACCGGTCGAGTTGATCCATTTGTACTACAACTATAATATAGCTGCAGCGTGGCTCTACCACGTATAAAACGCTTCCTCTGAAAACTAAGATGAAATGCCACACAGCCTGTTATTGTACTGACTCTGTATATACTCTCACCCTTCAGACCGGAACACAGAGTGAAAAACTGTTATTTTGTAATATATATAAATAGTAGGCTGTTTCCTACACAAGCAGATTCCTACCCATAAAGGAATCCACCACCTTGTGTTATATGCAATTACATAAGGACAATTATTTTGATGTTAACAGTTCTCTCAATTTTACTCATCGCAATTTCGATGGCCAGTGCATCCGGATGCATTTGTACTAAAGAGTACAATCCAGTCTGCGCCACTAACGGCATAACTTACTGCAACCTATGCAGGTGCGTATAAAGAACTACAAAGTCACCAACACTATAAAATCACTAACCCACGTTTGAACTAAACTTAGATGCTTGATGAGATAACAAACAAAAAGTCCCCTGATGGTAAGTGGATGCTGCGCTCCGTAGACCAGAGCAAATTTTTTTTTTAAATAATTGTGAGAAACTAGCACACAGTCCACCTGATGGTAAACGGACGTTGTGGACCGTAGACATTACATTTATCTTCGATTAAGGATCAAAACGAAGATGCATTGTCACCCTGATGGGTCCTTATGGACTAAGATGGAATGCCTTGTTTCCAATAAAAAAGGGTCTCCGGATCCCTACACTCACCATACGAGACACATCAGTGTTATGCAGGTATTGTACGCTGGTATTCTGAGAGAGCGTGGTCCTACCCCGGCCGAGTCGACCCATTCGTACTATAACCACAATATAGCGGCAGCGTGGCTCTAACCACGTATAAAATTATGGGCGTATTTATCAACTTGTGAGAGCGTTGGCTAAATGTACGTTCAAACTTACTCCTAG
The DNA here is from genome assembly GCA_907164705.1 of Parnassius apollo. Lineage (NCBI taxonomy): Eukaryota > Metazoa > Arthropoda > Insecta > Lepidoptera > Papilionidae > Parnassius > Parnassius apollo. The sequence continues at coordinate 2,319,675 of CAJQZP010000280.1, forward strand.
TTTCGTGTGAATCGGGAAACAATGAAATAACAGGCAAAAGTCAAGCAAATTTACAGCCTATATATTCACCTATGAGAGTATCCACGTATTTGGGAGTAATGTAGCAATTTTAAAATAGAAATGAAGAAACAAATAAGTTTGTTTAGTAACATCAATGCCTGTCCACTGTACCACAGCATCACATGGATGTCGTAAGAGGCGACAGTGGGAAACAAACCAGGAGATGGGCAGCAGCGTCTTCCTGATAACGACTGAAATTAAAAACTGCGGCTGCAAACTCGCTTGCCAAGCGTGGCAGCAATGGCAAATATCCCCCTATGACGCTATCTATAGGGGAGGCCTATGTTCATCTTCATATTTCTAAGAAGATTTGTTTTTTGGAATGGGCAGCATTCATCACATTACTAATAATCAATTTTTACTACGTTTTCAGAATTTTTCTATAAATCGTCCAGTATTTTATAATTCTATAAGAAATTTATAAGAAAGTTCCCCTCTAAGGAAATATATGGAGGAGGCCTATGTTCACAGTGGACTTTTATAGGCTGTATTACAGCCAAAAGTCCACTGCTGAACATAGGCCTCCCCCGTAGATTGACACATGGGGAGGGGGATTTCGCTTGGCAGTCGGATTGGCAACTGCAGGTTTTATTATTCTGAGTTGTTGTCAGAATGACTTGTTGTCGCTTACGCTACCCGCGGGAAGACACGTGGTATTGAGTATTCTTACACCGCCACTATATGATTAATATAGTATTTAGTAACAAATTATAACAATTTACTTACAACACAAGCAAATTTTTAATTTGGTTACTAAAAAGGTATCCAAATCAGCTTAGACCAAATACTGCCGGAGTATTTGACGCTCAAATTCCGTAGGTATGAATTAATATTTAGCAACTAAACCTACCATATTAAAACAAAATTTACAAATTTTCAGGATGAGATGTAATGGTGCTAAATTGCTTTATCCGGGAACATGCGGAGGATGCGTGTGACTATGCATTAACTAAGTGATTCTAAATCGAATTAACTAATAGTTGTTTATAACCTTTAAAAGACCAGATAATATTTGTTATTCATTAAAAACATCGGGCCCTAAAAAGTACTTAATGTTTTCTTATCCTGGTATATTCCTTGAAATTTATCTCACACTAAGTTGATCAATAAGTTCTTAGAAATGCAATGAAACTCTTGGATAAATATATGCAACCTGTATTTATTTTTCAAAGTAAATGCCTTTACAGCTAATACAACTAGAATAGCTCTTTGCAAGTTGGTCAATTCTCTTGGGAAAAAATGCTTAGTTCTGGGTAAGACCTCTGCAGCAGGCATCACCTCATCGAACTAAAATTCAACGTCAACATTACCACACAAGTGCTTTTTCTGAGCTAGGGTCTGAAGAATATGGTAGGTACTGCATCAACTGAAATCGAGCAATTCGGATGACTTATAATATTAAAAGGGTATTAAATGATAGTAATACAGAGTTTAAAATTGGTTAAAATATTTCTAAATTACTCAGCGTGTTCGTACAATGCTGGGCGGTATTCATGAATTACTAGAGCGTGTTCATATTTTATAAGGGAGTTGCCGGAGACATATTTGCAGTTGTGGTGTGGTGGTTACACATGTCGTGGTCACCGAAGTACTAATACACAATGTAATAGTCCTATATTAAATACTTATGATAGTAAGGTATATGATACAATATTTTATTTACATATTTAGTTACACATTATTGCACCTTAACCTTTCAAGCGCCATAAAAATCCCATGTAGTCCCATGCGCCCGGCAAATCCCGAGCGGTCACATGCGACCGCACCCACCCACAGCACTTAAAACCATCAAAACTTATATTTAGAGACTACTTTTCTATGAAGAAGTTTAGCATTATAAAATCTATACAAAACTCTCTATCCTGTGGTCTTAACAAAAGATAAATTATATTCACACAAAACTTTTATTACAATTTTATAATAAAACACTATACTAAAACAATAATAAAACACTAGAAAAATCCAAAAATCAACACAATAACATTCACGAGAAAATGGCGTATGAAATAAACATAGATTATAAATAAATATTCATGGGATAACAGTTTTTTTGTTGCACTAGAGGATAGAGTATTTCATATTGATTATATAATGCCAAACTTCTTCATAGAAAAGTAGTCTCTATATATAAGTTTTTATGGGTTGTTTGCTCTGCCTTCCACACCTTCAGTCATCCAGGGAGCTGGTGGACGTCTCAGTTTTATTTTACGTACAGGAGCATGGTTATCATACAAAACTTGAATTATATTATTGAAATTGTTACTTTCTCATCTTCTGTGGATGCACTTGCTAATGGTGTAAAATCTATGAACATACGCTTATCTATTTTAATTCTTCTAAAATCACGTAGAAACAGCACAGTAGGTTGATATTTGGGAGATTGAAGGTTGTATGATACATAAATAAGGTCATTTCGGGAAAATACCGGTGCTTCAAGTTGTCCATATGATAGGACCTTGTCAGAGAAGTCAGCTATAATGAGATCAATCAGATCGTCATCATTGTCGATATTATGATGAGTTGCCTTTAAAGGAAGTTTGTTGAGATTGACAGTCTCAATGATTGTACGATGCTTTTGATACCGGATTGAATTTTTCAGTAAATCCGTTTTAAAAATCCCCCATGATTATGCAGTGAGCGTACTCAGAAACAATGTTATCAAGGTCCACTTCTAAATTGGTGAAGTAATCAATGGAATGAAGACAATAAACTGCTACAAGAATCATCAGTAATATAGAAGGTCTCTAAGGTGCATAATCATTATAATAGTAGAGTTATAGCGTGAAGCGCATGGCGTTATGATACGTCGGCTAACTTTCGGATTTGGGAGAGTGTGTTTTGTAGCACTTTTAACTGCTACAAGTGTACTCAACTATTTGTCTTTGTCCAATAGCTCAATGATACATGAAGGTTTGTTTGGAAGAGTTGTATCGTAAAGTCCCATATGTATATATCCCATATGTATATATGTATAAGACTTATGAAAGTAATGTCTATGAAATAAGCAATATATGGAAGGTCTCAAATAAGTAAAAGCATTACATAGATAAAAATGGGAATTGAAAACGACTTGCCCGTGGACATTGCACTCTCCTGCCGGTTGTGGGTGGCGTCTTAGCGCATAGCGTTATGATACGTCAGGTATCTTTCGGATGTTTGGTTACTGGCATCTTAGTAGTGTGCTGCTATGAAATTTAGGTGCTCTTTTAATTGACAAGATTATCAAGTTTTTTGCCAATGTCGATAGAAATCATGTGGGTGTTTTGTGAGGGGATGGTGCCATCCGTGTGATATTTGCGGTATTGCATCTTGTGATGGATCTGCGAGTGTGCTGCGTCTGATTTGTCGCATCTTATGGTTCTGGTCGATTAAGGTATGTGGGTCGTGATGTCTATCAGGATCGTATGAGGAACCTTGGAATGATGTAAACCCGACGATAGCCTGACAATAGTCGTATTGATGCATGTTTCCTTCTACATCATTGCGCCTCTGCGATGGTTGTTTGACAGGTCGTTATTCTCAATGGCGCTCTTTGCGTCTAGGTTTGATCACACCTAAGTAGCTTTGCCCAAGTCGGATCTGGTGATGGGGTTGCAGCCTATTTGGCCGCTATGATGTTTTACATAACAACAACAATAGGTCGTTGTATTGGTTGGTGGAGCATATTATGTCGATCTTATTCGGGTGGTAGCTGGAGGAAGGAGATGCTCAAGGCTGTGACCGAAAGCCGGTCAACGTGGGATCCATTCCCTCGAGATGAGCGATAGACTCATGATATGCTCTGCGGCTTGAAGCTGTGCTAATCATGCAATTATACTTACATCACGTGTGTAGGAACGGTGAGTTGCCAGGTAGCGGCGGTCATTTTTACAATTAAGGTATGCAATATATTTATACGTCTTGGACTTTATGGAGTGATCTGAAGGTATACTTCGGTATCTGCTCCTGGAAATCCTCAAAGAGTAAAACTAGGTAAGCTGGGTTTGGCCTCGTTTTATTAGTTATGATGAGAATTTACCTCCTATTAGAGTGACCTGAAGGTGTACTTTGGTGAATGCTAAATTAAAATACCGATTATGACTAGATTATAAACTTTTTTGAAAGGGAAATAAAGTTGATGAGAAAAAAATATTAACGAGTCAAGTAAAAAAGACTAGTTTTTACGATAGTGACCGAGTACAAATACCTAAAAATTTAAGTAATATTAAAGTTCATTTCTCATCGTCTTAAGATAATTCTGTTAAAAGTTTTTTTCAATTAACAATAATAAAAAAAGTTGAATCTCAATGATGATGACATAGTAAAATTTAAAAAAATATTCTCTATTGTTGATTGAGAATTTTTTCACGATCATAAGTGCATTACGAGTCGTGCACTTTTGGATTTTCCAAACTTTTTTTATTGACGTTTGTATACGAAAACTTGTGTATATTTAAAATATTAAAAAAAATGTATAAAACACGAGCACTTAAGGCATGCACATTTGTATTTACCAAAAGTTTTTTTCTGGTCACGGAAATTTTAATATTTACTAAATATCTTAACATTTTAACAGATGGCCTTATATACAATACATGTGAGCGGAGCATTATAGTAGGTATCGTAGCCCAATGTCTACCAAAAATGTGAAGACTAAGGTGGCCTTTGAGTATAGCCATATTGTCTTTCATATCCTAACATTTGTCTGATATTTGACTGTCTATATTATATATGACTATATTTTGAAAAAAGTCTTCTGTAATATGAGTCCCACATAAATTTTATAAAGTCATACACCCAGAAAAGGAACATTTTTTGTAATGCATATCAATACTTAGTTCTGAGTAGGAATCGAGCTCAAAGCACCTTACACAGTATGTAACAAACAACCCGGTGAACCATTTAGATCGTATACGTGTTTACGACAGATAGGCGTTTAAGACATTTTTTTTAATTCTCATAAGAGGGATTTTAGTGTTTACAATAAATAGGTAACTTTCAAATTCAATCTTGTGAATACATATTATTAACATCTGAACTAACTGACAATAATCAAACTTCCCGGCGAATGCCCTTTGCATGATAAACTCACATACAATTAGGAAATAAAAATTTATTTAAATTAAATTAATTTGAATGGCCTGAAGAAAAGTTATTTATAAACGCCTGAATATTGATTCTAACAACGCACTTATCTGGAACGACGGGATTTTGGTTACATGTTCTTATACATACCAAGCTACGGTGCCCACTAGGCGTCGTGTTTATCAGATAGCGTACCGATTCTGTCTGCGTGTACATAGATAGATCACTAGAAGAGAGAAGGGAAGTTACCTACTTAATTATATAGAGTTGTAACGAGATATAAGAAATATAAAAATCAATAACATATAAACATATACACTATATAACCAAATTGTGCTATTTAAGGATTAATCAATGAATATATAGTCGATATTTACTCAGCAGTCTTGGCTTTAATTTCTCTCCCGGGTTACCACTATACAATATAAAACTATTTAATATTATAAAGAATCCTCCAATGTAGTTTCTTATACTATGTTACCATTTATGCGATGGCTATAAATTCGACTCAGAACGAAATGCGCTGAATAGTAAGCTATTGTAACAAAAATTGTTACCCGCATTGCGCGTAATAAATTTTACTGTAAATCCCTTCATCTAAGAAATCGACCCTGTGTTATTAAAATTTTAAGAAAGCTGGTGAAGTTCTTATATCTTCTCGTGTATTCCGTATGTTTTTTTTATGTTATAAGGGTGATCGAGCACACAGTTCAGCTAATTGTAAGTCGTGTCCCCTATCCTCGATTAAGAAATAAAATATAGATGCGTTTACACCCCTGACGATTAAGGTAGAATGCCACGTTTCCAGTAAAAATGGGTCTCCGGTTTTCCACACTAACCATACAAATCACCACAGCATTAATCCTATCCTAGTCGAGCCGACTCATTCGTGCTACAACCATACTAGGCTGCACTAAAAGTCGGGAATGGAATATTTCCACTGTTCCTGTCATATTAAAATCTTTTTAATTGAAAACTCCTTTAAAAATCGAATACAATTTATTTATTTAAAAAAAAGATTCTCGGTCTTGTCACAAGGTTTTGTCAAACTGTAGTCGTTGAGAAAATGGAATTGACTCGAGAAAATTCAAGAGCGATGATTTATTATGACTTTCGAAGTGGTTTAACATAAAAACAGTGTGTTGACCGGATGGTTTCTGTATTTGGCGATGAAGCCCCATCCAAAAAACATAATTTGTCGCTGGTTTGCTGAATTTCAACGTGAACGTGTCAAGCTCGGTGATGATCCCCGTCAAGGTCGTCCAAAAACTGCAATCACCCAAGAAAACGTTGATGCTGTTCGTAAGCTGATTGAGGAAGATCGACATCTAACATACCACAAAATTCAGGCAACTTTAGACATTGGCGTGAGTCAAATACAAATAATCTTGCATGAACAATTAGGTGTAAAAAAGTTGTTTTCCCGATAGATATCGCATTCGCTCTGTGAAGAGCAAAAAGCGGCTCACGTTACTTGGTGCGTCAGAACTCTCGAAAGATTCAACTCAGGATCCTCAAATGCTGTATACAACATCGTATCAGGTGACGAATCTTGGATATACGCGTACGAACCCTAAACAAAAAACCAGTTACGAGTTTGGGTGTTCGAAAATGAGTTAAAGCCAACAAAAATTGTTCATTCACGGAATGCTGCAAAAAAATGGTAGCCACGTTTGTCTCCAAAACCGCCCATGATACGACTTTTCCTCTTGAGGGACAAAGAACGGTTAATGCAGATTAGTACGCTAGCATTTGTTTGCCACAGGTCGTTTCTGAACTCCGTAAAGAGAACTGGAACCGCCGCATCATGCTTCATCACGACAATGCGAGTTCTCACACCGCACACAGAACAAAAGAGGTTTTAGAGCAAGAAAACACAGAATTATTAGACCATCCGCCGTAAAACCCTGACCTAAGCCCTAATGATTTCTATACTTAAAAAAGATATACCTAAAATAAAGAATAAATTGCGTGGACAGAGATTTTCATCACCTGAAGAAGCTGTGGGCGCCTATAAAACGGCCATTTTGGAGACCCCAACTTCCGAATGGAATGGTTGCTTCAATGATAGGTTCCATCGTATGGAAAAATGTGTCAAATTTCGCGGAGAATACTTCGAAAAGCAATAAATACATTTTTAAATAGTAATGTTGTGTCACTTTCTTGATTCCCGTTGCTCCATAACATTTTTTATATAATTGGCTGGAACAATTTTAATGATTTTTTGTGTGTATTTGAGTGATCCCTGGATGGATAAGATTCATGATTGGACCCGGTAGGTGTTACGGTGGTTAACATCATTATCATTAGCCACACGTGCGAAGTCGGGGCGGATTGCTAGTAATTTATGACGCTGAAGTGACCATCGATCTTACAATTCACCTGGTGGTAAGTGCCTGCTGCAGTCCGTGGACAGCAGATTATCTCCCGGGGGGGGGGGGTAATCTGTGCCAGCAGCCAACTTCAAATAAGGAAGGCTACAGACGCGCTGTCACCTCGGAGGACTGCGATGGATTGACTCGCAGCTAGGGTTGCCAACTTTTTACTACACACAATAAAGTCTACTAATGTCGGAGAACTATACTACTATAAACAATATTTTAAAAGATAAATTAACAGCATTTTAGAAAAATAAACGGCTGTTTAGAAAAATTAATAGTACGTTATAAAATAAGCAGCCTTTTACTTCTTTTTTGAAGTGCTATTTAGTGCTATTTATTTTTCTAAAAGTCAAAATTAAAATAAATGAGAAGCATATTTTTTATTAAATTAATAGAGCTCTATTTCAGGTTTTATGTCTCAGTAAACAGTATTTTGTATTAATTTTAAAAAGAACAGTAAACCGTATTATAGTGCGAAATGAAGTAAAACACTGTTACTAACAGTATTTTTGGCAACCCTACTCACAGTCTATTATTATATGACAACCATAAAAATGCAACGAAACCAATTAAAATGTCGCCAAATATCTAAAATATAACTCATCATACCAAAATAAGAAATATCGTTCTACATACATATCGCTCTACAAGCCAAGGGTAATATGTCATAGGTATAGAAGAAAAATGGCGCGGTTGACACATCAATATGTTTCGTTACAATTTTTTGCAATGACTAAAATATTTTTACTGGGGTTTATTTTACTCTAAGTTAGCAACATAACGTCTGTATCACATCGCAACCCATCACAAGTTCACTGTGGGATATAGTTAATACGCGTTCATCTTATTTTGCCATTAAAGTTTCAAGTTACTCAAATGCGATTACTCAAAAGGGTTCGCGCTACAATGGTATTGCTTGTACAAAATACTTAAATATTGACTTTAAAATTCTTTTGTTAACGGTTAGATTTTTATAATAAATTCCTCCAGGCCCAATTCCGGTCTCGGCGGATAGTTGTAAACACAAACAGGTGCACTGGACACAACGCAGTAATCCGACACGTCCTGGGAGAGATCAGGCGTAGGATTAACGACTTTAGGTGTTTTCAAAGCACGGGGTTGAAACATCGCCTATTGCCAGACTTCAGGCTACTAATGAGGTTTTTTCGGCAGAAATATCCAATGACAGATGCATGGACTGCTCCGGGTTTTGAATTCAGGACCACACGACCAGTAGACGTATTTACGACCAATAGACCAATAAGGCTGTCTAGATTTAGGTTCTACAAATTGTATGGCCAATAAGTTAGCATTTACTGATAATAAGTGGTGCCTCGATTACGAAAACTGCGGAAACTAAAACATATTTTGTTAAATGGAATATTAGTCTAAATTGATTTTTATTCAATATAGACTATTGTATAGTACTTATTGAAAGTGATTTTATTTATTTACCATAGGTTCGGATAAAAAACCACTGTCCTGGGAAAAACTAGCGAAAACCCCGCGGTACTTTTTTTAAAACATATATCAATTTACAATAAATTTATTTTGTACAATTTTAGAATGAATATTTATAGAATCAGCATGGTGGCGATCACCTGATTCAGAGGGGTTAATTTCATTTATGTATTCTTTTACATTATAATAATCCTTTTTGTACAATTTTTATGTTATTTAGCCCACTTCAAAAAATGAGAGGGTTTTCAATTCTACTGTATGCTTTCTTGTACTTACGTTGTGTGATATCTTATTTAATGTGGAACTGATTTTATTGATTTTTTATTAAACATCGCTTAAAAATTTAAAAAAAATATAATCGTTTACAGTACGACAAGTACGGCATGAAGTTTTTAATACAACTATTTAGACGACATTCGAGCTCGTGATATATTCCTGAATCCTGTCAAAATGTCAAAAATCGGTCCTCAATAAAAAGTAGCTAGTAAGTAGAAATATTTTTTAACTATAAGTTCTTTGATGTTGGCTTTTAGTTTTAATAGAAAGTTCAATTTTCAAATAGTCACTCACGTGTATGAGATTGTTCACAGCAGTAGGGGACAGCCTATGTTCCCGAATAGGTTAAAACATCTTAACCCGACCGGCGAAGGACCTAATATACAGCAGATGAATGCTACTGTGTTTCTGGTAAATGTAGAGATCCGGAGGCCCTTTTAACTGGAAACAAGGCATTCCGTCTTAGTCCTCAGGGATAACGACGTATCTGCAATTTGATTCTTAATCGAGGATAAATAATATGTCGATGAGCCATAGACACTTACAATCAGGTGGACTGTATGCTCGTTTTTTACCCATAAAAGAATGATAATTAGAGTTATTTATAATAGGGTATGATGATAGAATAAGATATAATGGGGTAGGATTGAATTGGAAAAGGATGGAATAGAATAGAATAGAATAAAATAAAATGGAATTGAATGTACTATAAAAAATAGAGCATTATATAACAGAACAGAACATAACAAACCAGAATAAAATAGAATGAAGTAAAAGAGAAAAGATAATTATAAAAGAATATTGGAAAGTTCAATTCCTTTTTTACTTAACAAAACTAATAACTAGAATCGATATTTCGAATTTTATTCACACATATTCCGTTAACTATATTTTATAAGTATACCTTCCAATAATTTAACTATTTGCGCTAGAACCATAATATAGCTACAGCGTGGCTCTACCACGTATAGAAAGTAACCTACCTCTATGAATTCTTGGACAAGAAAGGAGTCTTACCAGTAATTAAGCATTACGCTTCGATAAATTTGCCAAAAACCCCAATATTTTAAGCTCCAAAACATTTCTTTAAAAGAAATCTACGGCCTTTTATAGCAATAAATTTTATATACATTTAAAGCGAATCTATGATCCGTAAGTTTTATCTGCATTGCGTATAGCTAGCGCTATTTTATTTCACATTAAGACATATTTTAAAATACCAGTGCGTTTTGTCAGTGCCGATTTATGGATCTAAGACGTCACTGTTGGCCGTATGAGCGGTATGAGGAAGCTCAAGGTCGCGCATCGAGCTGTGTAGAGGCTCGGGGTTTTTCTGCGTGATAGACATAAATGAGGATATCCGCAGTAGAACCAGAGGTACCGACATAGCTCAACGGATTATAAGGCTTGAGTGCTAATGGGCCCCCCATATAGATCGAAGAACCGACAGCGGATAGGGAAAAAAGGTTCTCGGGTGACAGCCTCATTTTGGTAAGCGAATGTAGGGTTGTCTTCCACTAGATATAAGATTTTTTGTAGTTTATTTACTTATTCATTTCATCATTTATTTTATTTATGTGTTTGATTTTAACAACTCTTTTGTAGAGACATGCAAATTTGTTTTCTTTATTTGAAATTTTTGTTCTATATGAATTTACATATTAAATTAATTATTACATACATTAAATTAGCAATAACAAACAATCTATTTCACGATTTTAACATGGCAAAAGGGTAATTAAATCAAAGAATATGTACTTATACACATCAGTTACTAATAAAATATCAATTATCAGCTAGAGTCGTATCAAAGTAGTAAAATGTATTTTGAAGAAGTCACTGGTATGATCAGGGGCGTAGCTACCGCCGTGTCAGCCGTATCAATGATACGGGGCCCCCGGGCTACAGGGGCCCCGAACGTGTGTAATCAAAAATTCGTAAAATGTTATCCACAATCTCACTTAAACTCTCAGGCCGTACTTTCCGAATAAAAAATCATATCATCAAATAGTGCCCAACGTGCCCAAAGAAGACCTGTCAGAAATTGTCCAATTTTCTGCAATTTTTTGATACATCTCGATAACAGAAAATTATGATAATGTAATTATCTAAAGAAATAATAATCTGTATTGATAAACATATTACAAGCACAAAATTTACAATGGTCATTAGCCCCTAAGCTGAAAAATTCTACCTACTTTCAGGGGCTGAATTAATAGTTGCCTAGACTGGGTGCATAATCGGAATTCACATATATTATTTTTCTTTCGATTTTCTCCCTCTGCTGTGTACAATCATTTATAGAAATATGATTAAAAAAAACTGGCCCAAGATACTTAGTAGACATTACCAATAAAAATTTATACATATTTTTTGTTTGAAAGGTCAACGCCGAAATAAAAGGAGTACCTCACAGAATTACAAATTCATGGAAATGTTGGCATAAAATAATTTAAAATGAAGACAAACAAACTAACGATTTTTGGAATCTTGCAGAATACGTTAGTTCTCCGCAGTTCTCCGCTAAAACATCTGTTGTAGCAAAGTAATTTAGAATACAATTGCAAATGTAGATTTAAAGAGACGAATTTAGCCAAGATATTAGCAGTTTAATTAGAATTAATTTTATTTTAATTTTGCAATGTGTAATGCATGGACTGTACCGGTATAACGGCTGTAACGGTGACGGTGACGGCAATACGTAATATGTTTTTTGATTAAATATTTGGTTATTATAAATTAATTAATAATTAAAGTGTATGTATTAAACTGTATTTGGGGTAAAAAGTCGGAAGAAAAAATAAAAGTGAACTCTGACTATCAACCCCCGTCTGGGATATATAGATCAACACGCGTTTACGAGAATCCACTCTTTTAGGATTGGTAAACGGAATAACCCAAAAAATATACTTTTTTAAGCAGTAGTATAAAGTGCTTGTCAATTCTGAGTAACGACTAACAATTCATCTAAAAATATAAAATTACCCTTAAAAAGGTGTCCTATGTCTTCAAGAAACACCGTTTTATCAGCTATAAGGAAACATTATTTTTTAATGAATTATATTAATAATGAAAACATTGCAACAACTAAATTTTATTTCCACTAAAAAGGCAAACCTTTTTTCTTCACTATTTGAAATCATTAATCCTATTTCTAAAGCTCTACAGCGTGAAATAATAGAAAGCTAACATTTTACTAAGGGTAATCTTTAGAATAGACTAAGCGAAATAAGAAATCAAAATTCATTCCACAGTTTGCTGAGCGAGTCCAGAGATAAACAAAAGAGTGGGGTGTAAAAACTGCTTCCAAAAATAAAAGAAAGGAGATAACGACGCGTTTTTTAATATGAAGAATATCAGAAGGTGAGAAAATTTCATACCCGGAATCATACTTCAAAGTCAACGTATACTATTGCTGTTCAGATATATTAATGTCTCAAACTAAACAGCTCTAGAGCCTCTGAGACCTAGGTAATGTATTCGAAGTATTACACCCAGATCTTTTTCAAACGAAATGTTCGAAGTATTACAACAAGAGGAACTCAGCTGACAGCTGAAAGAAGCTTTTTGAAATAAAACTGATAAAAAATTATTTAAGTACCTCCATGGGACAAGAAAGGCTATCGAACTTGATACTATTATCTATCTAGGCAGGCAGTTATGACCGATGATGAGACGTTCGCATTATAATGGGTCGGGTAAAAAGTTTCTTCGTATTTTGTTTGTATAAAATTGAAGAAAATCTCTCATTAATACATACTGTATAGGACACTAGCTTGCCAGGAAGACGTTGTCCCTGCCTTTCGACGACCCTTTATCATGTCCTATTAAAAATCCTTAAATTCGCAAAAAAAAATTGTAGGTCACTCATAGGCAAAAAAAACTATCCTGTCTCTCAACTTGGACCAAACTGCACACGGTGTGCAAATTTGTTCAAAATCGGTTAAGTGGTTTAGGAGCCCATCGCGGACAAACATCGTGACACGTAATTTATATATATTATAGTACATATATATATATAAAGATTAAGAAAAAGAGAAAGAAAGAGTAAAATACGCTGCCGCCATTTTTCAATTAATCTCTGCCAAAATTAATGAATTCAACGAAGAAATTCGACATGAAGTTTATTTTATTTTATTATACGTGGTAGAGCCATGCTGCAGTTATATTAGTCTTATAGTTGTAGCAAGAATGGGTCAGCTCGACCGGGGAGGGACCACGCTCTCACAGAATACCAGCGTGAAATAGTAGCTTGGTGCTGCTGTGTTTCGTATGGTGAGTGTAGAGAACCGGAGACCCTTTTTACTGGAAAAGAGGCATTCCATCTTAGTCCTCACGGGTGACAACGCATCTGCATTTTGATTCGTAATCGAGGATAGATGTAGATGTCTATGGGCCACAGCAACCACTTACCATCAGGTGGAGTGTGTGCTCGTTTGTCACCCTATCCTATATAAAAAAAATCAAAAAAGTTTTATTACAAAAAAGGATGCCACTCGCTCTGGTCACCTTCATACGAATAAAGTTGGTGCCTTTTTTGAGAAGGTGGAGGAAGTAGTTCTTTGCAACATAGCCGAAGAATTGAAGATTGACCACAAAACAGTTTCGAGCCATTTGAGAGTTTGGCTATACAAAAACGTTCGATATTTTGGTATCATACGAGCTCACTGAAAGAAACCTAAGGAATCGTGGACTCATTTGCGATTCTTTCTTGAAACGTTATAAAACTTTTCCTTTGTGTATGGTGGGATAAGAAGGGCATCATTTATTACTAGTGAACGAATGAACCATTAATTTAGATCTCTACTACCAACAACTTGTAAGACTCTAGTAAGAAATCGAGAAAAAACGGCCGGAGTGAATCATCAGAAAGCCTTTCATCATGATAAGGCCAGACCACACAATCTTTAGCCACTCAGCAAACATTGAGAAAGCTTGGTTGGGAAGTGTTAATGCATCCACCATATAGTCTTGACCTTGCACCTTCAGATTTTCACCTGTTTCGGTCTCTTCAGAATTCTTTGGGTAGTGTTAGGTTAACGTTAAGAGAGGACTGTCAAAGCTACTTGTCACATTTTTTGATCAAAATCCCAAAATTTCTACAGCAACGGGATTATGTCATCTACCTATAAGATAAGTTATGGAACAAAATGGCACATACTCGTATATTTGTTATATTTAACTTTGAAAAAAAATGTGTATATGAAATACGAAGAAATTTTTTCCGCAACATATTAAGTTCGCCGAACTAGATAAGAAAAGCTTATATTAGATTTGAATTGTTTGGCTAGCTTAGTTCATAGTAGTATTCATAGTAATTATTAATTTACAAACGTTATGTAATTATTTTAATTCAATTCTAGCGGTTTTGGACCTTTCATTTGAGCCCGCCAACAAATTTTGATACAGGGCCCCTCTAAGGCACGCTACGCCACTGGGTATGATTTAAATTTTTTATATAGGAAAATTTTACCATCAGTCAGGATAGTTGTCAAACACTGGCTTAAGTAGTTAAAAAAATCTATATTTTCAATTATACTAGTATTATGGCTTTCATTTAATTAATTATAATGTATACGACTGCATACAAGTTTTTAGATGTTAGCAATCAGCTATGTGTACAGACTGAATCTCCATTTCAATAAAATCTACATTAATTGTAAACTATTTAATGCTGTAATGCAGTGCTTAATGAATTTACATTTGCATTCAGCTTAATCGCTCCCAGCACGTACAAGAATAAAATCAAGTTATGCAAATTTTACTACCGTTGTAAAATTTTATAATAGAGACAAAATTATATTTTTTCTCTGTCAGATACAGATGTCGATCACAGATTAATTAATTTATGTTGCCCCTTTTGCCAGCTGTATTATGGTTGCGAAATAAATGTTTATTTCTGACCGGAGAAGAAAAACGTACCCATAATACCAGCTTAAAACAGCGGGCAACTCACAAGGTCAGCCTTACATGCATAAGATATTATTTCATGCATAGATTTTTTACATTCCTTGGCCCTTTTCTGTATAATAAAGTCAATGCAATATATATATATATATATATATATATATATATATATATATATATATATATATATATATATATATATATATATATCGATTAAAAGTGGCTAATTTTCTAAGAGTAATTCGAACATGGTTATACGTTGATAAGGAAAAGTTACTGATGGATTTAAGTTAATTTATGATTATATATTTTAACGAAATTAACCATAATGAGTTGATATGTCATTCATTTTATTTATGAAACAGAAAATGATTCTTAGTGTATTTATTAGCACATACAACTGAGATACGGGTTTAACTTGGTGCAGGTACTTATTGTAGACTATTTTTAGATTAAGATTTTGTTTGAATTTATTGCACAGTTTATTGAAATAAATATAAAATTAAATAAAATTTGACGGCTTCGTGGTACCATAGCTTAACAAGGAGTTGCGGCACTGAGGACCGCGGATTCGACTCCCGCACAGAACAAATATTCATATGTAAAGTAAAAGTAAAATTACAGCCTATATACGTCCCACAGCTGGGCACAAGCCTCCTCTCAATGCCCCAATGCGTGTTGGCGAACTTCACATGTCTTCGAAATATTTTTTCTTATTCCTCAGACATGAGAAAAATCAGCACTTAAAATTCAACAACTGAACGTTAACGTTATACAATATGAAAAATACAAAGAACGAACAGAAGTTATATTATACAAGTGTTTTTGGTAAGTACGCTACAAGATATTTTCGTCAAGGTGGATGTTCTCCACGACATTTTCTGCTACCAGGGTGGCGCGAATTAGAAATAAGACAAAATATTTGACAGGTTTCATAGCGGGGGAAGTTAAATTCTTAGAAAATTAGTAAGATTAATGTTTTTTTCTGAAATATTAGATAGATTTAATATAAATAAGATTTGAAATCGATAAACTAAGTTACGGATATTCCTAAAATTAAAAGAGTTGTAATACGTTTAAAAAGTTAAAAATTTACATCTTCGGTGTTGCAGATGTTCATGGGAGTCGGTGATCACTTACCATCAGATGGGCCGCATGCTTGTTTGCCTCCTCTTCCATTAATAGTTTATATCATCGTTTTGTATAAATATAATATAATAATAATTATATATATATATATATACACAGAAGTCGAAAGAGTTATAAGTTATGACTAACGGCGGACGGAAGACGGAAGGTCGTTCAGTTTACTTCGGTTCGGGCCAATGTGCGGACGAATTTATTTTATTTTTGACGACGGCTCCGTGGCGCAGTGGCTTAGCAATGAGTGGCTGCGCCGGGGGTCGCGGGTTTAAATCCCGTACGGAACAAGTATTTGTATGTCCTACAAATAATTGTTACGGGTCTGGATGTCTGTCCTTGTGCAACTTATGTTTGTAAACTGCCTCTGCGATACAAGAGAAAATCCTAGTGTGGGGTTAACATTTTTATGAAAGAATTATAAAAGAATAGTGCGTATTAATGGGACTGTAAATAGATATACGAAATGTATGAAGTGCATATTGTCAGCCGTCAGGCTGATATTTGGTTTTACGTACCTGATAAAAAATACTTTATTTCAGCCATGTAACATAAATTAGGGCTGTCATAAACGGGATATTTAATGTATTTATTCATTATATGCATCATAAACTGGCATAAATACCATTAATTAGAACTTAACTTATTTTAAAGTTAAAAGAGTATATAATCGATTCGCCTAAGTTTTAAAATTGGATTTTGATTTTAAAGTTTATCAAAATATGTACCTGCTTTTCTATCAGACATTCGATGTATATAAAACACCTTATAATTTAATTGGTAATTTAATTAATTTTTTGAGAAAGACAAAATCAAGCAATAAATAAAATTAACACTAACTTAATATTAGGTACTAATTATAACTTAGAACATAAATGAAAAACTAATAACAAGGAAAGTGGCTCAGGACCATGCTTTACGGCAGTCTGTGGAAGAGGATGTTCAGTAGTGGACTTGTGAAGGACTGTAATGATGATGATTATTCGAAAACTTGCATGATTAAATTATAAGAAATCGACATTTTTTCTTTTATAGGATAGGGTGACAAACGAGCACACAGTCCACCTGATGGTAAGTGGTTGCTGTGGCCCACAGACATCTACATCTATCCTCGATTACGAATCAAAATGCAGATGCGTTATCACCCATGAGGACTAAGATGGAATGCCTCGTTTCCAGTAAAAAGGGTCTCCGATTCTCTACACTCTCCACACAATACAGCGCAGCATTAAGCTACTATTTTACGCTGGTATTCTCTGAGAGAATGGTCCATCCGTGGTCGAGCCGACCCATTCGTGCTACAACTATACTTCTAATATAACTGCAGCATAGCTCTACTACGTATAAACGACTTGCTTCATTTTTTTCATTTTAAAATTGTTCTCGTAATAATCTGATTGTAAATGAATGTTCTTTTTTTGATAAATAGCTTATCCATTAAAACAAATATTTAAAAATAATTAAATCGAGCTAATTAAAGTAGTAGGAATGTTTAAAGTTGAAATAGGCACTAAAAGGCTGGTATAAATAGGGGCATCCGCCCTACAAAGCGTTAATATAAAATTTAAATCAGGTGCGTGTAATCACTCTGGGAGCTTATAGCAAACGAAACGCGCGCCCAACGTATGGACGCGGCGGCCAAACTCTGCCAACAATCCTTTGATCTTTTGTAAAAAACCGACACCACACGGATCTTGCGCCAACTTGTGAGCCATCATTCCAATACATACCATTGAAGCCCAAACACTCGCTCTACACGATGACCAATGCTATTGGCCACTACATTCGCCACTGTGTTGGGCAACGTGTAGACGAAAATGACGCGTGATATCTGTGTGCGTAACAAATGCGTTCACCTCAGTACCAAGTGGCGACATCTGGTGTAAGATGGAGTCCTCATTGAGAACTAATTTTAATGATTCCTTGTTTTATTAAATTGTTTATGCTTAGAGGGTTTTAACATCATGTTTCCATGTTTCTATAAATTAAGTTTTTAATTTAACTGTTTAGATGACAACGAATCTTGGCACCGATTTCGCAATATGAAATTATTATTCGTTTTAGTTCTTCGAAGTTGGTTTTTTATTTTTTTCTTTAAATCTAAGTTTTTGTTTGTTATTTCAGCGCGAATTTACCATAAAATTATTAATTTATTTTTCAATTGTCTACAGGCACGCAATATGTTAATCACTGTTTCACATAAAGCACAACTATACATAGATAACGTCACAGTACACCTAATATAGCGGAGCTACATTAAGTGTTCTGTGGTTAACGTGGAACTAACAACCTGTCGAGAAAGTGATATTTCTGAATGGAGTTAAAGATATCGACTATTGTAACATTTTGAACTCACACTACAATGGAGTTGTTACAAAAATCGGGGATTTCTAACCAAATGAATAGAAATAGCTGCCCTAATCGTTTTTAAAAGTAGTCAATTATAACGATGGTAATGTCTGGTGATGATAAATGGGAAATCATAGCTAACAATTTTTATAGGATCTTGAAAATCATTGCACACGCGGTGACTAATTTTTAATAGTATTAGGGTAACAAACGAGCACGCATTCCACCTGATGGTAAGTGGGTGCTGTGGCCGATAGACATCTAAAGCATCTAATATATATATATATATATATATATATATATATATATATATATATATATATATATATATATATATATAATACAAATGACATACTGATAAAGCACTAATATATATATATATATATATATATATATATATTTTAGTAAAAAATATATATATATATATATATATATACCAATATAATTTTAAAACAAATCAAAAACGAATTGTAACTCAAAAAAACCGAGCGAAAAATAAATCCGAGCCCAAAGCTCGGTCAACCGGGACATAATATATATATATATATATATATATATACTAGATATATGTTTTATATAAAGATAGATAGAACCGAGTTGCTCCAATAGGTATAAATTAAAGCGTGCGCTTTATGACAATAACTGAGCCTTTATTCTAAGATCAAAATTTAATTCAACAATGTTTACTTGTATAAATTGGGTAAATTTAATTATTTATTCTGGTGCGATGATAAGCCGAACCGAACTACTTGTCAAGTCTGATTGTAAATAATTCCACAATGTTTTTATTAGAAGCAGAAATAGATTATAAACAACACACATTTGAAAGTTATTTAAAGTTTAATTTACCATTACTTCAAAAAATACCTCCGTCCTGGGAAAAAGCAGCAAAAAATGCAGCGGGCGTTTTGAAAATACGAAAAATGGATTAAAAACATATTAAATTTGCAGCGTGGCTCCACAATTTATAAACATTAACCTGGGATCTTTAAAGCTCACATACACATGAAACTTATAAAGCCCTACTTAACATGGGAGAACAGATTTGTTGTAATTTGTAAATGTAAGTAAGAATATGTATTTTCATATTTATCTTGTAGCGGCGGTGTAAGAATATCCGCTACCCCATACCACCCCGCGGGTGTCGTATGAGTCGACGGAGGGAAACAAATCAGGAGATGGACAGCTCGAGACGACTCGTCCAAATAACAACTAAAATAAAAAGCTGCGATGGCAAACTTGCTCGCCAAGCGTGGCAACTGTGGCAAATATCCCCCCCATGAGGCAATCAATGGGGGAGGCCTATGTTCATCAGTGGGCTTTAATAGGCTGTAACGGTAACAATATGTCGTTTTACATAAAGCGTCGAATTACAAAAGCTTTTGTGTTCAAGCAAATAATTAATTTAATTGTAGTAAATGGTTGAGTGATTATGAAAGCTGTTGCCACCGACATACATTAATTTTACGTTCTGACGCCATTTCACAAAGATAGTAACGCCGTGCCGTATCGAATATAATTATTTTCATTAAGTATTCCTTGCAATTGGTTTGCTTTTACAGATTTCCAAGAGATCCTCTTAGGCGGCAAACTTGAATTGTAGCTTGTAGAAAACACGAAGCTTGGATACCTAAACGGACTGGCACCATTTGCTCAAAACTGATAAATTTTTTTTGTACCTTGGTAATGGATGAAATGAAAATGCAAACCAGCCAGAGGCATTATGTATATTAACCAAAATGTCTTTTAGAACTTGCATAGTACTCCGTCAATTGTTTTATTTTCATTTCATCTATCACTAATATACAATATAATTTCTTGTCGGGGTTACTCTCTAGTCTAAGTTTTCAATAAGTTTTAAAACAGTTAACGCTTTTTTTTGTGTAGCCAAGTCAGCCATCAATTGTACTGTACCACTTTGTTGGTAACTACTGTACTTGTTTGTTATCTTTCGGTGAATATTAGCCCCATGTAAATGTCACTTTTTGGGAATCTTTAGCCCTAAAGACAGAAAGCAGTTAGTTAAAGTTCACTTTGTTAAACTATTATATAGTGTAAAACTTTTTTGTTTTCCTAATTTATTAAATATTTTCCAGATAGTTCATTTAATAACTCTTGAAAATCAACAACTTTTTTTTAAATAGCGGTTTTGTGATTGAAGCCCTATAATAAAAACAAAAACTTGGTTAACACTATCTAAGACGATAAACTGATAGGACTTTTCTTTTCACAAATCTGATTTTCAAAATAAGTTAACTAACCTCCTATTTCGATTTGTTAAATGTTTTAAATTTTATCCTGCATAATGTAAAATAAACCTGTAGCAAAATAATAAACTTATTTCCAATAATTTCTAAGTTTTTTTTTCCGAAGATCATTTCTAAATAATTTAAAAAATAATTTCAAATAACACCTTGGTATTATTTACCTATGTATTACTTATAATCAAATAAAAACTTATGTGGACTATGGTGATTTGTTTATCGATAAAAAATATCGACATAGTCCACGCCTTACGTTGCTTACGCATTTAGCAGCGCCATCAGTGTATCGACACATGTAAAATTTGATGGTATGCGAAAACGCGATGAACACAAACACAAATTCTGTAGTGTGCGTTTATAGTGACGCGATTTAATTTTGCATTTGTAGTTAAGTATACAGTTGTGTGTTTTTCTTGCGCCCCATTGATGTTGACAGAATTTTTGTTTAGGAATTAACGCGCATGGCCTCTCTAGTTGGTTGAATACTCAAAGCTCACGACACCCGCGGGACGATATTTAAGGGTCGGGGTGGAATTCCATGACGGTTTCAGTTTTTCTAGATAATTATAAATTTTTAGGTGGTAGAACCCATCTGCCGCTATATTGTGGTTATAACACGAATGAGTCGGCTGGACCGAAATTAGACCACTCTCTTACCTGAATACCTGCGTAAATCAGAAGCTCAATGCTGCTGTGTTTCGACGAGTGTAGAGAACTAGAGACCTCTTTTACTGGAAACGAGGCATCCCATCTTAGTCCGCTGAGGTGACAACGCATCTGCATTTTAATTCTTAACCTTTATTCGCTGCTGTGTGGCAATATCACTTACAAGTACCATATTTACACCGCAAATGTGTTTTTATATTTTTTTCTGTTCCAAACTTTGGAAGTGTCAGTTTGATTTAAAATGTCATTTATCAACTAGATATAATATGTTCTAGACCGAATTTCAGTCACGGCGGTCACTCTTAACCATTGACTTATATATTACTAGCGTAAGGACCGGGCCGACCGAACAACTAAATCGGACCAGTGCGCTGGCCCTAAAATTACAGTTTAGGGCCAACGCAAGTCGGTCGACAGTAGTGCGCGCGCAGGACAGAGCAGTAGACAGATTTGCCTGTCGTAAATTTGTCTAGTTGCGTGGTAAGGGAATGAAAATATTACGAAACGAATATTTAAAAAAAAAACATGGGATAACGTATCATCGGTAATTAATCTTTTATCAATTTTGTTACAATTAAATTATTATATAAACTCATTTTTAAAGTTTTATTTTACAGTTAGTTATTATACAGTTAGTTATATTACTTTATTTTACAGTTAGTTATAGTTACGTAACTATACGTTACTAAGATTAGGCCAGGGTTGGATTCAGACCCTCAAAAATATTGTACATGGAAATTAAAATTATACTATCTTTAAAAAATTATATCACATTTGACGTTTCATGTTTCTTTTTTCCCATGTGCCGGGATTTTGGCGTCACGCGTCTAGTTTATCTATACGTTTCATTTTTTGACGGATTTATTTTTATTTCTGTTTAATTTTTGTCTAAAGAACTAAGTGTAAGTTAATTTTTGAATATTGGCACCTAATATATTTTATATTCAATTAGTGTTAAACGAAAAGAGTACAAAAGAAACCATATCTACTTAATTGAATCTGAAAATCTGATTCATAAAATATTTTGAAATTCTGTTTTCAAACCGATTGCTTTTGGAGCATTGAGTTTTTATCGTGGTAGCCCCTCATTAAAGTTATATCAAGTATGCAACATAAATGCATTGATCGAGCATCGATTGACCAGAAAGGGAGCTAATTCTAATTTTATTAAGAAAACGCGGTACTCATGTACAATACAAAAATTCTCGATATCGTAGGGTTAATATTAAAATTTAAAAGGATGCAATAATAATACAAGTATTTTCGCTATGTATTATTACGATACTATATACTACGAAATAATGACACAATTAGGATAAATATACTACGAAATTTGATCCTGGTTACATCGTGCTTTGATAAGACGTTTGTATTATTACAGATAAGCTACTTTTTCTTGTATGAAAAATTTATGAGTAAAATATTTAGAATGGCCTATCCTTCCTTTTGAAATCATTGCTCTTAATTGAGACTAGCCATCTGTGCAAGAACTGGGTTTTATTGGACGTGTGTGTTCGCAAACCAGGTGCGCTCTCTTTTCCCACACTCTCATAACCCGCTGAGACGGCAGTCCAACACAACGGGAAAGGTTTAGGTGCAGGCTTTACGTGCTTTTCGAGGCAGGGGGTAGAATAAACACCACCTACTTCCTGACTCTGGGCTGTTACTGAGAATCTCTTGACAAAAAAGCAATAATTGATTTTGGCCCGACCCGGGTTTCGAACCTGGGGCTCGAACTAAGTCAGTCGAGTAAACAACCACTAAACCAACAAGGGAGACATTATTCAATAAGAGATACATATAACATATAAAACAATATTTCATTACGCTATCAAAACAATATATTACTAAAACAATAGAGTGTCACTGTACGACCGCACTACACCAACGGCAGGCCATCAGTATTAACACCCCTAATGGCTCCACTGAGAGATGGATATACGTTAAACACTGCCACTAGTTAATTTAATCTTTATGTATACAAACAAAAGAAATGGACGTGTCTGCTTGTAATATTGAAGCAAATGTCTTCTGTAAAGCTCAGGAAGTTATTTGCAAGCTATTTAGACATAAATAAACATTTTCTAAAATGTTGTCTACCAGTTTGTCTGTCGGTTTGTTCCGGCTACTCGTCGAAATGGTTGAACCACTTGTAATAAAGTCTTACAAGCAGATAGAGAGCAACACCAGGAGAAACCTGGGCTATATTTTACCCGAAAAGCTTGGAGATCAAAGAAAAACGAAATATTGATAACATAAATACTCTTTAATTATTTTAAATCTAAGTAACGCCACATTAATAGAACCTATCCAAGCGAAGCCTAAATTCATCTATGACTATTTTAGTAAGACTAACTATATTTAGTTCGTAAGCATATGTGGGACTGGGCACGGAATAAAGCTTTTAAAACACTTGAAAAAAAATCTTACTTTAATTGTTTATTTCTTCCGTCTTATACCGAAAATCAAAATACAGATGCATTTTCACCCCTAAGCTGGAATTTCTCGTTTACAGTAAAATGGTTCTCCAGTTCTCTACACTCACCACGCGAAACACAGCGGCATTGAATGATATTTTACGCTGGTATGAGAGTGTGGTTGTTCCCTGGTTGAACCTTCCCATTCTTGCTACAACCATAATGTAATGCTGCAACTAGCTCTACAACGTATTATATATATTATAAAGTCTTCTGCTCTATTAAGTATTCAAAGTATAAAGCCTACTTTCTTTCTACTGTAAAGTGCCAAACATTACGTTAATTATCATCATCATCATCATCATCATCACAGCCCTTCACAAGTCCACTGCTGAACATAGGCCTCCCCCAAGTAATGCCACAAAGCACGGTCCTGAGCCACCTGCATCCATCGACTTCCTGCATATCTTACCAGGTCGTCACTCCATCTAGTGGGGGGTCGCCCTACACTACGCCTACCGGTACGAGGCTGCCACTCGAGAACCTTTCTTCCCCATCGGTTATCGGTTCTTCGAGCTATATGGCCGGCCCATTGCCACTTCAGCTTACTAATCCGTTGGGCTATGTCGGTCAATCTGGTTTTACTGCGGATATCCTCATTTCTGAGTCTATCACGCAGAGAAACTCCGAGCATAGCCCTCTCCATAGCTCGCTGAGCGACCTTGAGCGTCCTCATACGGCCAGCAGTGAAGGACCACGTCTCTGATCCGTAAGTCATCACTGGCAACACGCACTGGTTGTACACTTTAGTTTTCAGAGATTGAGGTATACCTGACGAGAAGATATGTCGTAATTTCCCGAACGCTGTCCAGCCGAGTTGAATCCGTCGATTGACCTCTCGGTCGAAGTTGGACTTACCTAGTCGGACTATTTGTCCCAGGTAAACGTACTCGTCAACAACTTCGAGCATAGTGCTCCCAACAACTACCGGCATAGGTGTGACATGGACATTAAACATAATCTTTGTTTTGTCCATGTTCATCTTAAGACCTATCCGTTGGGAGGCACTATTGAGGTCATTGAGCATAGTGCTTAAGTCCTCCAGCGATTCTGCCATAAGGACTATATCGTCGGCAAATCGAAGGTGAGTGATGTACTCGCCATTGATGTTAATACCGTATCCTTTCCAGTCCAGTAGCTTGAAAACGTCTTCCAAAGCAGCGGTGAAGAGTTTCGGGGATATAACGTCACCCTGTCTTACACCTCTCTGCAGTTGGATAGGTTTCGAGCTCTGGTTCTGTACTCGGATAGCCATCGTAGCCCTACTGTACAAACACTTCAGCACTTCGATATACCGACAGTCAACTTGGCACCGCTGAAGGGACTGCAGCACCGCCCAAATTTCGACGGAATCAAAGGCTTTCTCATAGTCCACATACGCCAGGCAAAGTGGCAAATTGTACTCCTCAGTCTTCTGTACAATCTGCCGCAGGGTATGTATGTGGTCTATGGTACTGAAGCCTTTTCGGAAACCGGCTTGTTCGGGAGGCTGGAAGTCGTCGAGTCTGCGTGCGAGACGATTCGTAATGACTCTCGAAAACAGCACGTAGACGCGGCTCAGAAGGGAAATCGGTCTGTAGTTCTTTAAGAGAGCGTTGTCGCCTTTCTTAAAGAACAAGACCACCGCACTTCTGCTCCACGCCTCTGGAGTAGTGCCACCATGGAGGACGGAATTGAAGAGCTTCGAAGGACTTCAAGTACCGGTGTTCCACCCGCTTTCAGAAGCTCCGCTGTAATTCCATCCTCGCCTGGGGCCCTGCCGTTTTTAAGGTGCTGGAGAGCCATTCTAATCTCGCTTAGACTGACGTCCGGGATATCATCGGAATAGTGTCGGATAAGACTTGCTCTTGGATCGTTACTCACACTTGCGTGTGGCTCCAACGATGATGTGTACAGCTGCCCATAGAACCTCTCAATCTCACTCAAAATCTCAGGTGTCCCGGAAACGATGCTGCCACACTCAGTCTTCAGCCTTGACAGTTGGCTCTTTCTGGCAGACAGATCTCGTTCGTTAATTATAGCTGAAATTATATAATAGGCTTAACAATTTGATATCAAAGCTGAATTACATGGCTATTGAAATATGTGAAGCAGTTAGTTACACTGCATTTGAAAATTATTTACACATTTGCACGCGACTTATGTGAATTTCATTGTGCTCATACACTGTAATAAACAGAGTTTACATCTGAATGTTAATTGGTAATAGAAGCTTGCATGAAATTTCAAACGCGCTATATTATATGAAAATTATGCTATGACACACACATACACACAAACGCACACGCTCACGCACACGCGCACGCATACGCTCACGCACATGCACACGTACACGCGCACGTGCCCGCGCGCGCGAACGTGCACGCTTACCTAATTTAAAGAGCACCTCAAGCCCTTCCTAAATTACGTGTACTATCCACCATCACCACTAATCCCAGAAACATTACTCCCAACACCACTACACTAGAAAAGAAACCGTCGTAAATAATTCGTCACGTATAGAATATTTTTAACTCATTTGACGTTTTATTTATGTTTTACGCAAATCGTTCTATACCCCATGTATGACGTTGTATGAATTTTACTGCAGGCGCCTGTAGAAGACCACTGATGGACTCGAGCTTCTTTCGTTGAATTTACCATAGTCGCCATGCTTGCTAGGTGGGTTGACGATGCAGTACCTGATTATTACATCTTGGCCGCTGCTCCCCTTCAACGTTTTCAACCGCAGTTTTTATTAATTCTTATTTGTTATTAAGGAGACGCTGCTGACCGTTTCCTGTTCTGTCACTCTCTGTCGTCTCTTACGACACCCAAGGGATGATAAGGGGTAAATTAGCACCTCACGTGGTACTTTACGTGGTAGAGCCCTACTGCAGCTATATTAGTGGTATAGTTGTAGCACGAATGGGTCGGCTCGACCGGAAAAGGACCACGCTTTCACAGAATACCAGCGTAAAATAGTAGCTTAACGCTGCTGTGTTTCATATGGTGAGCATTCCATCTTAGTCCTCACGAGTGACAACGCATTTGCATTTTGATTCGTAACCGAAAATAGATGTAGATATCAACCACTTACCATCAGGTGGACTACATGTCCGTTTGTTACCCTCCTCCTACAAAAAACAAACTAAAATTGCAATTAACAATTTCATTGGTGCTAGTGTCGTTCGAGTGAGTGCTTGAATAAAGATTTCCCCAGTATAACTAGAGTAACCGACATAGCCCAATGGATTAGTAAGCTGAAGCGGCTATGAGTCGGCCAAATAGCTCGAGGAACGACAACCGATGGGAAAGAAAAGTTCTCGAGTGGCAGCCTCATCATCCCACTACATGGAGTGATGACCAGGTGAGAATTCGATGTATACAAGTGAATCAGTGTCGTGCTTTGTGGCATTATTCCGGGGAGACCTATGTTCAGCAGTGGACTTGTGAAAGCTGCAATGAGAATGACGATGGTGTCCTTCGAAACTGGGGAAGTTGTGTATTGTGAAATTTAATGCGATTGCTCTTCCCCTAAGCTAATACGACTTGTCTTAAGTATTATATTATACGGAAATGAAACTAAATTTGTTTTGAATCAAGTTACAACAGAAATCATTCAACTATTAGTTAGTCATAAAGACGCCACATTTTTCATTGCGGCCTATGAAAAGTATTTCTAGTGAACATGGGCATCCCCCAAAGACAGCCTAAAATGGACATTTGCCGTAGCTATCACGATTGACCAGCGGAATGGCATCCTCAGTTTTTTTTTATCAAGCAGTCATGAAGAAGTTGCTCCTGCCCATGTCCTGGTTCAATTTCTTTCTGTCGCTTCTTAAGAAACTCACGGGATGATATTGGATAGTGAATATTATGTGTCGCCACAATACGGCACAATATGTTTTCTAAATATGTTGATATTCTTAGATTTAAATTATATTTGAAAATATCAATATATACCACACGTAAGCAGTTTCATTCTTTATCATATATATATTAATTGAAATATGACTATAATAATATTTCATGCATTTAAAATCATTTCTACATGGTTAATTCAATATTCTAGTGACATATTTCAAAGAAAATTTATTTTATATGTTCTATTTTATAGCTAGAGAATATCATAAAAAAGCGATGTAACAAAGCGATTAATTTCACTAATGAATTCCAAAGTACTCAAACGCACTCAATCCGCTTGGCGCCGAATGCATTACCGACTAAGCATTGTGTAAGCGTTTCGAAAATTTATCAATTTAACTGTTATTCAACAATTTACTATATTTATAGAAGAGGAAAACCGTGCAGTGATGATGTAATAATATCCACTACGCTAAGCCAGCCCGTGTGTGTCTTTAGAGACGCAAGAGGGAGACAAATCTGGAGAAATGGCAGCAGTTTCTTGCCAATAATAACTAAAATATAAAACTGCGGTTGCCAACCTACTGTCAACTGTCAAGCGTACCACCTATGGCAAAGTGAGTACCTTAGGAGGGTACCTATGTTCAGCAGTGAACTTTAATAGGCTGTAACGGTAACGGTATAGGAAAGGGGTAAACGAGCATGCGACTCACCTGACGGTAAGTGTCAACCACCACCCACGAACAACTGCAACACCAGGGGAATTGCAGGGTATAGGGTAGAAAACAAAAAGAGATAAACGGAAGTGAGGAGATCCTTCTAAATCCCCACTCGTTTGTTAAGCAATGTTTCAGTACTAAGCACGCCGTGGGTGCGAATCCCGTACGGAACAAGTATTTGTTTGGTCTATAAATAATTGTTCTGGGGCTGGATAACAAACAAGTTGTAGTACGAATGCTCGACCTGTTTGTGATTTTCAAGTGAGGCAGGAATACGCTTTCTCATAATACCAGCGTAAAATAGCAGCTTAATTCTGATGTGTTTCTTCGTTCTTGTTTGTTTGATGGTGAGTGTAGATAATCGTAGACCCTATTACTGGAAATGAGGCATCCAGTCCTCAGGGATGACAAAGCATTTTGATTCTTAATCGAAGAAAGATGCAAATGTCATGTGAATACATGTGAACGTTGTGCTCATTTCTCGCCTATAACCTTTAAAACAATGTATCACCTAAAACTAAAGATACATATGGTGGGTTTATCACCGCACAGTAAATAGATTACGTATTGTTATTTTTGTAATAACATGTTACTTTCTTACAGGCTTGCTTTTATAGCGCCAATAAACGAAATTTAATATTTAAGTTACAAATAAAAACATTTCAAAAAGAAATAAATAATTTGCTTCTGAAAATATTTTTCACATTTTATACAAAGCAATAACGATTTCAGCAAAAAGTTCAAGTTAGTAGAAATACATAAATTCAAAAAGTATCGTAACCCTGTAAAACGAATATTCTTTGAAAAGTTACGCCTTTATAATTGCGATCTTGTTCTAGGATCTGCTGTTTGATTATAGTGGCTTGACGTTTGGAGGAGAAAGAGAATCCCTCATACCAATTCGTCTTGAGAGTATCGTAAACGAAGACTGTGGGATATGTTTATTTTTCTTCTGTTTGTTTGTTTGTTTATAGTTCTTCTACTGTAGAAAAATGTTGAATTTATTCAGTCCCTACTTAAGAGTCTTTCTGTCTTAAGTTATTACGTAATTAGCTAACCTAACAACATCTTATTGTGACCTTATCAATATTAAAAATCTTTTATGTTTTAAATAAATAGATTGACCAACTCTTTACGGCACATGTACCCGAATACCCAGACCGGCGACGTGAAGCCGCATCAAGTCAGACGTCTGATGATCTCTGGTCTGATCTAGTGTGACGATCAAGTAAAATCCTCTTTACAGTTACAAAACAGACTGTTGATTTTCTAAATGATGAAAAAGGTGAGGAAGTTCATATGGAAGTTCTAGATAAGAATTCTTTGCAGTAAGGTAAATTGCATTAAAATTTTGTAAAAAGGTTTTTCTGAAATTCGTGTGAAAAATATAGATCGATCCATCTTATTTGTAGGGTTCTATTATTAAATGTAATTATCTAAATCATTTGAGGTTCTTTTTCATAAAAAGCATTTTACATATTAATATCATGTAAATATTAAGTTTTTTTATATGTGTTAAAAACATACTCGTAGATGAAATCTAAATATAATGATTATTTTACATAAAAGGTATTTTACGTAACAATTTCGTGTTAATTATGTCTCGCCGTGAGAGTAACAACGTTATTCTGTTATTTCACGCTGGTGTTCTGTGAGAGCGTGGACCTATGTCGGTCTAGCTTACTCATTCTTGCCTCCCTGCTTTACAGATCCGCGTGTCAGTTAGAGGTAATAAAGCCATCTAATAAGAGTAATAAAGTCATCATCATATTCGCGGTTATTTTGTGAAACACACGTATATTACTTTGTTCCGTCATCATTTAATATTTTCGATGTAAATATCTAATATCTAATGTTTTAATTTAAAGCATTTAAAAGCAGAGAAAAAATTACATTAAAATAGTCTATTAGTGATAGTGAATTAATTTGTGATTCGTAAAAAGTAAGCACATACTTTTTTACTTAATTATTGCATGCTTCTGCGTCGACAACAGTGCAGTGGTCGTTCGCTTCCCAATAAGCGCTTTTATCGCTTGAGCTTACTGAACGGTTTAGGATTTATTTTTAATTATTTTAAATGAACCGAGATGTCTTCTACTAGGAAATGTGCTGGTTGTCAGAATAAAATAACTAATCGACAATTTATGTGTATATGATTTGGACTGTGCCACGATTAGTGAAAAAACTTTCATTTCGTTGGACAAAGAACGTAAAGCTGTGTGGATATGTCATGCATGTAAAAATCGTCAACCTAAGAGTGATAACCAGAACACTCCCATTTGCGGCAACACAATGTACTCAGAAGGCTGTATGGAGAAGGAGACAGAAGAATTGGCAAGTAATTTAAATGTTAAAGTGCGTGCCAAGTCTAACAGGCGGGAGGTCAGCCCACTACCAGCAACTATAGAGGAAATCGGCGACTTGCTTGATAATAAATTATCGGACACATCACCAATTTTTCGCAAATTACGATTGACTATTCTGGAGGATATCAAAGCAATAATATCTCAGGAGATTAATTTAGCCTTCAATGAGTTCAAAAACGAGCTGACGCAAGCTACTGACTTTTTAGCTGCTGAACAGGCGGATTTGAAAGTAAAGGTTGAACAAAAAGACAAAGAAATTAAAGATTTACAGACGCAGACTTTAAAACTTAAAAAAAGAAGTTTATACCCTCCATGGTCGACTGTCTACCATTGAAAAAATCTCTAGAGACAATAACTTGGAAATTAACGGCATACAGGAAAAGGCCAGCGAGGATCTGTTTGGATTATTTCACACCGTTTGCAACACAATTAACTCGCCAATTGCGGACAGCGACATTCGTGCCTGTTGCCGTGTGGCTAAGATGGATCAATCTTCGAGCAGGCCCCGTTTCGTATTAGTGACACTGACGTCGCCGCGTATTCGTGATCGTATCCTTGAAGCCGTTAATAAGTTTAATAAAACTCAAAGTGGCAAACTAAACTCGAAACACCTAAATATTGATGGTGCTACTATTAAAATATATGTCTCTGAACATATTTCACCTGATTGTAAAGCATTATTCAGAGAGGCTAGAAGAGTAGGCAAGGAGAAAAATTTTAAGTTTATTTGGGTCAAAAGAGGAAATGTGTACGCTCGCAAAGTTGAAGGTGCTACTCCCGTGCTCATCAAAAACAATGATTGCTTAGTTAACCTAGTTTAGTCATATCTTCCATTTATTTGTTTATTTTATTTTTGTGTTCACTTGGTTTAAGTTTACTTTGATAAAACCTTATGTTATTTTATGGGTAAAGGAAAACAAAGAAACTATTTTACATTAGGTATTTTGAATGTACGTTCGCTAAATACCGGTTTTGAGGAACTTAATCAAAATATCCAAATTAAGGATCTTGATATACTATGTCTTAGCGAGACTTGGCTTCATTATAGTTCCAATATTGATTTGTATTCAATTTCCGGCTACAGACTGCTGTACAACCCTCGTATTGGTCGTGGTGGTGGTGTTGATGCTTATATAAAATCTAACTTACGTGCAAAGCGCTTAGATCACCCCCCTGGGGAACTTGAACAGATATGGTTTAATGTTAAAATAGGTAGTGAGACTGCTGTATTTGGTTCAGCGTATCGTCCTGAATCAGTGAGTGTTGGTTTAGCTATAGACTGTTTGCACGAGTCTCTCTCGTTTTTTATAGCGCAATATGATCAATTATTTCTTGTTGGTGACCTGAACATTGATTGTCTAAACAACGACGGCCTTCCATTTACGCCTAATTGTCTCAAGACCCTTACTGATACATTTAACCTCCATCAAATCGTAAACCAGTCTACACGGGTCACTTCTACTACGAGTACCCTGATTGATGTTATCTTTACTAGGACACATCTTCAGCCCATTTCTATGGAAGTGACACATAATGATGATCTTAGCGATCATGGACTGATTTCAGCGAAATTTCCGCTCGCGATTCAAAAATCTAAATGTCGTATAATTTCATACAGACCTATACCTGAGAACACAATTGCTATAAACAATGCTGCTAAATTCACGCCATGGGAGCTGGTACTAGTACAAGATGGTATCGATAATATGGTAAATACCTTTAACAATCTCGTCATTGACTTGATGGACTCATTCGCCCCTGTTCGTAAAAGTACTTTTAAACTACCCCCTGCCCCATGGATGACTGATACTCTAGAAAAATGAAGTCAATTCGTGACAAGGCTTGCCACCGGGCCAAAAATATAAAATCGGAAAGTAGTATGCAATTTCACCGCGATCTGCGCAACTATTATAACCGAGCAGTTACTCTAGAAAAGCAGGCATATTTTACTAGGTTTGTCAATAATAATAGGTCAAATCCTTCTCAGATGTGGCGTCACATAAAACGAATAATTTCACCTGCCGTAAAAAACCGTTCCATACCGGACCATCTTCTTGACCCTGATTCACTTAATAATCACTTTACAAACACGATTACGACATTTAAGTGATTCGATTTCTTGAATAACAAAAGTGTTATTCAAGAAATCGAATCACTTAAACACTCTGAAATCGAATTTCAATTTGTAGCTGTAAATGAAACGTTAGTGAAAAGTATAATTGCTTCTACAGCTACTAATGCGACCGGAACTGATGGCATCTCCATGTTGATGTTAAAACTTACGCTTGCATATTCTTTGTCAACGATAGTGGCGATAGTCAATAAATCTATATTGGAAGGAGTATTTCCAGAATCTTGGAAATGTGCCATCGTCACTTCCATTCCTAAAAAATCAATGGTGGATAATCTTTCTGATATAAGACCAATAAGCATTCTTCTTGCACTATCTAAAATAGTTGAAAGATGCGTTCTTTATCAAATTTCACCATATCTAGAACATAATCAAGTACTACCTGTGACTCAATCTGGTTTTAGAAAGAATCACAGTTCAGTATCAGCTCTTTTAAATATTACTGATGATATTCTTGCTGCGTCCAATGAGGGTAAGGGAACAATTATGGTTTTGCTAGACTTCAGCCGCGCTTTCGATTGTGTTGATATATCTATTCTATTGGCAAAATTAAAATACTATGGTTTCACAGAATCGGCCTGCACCTGGTTTCAATCTTATTTCCATAATCGCTGCCAAAAAGTGCAATGTTTGAATAGCCAAGGAGTTCTAAATGTCTCCAACACGCTCCCCCCTTAATAAAGGTGTTATCCAGGGTTCAATACTTAGTCCCACATTATTCGCAATTTACACGATCAACGTTACTAAAGCTATAATTCACTCGAAAATTCACTTATATGCAGATGACAGCCAAGTATACGTTCACACAACGCCAATTGATGAGGAGGTTGCTGTTGCTATTTCCAAGTTAAACAAAGATCTTGATTCTATTGCGGAGTGGTCTTTGAAATATGGCCTGGTACTTAATCCCTTAAAGAGTGTCACCATTACCCTTGGAACAAAGCACCAGGTAAAAACGATTAATGAACGGAAGTCTCTTGTTAAGATCTTTGACACCGTCATACCTTACCATGTTTGTGTTTGCAATTTAGGTCTTCTCATGGATGAGAATTTAAAATTTGAGCAACATGTTCAGACTAAAATCGGTAAATGCTATGGTTCGATAAAAACTTCGTATAAAATTCGCTCATTTCTAAAACGTGATGTAACGCTTCCCCACCTCTCTCATAATAATAAATATATTAGATATAATTAATTTACCCCTTTTCGATAAAAATTATATATATGTGACCAGGATTAATAAATTATGTTTAGATCTTTCTAAATGATCTTTCTAAAGGTTTAATAATAGGCCGTTTGTAATATTTTGGCGTGATCGTCTTAGTTAGGACCCTTATCTACGTTGTGTTTGTTTAGTAACTTAGTTCTTTTAGGTGTCTTTTGGAAGAATGAATATTCGCTAGAGCAATTGAAAGCTGTTGGTAGTGCTTTATAAGCTAAGTGAACCCCGTTCACGAAGACAGGGCTCGAGAAAGGTTAAAAACATAAAACGTCCCAATTCTACTTGTATCAGGCTTACATTATTAACTTAATATTATTTATCCCTTCCCGCTCGGAAAAGGCTCAAAATATATTTATACAAAATACCCGATACAAGGGCTTCGCTCTCCTACATTTATATTTAAAAAAAATGTAGGGGAGGTACACGGCCCCACACACGCCGTGCACGGTGAGTGCCAACCATTTTGATGCACTCCCCCCCGAAGGGAAAGCTAATTCGGGAACTGGACCGTAGTCCACAGCAAAATAACTGGCGAACCAGTAAAAGAGGCTTGGCCCCTTGCTAGTGCGTAAGCACAAACATCGACCGAAGTCGCGCATGTCAATGCGTGTAAACGCCAAACAGAATACGAACGAATCCAGCTACAGTGAATGTACGTCACACGGTTTAGGCAAATAGGCACACTGGCCGTAAACCCTCCGTGAGCGCCACCACCTGCCAGACCACCGCTCCTGCAGACGTGATGTAAGTGTACGGCATCACCACCAATTGCATGATTAGCACGGCTACTAGCCGCAGAGCGTGTCATGAGTCTACCGCTCACCTCAAGGGAATGGGGTCCCACGTTGTGCGGCTTTCGGCCGCAGCCTTGAGAGTCTCCTCAGATCCTCCCGCCAGCTACCACCCGCATGAGGTCGACACATATGCTCCACCAACCAATACAACGGCAGATATAGCCAAAAGGCAGTTATAAGAAAAGAGTAATAATTCGCCATCAGAAAGGGTTTGTGTCACTGACGTTGAGTAAATGCATTTTCGATCATGTTTGTCTCACCCACCAACAAGTTGCCTTCAATCATTCAAAGGTGGGAAAGTTACAGAGATATAATATTATGTTGTTATATAAAACATTGTGGAGGGCAGACAGTCTGCAGCCCCGTAATGAAGGGACCCGACTTGGGCAAAGCTACTCAGGCGTGAATCTAACCAAGACGCAGAGAGCGCCATTGAGAATAGCGTCCCACCAAACAACCATCGCAAAGACGCAACGCTGCAGAACGCAACAAGCATCAATACGACTATCGTCGGGCTTACACCATCCCAAGGTCCCCCATACATCCCAGCAGACATCACCACCCGCATACCTCCATCGACCAGAACCACAAGAGTGCGTCGAATCAGGCGCAACACACCCGCAGATACATCACAAGAGTCATTACCGCAAATAGCAGTAAGCATCAATGCAACTATCATACGGATGGCGCCCCCTCACAACACACCCACATGACTCTTATCGACTTTGGTAACAAAGTTGGTATTGTTGTTATATAAAAAATATCACCAACGTATCATAGTAGCACGCTACTAAGACGTCAATGAACAAAACTCCACGTATCATAGCGCTAATGCACTAAGACATGAAGTTGAGTATGACTGTTACACTTAAAAGTGCTACCAAACACACTCATCATCCCAATCCGAAAGATAGACGACACATCGCTATGCGCAACGACGTCGCCCATAAACGGTATGGGTGTGCGATGTCCACGAGAAAGCCGTATTGCTACAACAAACCCGCTTACCACCAGCACTAAGATGTTAATTGTATACCTCCATCGACCAGAACCACAGGAATGCGTCGAATCAGGCGCAGCACACCCGCAGATCCATCGCAAGACGCAATACCGCAAGTAGCAGTAAGCATCAATGCAACTATCATACGGGTGGCGCCCCCTCACAACACACCCACATGATCCCTATCGACTTTGGTAACAAAGTTGGTATTGTTGTTATATAAAAAATATCACCAACGTATCATAGTAGCACGCTACTAAGACGCCAATGAACAAAACTCCACGTATCATAGCGCTAATGCACTAAGACATGAAGTTGAGTATGCCTGCTACACTTAAAAGTGCTACCAAACACACTCATCATCCCAATCCGAAAGATAGACGACACATCGCTATGCGCAACGACGTCGCCCACAAACGGTATGGGTGTGCGATGTCCACGGGAAAGCCGTATTGCTACAACAAACCCGCTTACCACCGGCACTAAGATGATATGTCTAGGACACATCGGTTAGCGAGTCCAAGTTTACCTCGGACCAATTGCTCGTGAAGCAGCACACACGCCACCATAATATTCCTTTTCAAGTCCCTAATAAGGACTAGTCATTTTGCTACAGTATTAGGAGCAGTCAGTCTCCCGACCACCCCATACAATGCTTATGCATCAAGGAGACCTCCTATAATATTGCTTTTGTATCATAGACCTTACTTTCATAAGTCATGTATATGTAGGATTCGAACCCACGACCCTACTATTGTAATGCATATTAATCATAGAGACCTTCTATAGTATTGCTTTTGAATCATAGACCTTACTTTCATAAGTCATTCATATATAAGATTCGAACCCACGACCCTACTATTGTAATGCATATTAATCATAGAGACCTTCTATAGTATTGCTTTTGGATCATAGACCTTACTTTCATAAGTCATTAATATATAGAGTTCGGACCCACGACCCTACTATTGTAAAGCAAATTCATCATGGAGACCTTCCTTAGTATTGCTTTTGTATCATTGAGTTTAATATCATAAGTCCCTAATATAGGACTAGTCATTGTGCTACAGTACTTCAGGCAGTCGGGCTCCCGACCACCCCATATATATGTACAACTGCAGGTATGTACCTCCGACAGCTTCCTCCATACAAGACATTTATACGTGAACACCTTCCATAACTTAGGAAAATTTTCTTTAATACATGAACTCCTTCAACAACTTAGGAAATTTTCATCTATACACGAACACCTCCCACGACTTAAACAATTTTTAACAAATTTTCTAATTATCTTATAAACGTTATTTAACTTAATTTTATAATATTTTTTGACTTGTATTTCTATTATTTCATCATCATCATCATCACAGCCCTTCACAAGTCCACTGCTGAACATAGGCCTCCCCCAAGTAATGCCACAAAGCACGGTCCTGAGCCACCTGCATCCATCGACTTCCTGCATATCTTACCAGGTCGTCACTCCATCTAGTGGGGGGTCGCCCTACACTACGCCTACCGGTACGAGGCTGCCACTCGAGAACCTTTCTTCCCCATCGGTTATCGGTTCTTCGAGCTATATGGCCGGCCCATTGCCACTTCAGCTTACTAATCCGTTGGGCTATGTCGGTCAATCTGGTTTTACTGCGGATATCCTCATTTCTGAGTCTATCACGCAGAGAAACTCCGAGCATAGCCCTCTCCATAGCTCGCTGAGCGACCTTGAGCGTCCTCATACGGCCAGCAGTGAAGGACCACGTCTCTGATCCGTAAGTCATCACTGGCAACACGCACTGGTTGTACACTTTAGTTTTCAGAGATTGAGGTATACCTGACGAGAAGATATGTCGTAATTTCCCGAACGCTGCCCAGCCGAGTTGAATCCGTCGATTGACCTCTCGGTCGAAGTTGGACTTACCTAGTCGGACTATTTGTCCCAGGTAAACGTACTCGTCAACAACTTCGAGCATAGTGCTCCCAACAACTACCGGCATAGGTGTGACATGGACATTAAACATAATCTTTGTTTTGTCCATGTTCATCTTAAGACCTATCCGTTGGGAGGCACTATTGAGGTCATTGAGCATAGTGCTTAAGTCCTCCAGCGATTCTGCCATAAGGACTATATCGTCGGCAAATCGAAGGTGAGTGATGTACTCGCCATTGATGTTAATACCGTATCCTTTCCAGTCCAGTAGCTTGAAAACGTCTTCCAAAACAGCGGTGAAGAGTTTCGGGGATATAACGTCACCCTGTCTTACACCTCTCTGCAGTTGGATAGGTTTCGAGCTCTGGTTCTGTACTCGGATAGCCATCGTAGCCCTACTGTACAAACACTTCAGCACTTCGATATACCGACAGTCAACTTGGCACCGCTGAAGGGACTGCAGCACCGCCCAAATTTCGACGGAATCAAAGGCTTTCTCATAGTCCACATACGCCAGGCAAAGTGGCAAATTGTACTCTTCAGTCTTCTGTACAATCTGCCGCAGGGTATGTATGTGGTCTATGGTACTGAAGCCTTTTCGGAAACCGGCTTGTTCGGGAGGCTGGAAGTCGTCGAGTCTGCGTGCGAGACGATTCGTAATGACTCTCGAAAACAGCACGTAGACGCGGCTCAGAAGGGAAATCGGTCTGTAGTTCTTCAAGAGAGCGTTGTCGCCTTTCTTAAAGAACAAGACCACCGCACTTCTGCTCCACGCCTCTGGAGTAGTGCCACCATGGAGGACGGAATTGAAGAGCTTCTGAAGGACTTCAAGTACCGGTGTTCCACCCGCTTTCAGAAGCTCCGCTGTAATTCCATCCTCGCCTGGGGCCCTGCCGTTTTTAAGGTGCTGGAGAGCCATTCTAATCTCGCTTAGACTGACGTCCGGGATATCATCGGAATAGTGTCGGATAAGACTTGCTCTTGGATCGTTACTCACACTTGCGTGTGGCTCCAACGATGATGTGTACAGCTGCCCATAGAACCTCTCAATCTCACTCAAAATCTCAGGTGTCCCGGAAACGATGCTGCCACACTCAGTCTTCAGCCTTGACAGTTGGCTCTTTCTGGCAGACAGATCTCTGGCAAAGAATTTGGAGCCCTGGTTCCGCTCGATCGCTTCTTTAATACGAGCAGTATTAAAGTTGCGTAAGTCTCGCCGCATGCATTTGGAGATCTGTCTGTTCAGTTGCCTGTATGCTGTCAAATCTGTTGACGATTGCAGCCTCATCTCCCGTCTAACAGCCATGAGATTAAGAGTGTGATCGGAGAGTTTTTGTGTTCTTCTGCGGCGGGTCTTGCAGAACTTAGCTCCGACCGCATGGACAGTTTCCACGAGCTTGTCATTCATATCGTCCACTGCATTGCAATCTTGTAGGCACTGAAAGCGGTTGTGTAACTCGAGCTGAAAGTTTTCGGGATTTTGGATCAGAGCACGAGGGGGACGGAGCGTTGACTTCATTAGACGAGACCTCTCCAACTTAACGTTTAGGTTCAGTGTGCCTCTAACCATTCGGTGATCGCTGCCAGTTTTCACCCTTGCGATCACTGAGACATCACTGAACAGTTGGCGTCTGGTCGTCATAATGAAGTCAATCTCATTTTTTGTCGAACCGTCGGGGCTCGACCAGGTCCACTTCCTGTGGGGCCGCTTCTGGAAGAAAGAGTTCATCATAAAGAGTCCCTCTTTCTCCATAAAGTCGGCCAGCTGCTGGCCCCTTCGGTTCCGTTGCCCTACTCCAAATTTCCCCTAACTTCAGCTCACCGCTTTCTCTTGTGCCTAGTTTTGCGTTGAAGTCTTCCATCAACACCGTGTAGTGGGTTTTGGAGGAATGTATGGCTTTGGAAATATCCTCATACATTTCCTCCACCTCCTCATCGGAATGTGCCGACGTTGGTGCGTAAACCTGTATGACCTTCAGCGAATACCGTTTGGTGATTCTGAGTATCAGGTACGCGACCCTCGTCGACACACTCTCAATCTGTACAACGTTGTTGACGAGAGACTTGTGGACGATAAATCCGACACCTCCTTGGGACAGATGGTCGCCCTCCCGGTGATAGAACAAGTTGCCGGATTCGAGAATCACCGTGTCCTCCCCTCTCTTCGGACCTCGGATAATCCTATAATACTCCAGCGCAACTTGTCTATCTCTTCCTCCAGCTCCAGGATCTTCTCGTCAGTCCTCAGTGTGCGTGCGTTAAATGTTGCCAGGTCGAGTCGTCGTAGGTGGCAACCGAACCTCCACCGGAGATTCTTAGCACCCCCTGCCCCGCCGTTACCATGGTCGCCACCGTAGCCAGGAATAGCGGGGCCGCCGGGGACTGGGGGCCGTCTATTTGTGTAATTGTTCATGGGGGGTATATTGCCATAGTTGCCACGCTTGGCGAGCGGGTTGGCAACCGCAGTTTTTTTTTGTCGTACAGTTGCTGTTATCAGGAAGATGCTGCTGCCCATCTCCTGCCTGTCTCCCTCTGTCGCCTCTTACGACACCCACGGGAAGATATGGGGTAGTGGATATTCTTAACCGCCACTACACGGCGAATTCTATTATTTATCTTATTTTAAATATTTTTTCAAGTTTTTAAATAAATTTATTTATTACGAAAAACAATAATTTTGCCTTTAATTTACTATGTTATTGGGATAATGTCTGAAATATATTAACTTTATGTTTATTAATTTAACTTAATTGCTTAATATATATCTTTTAAGACTATTTTTGACGCCCCCTTTATATTGAATTTCATTATTAATAATAATATTGGACCGTCACAATCCACCCCCAAATTTTATGTTAATGACCCACACAGTGGAGTCGTTGATATAAAATTTTACTATATTGAGAGCATATGCACTACACTCAAAATTTTGAACTTATGTGTATCTGTTCTTTCCTCTTTCAATCTGTTACAATTCAGTATATATTTTCATCCCACCTACCCCAGGGAATGGCCGCCGCCACACACCCCTTCAACCACATCTATCCCAATGCGATAAACCATAAATCGTTATCTTGCTAAATTTATTGTATATTATGTCGTTAATATAGTGGTTCTCTTTAGTTTTTGACTTACATTTTAAATCTTTAAAATATAATTCAGCAATGTTGTCTTTATATGTACAGTATTTTGTATATGAGTTGAAATCAGATGGCTACACACCCACAGGATAAATGTGATTGAGCCATTCACCCTGACCCAACTCCCCCAAATTTATTCAATAAAAACATATTTTACAAAATTATCTTACAATCAATATTTACAGATAGCCATTAATAAAATTATTACAACATTTTTCTTATTTTTAATTAATTTGTATCTTGCTCATAACTTTAATAATTTTAATCTATTTTTTCAAAAGGCCACCCACGGGACCAAATTATATTACAGTATTTATTCTAGAATGTATATAAGCCAAACCTATTATCTAAAATATTTTAATAAATGAATAGCATCAAAATGTCCTATAATTTCATTTGTTTCTGGGTTTTCTAAAGTATATTAAAGTACATTTTCAAATGGTACGGCTGGTATTATATAAGGCCCTTCATACGCCAAATTAAATTTACTCATAACTTTGTTATCTGCATCTGATTTACTAGATCTAGAACCTTTTACTAAATCGCCAATGTGATATTTCATTAATTTATTACGCTTATCAAATTTTGTGTTTCTAATGCGACTTGCCTCTTTTAAATTCTTTCGCCCTTGTTATCTAATTTGTCCGACATTATGTTTGTTACTATTTACTCGTAGTTTAAGTGGCTGCTTGAACTTATTAATGTTATTGAGTCAGGCGTACTGACCCAGGTTTATAATTCTCTCTATTTAATTTAAATTATTACAAATATCACACATGAACATTATTTGATTTAATTATAATAAAATACTTAAATTAATAATTTTCCTAAAATTTAAGTTAAATCTTGCTCATAACTTTCGATTATATAGAGATTAGATGGAACGTCCTTTAATTAATTGGTGAGATCTTATAAAATGTTACTGGATGAGTATTTTCATTTCCAATTTCAGCTTTTCTATTGTCACATTATGTATATTATATAAAATACTTCGTCTAGGATCAGTGACATGTGAGGTGCTCGCCCCGTACACCTCTTCTTGGTTTACTTTAATTTGGTGAACTTTCGTTTGGTTAATAAACTTTTCTTCGAGAAATTATTTTAACCTCAAAGGTTTTCACTGCATTTTTAATTAATTTTTGAAGCATCTTAATTTCATTTTTAGGCTTAGCCTAAGTTAGAACTTTTCTTTGTTTTAACCATTTTATATTTATATACTTTTATCAATTTTTAGCACTGTTATGTCCTTCATTTACACAAATGTTACTGCGTCTTCTCATTTATTTCACTTTATATTTTATTTCGCATTAACTATGCATACACCTTTTATAACAAAAAAATCAATATTAATATTTAAGCCCCACCCCCAGACTCACAACCACCCCCAGCAAACACCATCCTCCAAGACACCTTTCCATTTCACGG
Source organism: Parnassius apollo (assembly GCA_907164705.1). Lineage (NCBI taxonomy): Eukaryota > Metazoa > Arthropoda > Insecta > Lepidoptera > Papilionidae > Parnassius > Parnassius apollo. Next base: position 2,362,287 of record CAJQZP010000280.1, read on the forward strand.
ACAACAAATTGTAGGCATAACGCCTACCTCATAATTCTTATGTAGACGACCTTCTTTTTAAAATATATCCTGGTCACGGCACCAAATTGTAACGCTTCCCCCCTCTCTCATAATAATAAATATATTAGATATAATTAATTTACCCCTTTTCGATAAAAATTATATATATGTGACCAGGATTAATAAATTATGTTTAGATCTTTCTAAATGATCTTTCTAAAGGTTTAATAATAGGCCGTTTGTAATATTTTGGCGTGATCGTCTTAGTTAGGACCCTTATCTACGTTGTGTTTGTTTAGTAACTTAGTTCTTTTAGGTGTCTTTTGGAAGAATGAATATTCGCTAGAGCAATTGAAAGCTGTTGGTAGTGCTTTATAAGCTAAGTGAACCCCGTTCACGAAGACAGGGCTCGAGAAAGGTTAAAAACATAAAACGTCCCAATTCCACTTGTATCAGGCTTACATTATTAACTTAATATTATTTATCCCTTCCCGCTCGGAAAAGGCTCAAAATATATTTATACAAAATACCCGATACAAGGGCTTCGCTCTCCTACATTTATATTTAAAAAAAAATGTAGGGGAGGTACACGGCCCCACACACGCCGTGCACGGTGAGTGCCAACCATTTTGATGCACTCCCCCCGAAGGGAAAGCTAATTCGGGAACTGGACCGTAGTCCACAGCAAAATAACTGGCGAACCAGTAAAAGAGGCTTGGCCCCTTGCTAGTGCGTAAGCACAAACATCGACCGAAGTCGCGCATGTCAATGCGTGTAAACGCCAAACAGAATACGAACGAATCCAGCCACAGTGAATGTACGTCACACGGTTTAGGCAAATAGGCACACTGGCCGTAAACCCTCCGTGAGCGCCACCACCTGCCAGACCGCCGCTCCTGCAGACGTGATGTAAGTGTACGGCATCACCACCAATTTCATGATTAGCACGGCTACTAGCCGCAGAGCGTGTCATGAGTCTACCGCTCACCTCAAGGGAATGGGGTCCCACGTTGTGCGGCTTTCGGCCGCAGCCTTGAGAGTCTCCTCAGATCCTCCCGCCAGCTACCACCCGCATGAGGTCGACACATATGCTCCACCAACCAATACAACGGCAGATATAGCCAAAAGGCAGTTATAAGAAAAGAGTAATAATTCGCCATCAGAAAGGGTTTGTGTCACTGACGTTGAGTAAATGCATTTTCGATCATGTTTGTCTCACCCACCAACAAGTTGCCTTCAATCATTCAAAGGTGGGAAAGTTACAGAGATATAATATTATGTTGTTATATAAAACATTGTGGAGGGCAGACAGTCTGCAGCCCCGCAATGAAGGGACCCGACTTGGGCAAAGCTACTCAGGCGTGAATCAAACCAAGACGCAGAGAGCGCCATTGAGAATAGCGTCCCACCAAACAACCATCGCAAAGACGCAACGCTGCAGAACGCAACAAGCATCAATACGACTATCGTCGGGCTTACACCATCCCAAGGTCCCCCATACATCCCAGCAGACATCACCACCCGCATACCTCCATCGACCAGAACCACAAGAGTGCGTCGAATCAGGCGCAACACACCCGCAGATACATCACAAGACGCATTACCGCAAGTAGCAGTAAGCATCAATGCAACTATCATACGGATGGCGCCCCCCTCACAACACACCCACATGACTCTTATCGACTTTGGTAACAAAGTTAGTATTGTTGTTATATAAAAAATATCACCAACGTATCATAGTAGCACGCTACTAAGACGTCAATGAACAAAACTCCACGTATCATAGCGCTAATGCACTAAGACATGAAGTTGAGTATGACTGTTACACTTAAAAGTGCTACCAAACACACTCATCATCCCAATCCGAAAGATAGACGACACATCGCTATGCGCAACGACGTCGCCCACAAACGGTATGGGTGTGCGATGTCCACGGGAAAGCCGTATTGCTACAACAAACCCGCTTACCACCAGCACTAAGATGTTAATTGTATACCTCCATCGACCAGAACCACAAGAATGCGTCGAATCAGGCGCAGCACACCCGCAGATCCATCGCAAGACGCAATACCGCAAGTAGCAGTAAGCATCAATGCAACTATCATACGGGTGGCGCCCCCTCACAACACACCCACATGACCCCTATCGATTTTGGCAACAAAGTTTTTATTGTTGTTATATAAAAAATATCACCAACGTATCATAGTAGCACGCTACTAAGACGCCAGTGAACAAAACTCCACGTATCATAGCACTAATGCACTGACATGAAGTTGAGTATGACTGTTACACTTAAAAGTGCTACCAAACACACTCATCATCCCAATCCGAAAGATAGACGACACATCGCTATGCGCAACGACGTCGCCCACAAACGGTATGGGTGTGCGATGTCCACGGGAAAGCCGTATTGCTACAACAAACCCGCTTACCACCAGCACTAAGATGTTAATTGTATACCTCCATCGACTAGAACCACAAGAATGCGTCGAATCAGGCGCAGCACACCCGCAGATCCATCACAAGACGCAATACCGCAAGTAGCAGTAAGCATCAATGCAACTATCATACGGGTGGCGCCCCCTCACAACACACCCACATGATCCCTATCGACTTTGGTAACAAAGTTGGTATTGTTGTTATATAAAAAATATCACCAACGTATCATAGTAGCACGCTACTAAGACGCCAATGAACAAAACTCCACGTATCATAGCGCTAATGCACTAAGACATGAAGTTGAGTATGCCTGCTACACTTAAAAGTGCTACCAAACACACTCATCATCCCAATCCGAAAGATAGACCACACATCGCTATGCGCAACGACGTCGCCCACAAACGGTATGGGTGTGCGATGTCCACGGGAAAGCCGTATTGCTACAACAAACCCGCTTACCACCGGCACTAAGATGATATGTCTAGGACACATCGGTTAGCGAGTCCAAGTTTACCTCGGACCAATTGCTCGTGAAGCAGCACACACGCCACCATAATATTCCTTTTCAAGTCCCTAATAAGGACTAGTCATTTTGCTACAGTACTAGGAGCAGTCAGTCTCCCGACCACCCCATACAATGCTTATGCATCAAGGAGACCTCCTATAATATTGCTTTTGTATCATAGACCTTACTTTCATAAGTCATGTATATGTAGGATTCGAACCCACGACCCTACTATTGTAATGCATATTAATCATAGAGACCTTCTATAGTATTGCTTTTGAATCATAGACCTTACTTTCATAAGTCATTCATATATAGGATTCGAACCCACGACCCTACTATTGTAATGCATGTTAATCGTAGAGACCTTCTATAGTATTGCTTTTGGATCATAGACCTTACTTTCATAAGTCATTAATATATAGAGTTCGAACCCACGACCCTACTATTGTAAAGCAAATTCATCATGGAGACCTTCCTTAGTATTGCTTTTGTATCATTGAGTTTAATATCATAAGTCCCTAATATAGGACTAGTCATTGTGCTACAGTACTTCAGGCAGTCGGGCTCCCGACCACCCCATATATATGTACAACTGCAGGTATGTACCTCCGACAGCTTCCTCCATACAAGACATTTATACGTGAACACCTTCCATAACTTAGGAAAATTTTCTTTAATACATGAACTCCTTCAACAACTTAGGAAATTTCATCTATACGTGAACTCCTTCCACAACTTAGAAAAATTTTCTTTTATACACGAACACCTCCCACGACTTAAACAATTTTTAACAAATTTTCTAATTATCTTATAAACGTTATTTAACTTAATTTTATAATATTTTTTGACTTGTATTTCTATTATTTATCTTATTTTAAATATTTTTTCAAGTTTTTAAATAAATTTATTTATTACGAAAAACAATAATTTTGCCTTTAATTTACTATGTTATTGGGATAATGTCTGAAATATATTAACTTTATGTTTATTAATTTAACTTAATTGCTTAATATATATCTTTTAAGACTATTTTTGACGCCCCTTTATATTGAATTTATTTATTAATAATAATATTGGACCGTCACAGTGACATAAGACTGCTGCTCTGTAACAGTTTAGTACTATGCCACCTTCATTATTGTGATATCGTTTATGGTCCATGCTTATTTAAAAAAAAAAACTGTGAAGAATGTGCAGAGAGTGCAGAACGCATGTATGCGTTTTTGTTTTAATATACCGAAAAGGGATAGGATTTCACCTTATTTAGTCAGTAATGGCATTTTAAATGTGTGCAATAGTACTAAATTTAAATATGCATGCTTCCTGCACACTCTGCATCACGCAAAGTCTCCAAGATATCCGTATGATAAGATAGCCGTTGAAAAAAAAGTTTGCTTTCAGTCAGAGAAAATAGTCATCGGCTTCCACTACCCAGGATTAGCCTCGCTGGAGCCAGGGGGTGTTTTAAATGCCGCTGCCGCTGCTAAAATTTGGAACAATTTGCCACCACCAGTCCGATCTACCCTATTTCCGTCTACCTTCCGACAAAGATGCCGAAAGTGGCTTATTCAAAGACAGTCCCTGGCTCTATGTGGCTTTGATACCCCCTCAAATTAGACAACTTTTTTTTTGTATTTGGAAGATACAATTTATTAATTGTTTTATTTTTATTTTTACTTTTTTATTGTTGATACGTGTGTTTCATCAATTGCCTAAGACCCTGTATGAATTATGCGCAAAGGCTGTGGCAGAATAGCAGGAGTAATGGGTTTCCCGTTACAACTGAGTCACAGACCGTTTTGTCACAACTAAAAAGTTATTATTATATTTATAATATAATTATTAGGCTCTCTATTTAAATTTTAACATTGTATTTTTGTGTGGCAAATAAATACTTTTTATTTATTTATTTATTTATCTACAATTTGGAAACAAAACTTATTTAAATCTAATTTGTTTTATCATAGTCGAGTTTTCTGAGGTGAAGTTATTTCTATACGTATGATATATATAATACTAAATCTGATAGCGCACTTAACTGGAGCTACACGATTTTTGTTACATAATGTGTGGCGGCAGTGTGCCCCCGCCACATAAAATAATATGTGGTTTACTGTAAATACGTGGTTTTATCCCGGGCAAACCGATCAAACTGCAGCGTAGCTTTTCCATTATAACAACGTAATTCATCCAATTACAGACAGTTTTTAAAATAACTTAGATGCTGGGAAGAGGTGTCCATTATGTGCGGATGCGAATTGAGAACCAACACGGGCCAGTTTTACGAGCGTTTGCAGCCGTATCTTGAAACGGCGTCGTATTTTTTATTTATTTCTGCAATATTTCATTCAATTAAAATATTTTCCTACGTGATTCATAGTTGTAACCACGTAAGAAGTTTTAGAGTATGAGAAGCCATTACGCCATATCATCCCGTGATTGTTGTATATATAGATGACAAAGAATAACTGACAGACAGTCTTCCTGATAAAAACTCAATATTGTAAAAAACTCGACCTCGACTCGACTCGACCATGTTTGCTATACATTTCTAATCAAGGATGGGTATAAATCTCTATGTGTTCTGACTGAGTGCTCATTTGTCACTTTTTTTACTGTAATAAAAATAATACACCTGAAACCAAGAGTATAAAGGGCGGGTTTGTTAACGCTAGGTTAATATATTCCGTTGTTGTTTTTGTTATAACATCTTATTCCATTAAAGACTTGGTTTTTTACCAAATAAACGAAATTTTGTATTTAAGTTATAAGTTAGAGAATTTCAAAATGAAATAGATAATTTGCTTATGAAAGTATTTTTCACATTTTTCACAAAGCAATAACGCTTGTAGCAACAATTCCAAGTTAATTAAAATAAATTTAAAAAAGTATCGTTATACGAATAATGGAAAATCATACATTTAAAATAGAGTTTTTGGGGATTTGCTATCTGATTAAAGGATATTATTGTATGGCTTGTGCTGGTGAAAGAGAACCCCTCATACTATTTCGACTTGTGAGTATCGTAAGTTAAGACTATCGTTAGTATTTTATATGATAAGGGTGACAAGCGAGCACATAACCCACTTAGTGGTAAGTGGATGCTGTATCCCATAGACATCTACATCTATTCTCGATTAAGAATCGAAATGCAGATGCGTTGTCACCTCTAAGGAATAAGATGGAATCCGTCGTTTCCAGTAAAAGGGGTCTCCGGTTCTCTACACTCACTATACGAAATACAGCAGCATTTGGCTGCTATTTTACGGTGGTATTCTGTTAGAGCATGTTTTTTCCCTGGTCGAGCCAAACTACTCATCCTACAACTATAATATAGCGGCATCATGGCTCTAACGTGTACAAAATAATAACTTATAGGCAAGTTACGACCACATCGCCCGCTGACGTAACATTTATGTGACAAAACTGCTACCTCGGCGCAATCAATCAGCGCCCTGCCAAGAGGTGTGAGCGCCATGCTTATGCAAAATTGAGGGTGCAAAGGTCCGTTTGTGTATGTTATGTGTATGGCTGAACTACGAAAAGGTTTCGGGCCTGGGTGTCGCCCGTTAATTGGCACCCATAAAATGGATAATGGAACAACGAGGAAAGCGCTTAGTGCCGCTGCTTGGAGGTCGTTAGTGTGCATCTGGAATTAGCGCTAGGCTCTTCATCATGCGGACGACAGGCGAGCACGAGGGGCTGCATGACCACCTAGTAGCCCCTCGCTTCCATCATCCCCACCTGATGGCTGACCAGTGACCAGACCATAGCACTGGTAATGTTTTATTTACCAGCCGTGCAATATTTCTCGAGAAATCGTCGGCGAGTACCGGGACAAACCTATGTCTGAAGTCGAGACTTCAGGCACAAGTCCCGAGACAAGACAAAGTCTCGGACGGGGGGCATCTAAATCTAGTCCATTTTAATCCCCAGATATCACAAATTTGCTCGTTTACCACTAAAAAGATACCCTTCGTCGTATCTCTACAGTTACAAGGCACTCTCCCTGTCTCCTCAGCCAGTATCGGAATTCTCGGCATCGACATATCGAGTGACGTACAGTTTCGTGGTCACTTGGAAGAGAAGGCCTAATTGGCCTCTAAAAAGCTTGGCATGCTCTACAGAGCGGGACAGTATTTCATCCAGCTCACCGACTGCTACTTTGCATAGCGCAGGTTCGGCCGCACTTGGAATACTGATGGGATCTCTGGGTTGAGGCTCCCCAGTACCAGCTTCTACCATTTGATCGCATCCCGCCCAGGGCTGTTCGAATTATCGGCGACCGAGCTCTTTCCGATCGGCTTTACTCACTGGGACTGCGAAGGGATGTTGCATCTCTTTGCGTATTTTATCGCATTTACCACGGGCAGTGCTCTGACGCATTGTTCAGACTAATTCCAGCCGCAAAATTTCACCATCGCACATCGCGATCAATGTCGCGATACCATCCATACCATCTGGATGGCTAGCGGTCCACCTCCATGTGATTTAACATAATTTTTCTTCGTCGCACAAATTCCTTGTGGAATCGACTACCACCAGAGATTTTTACGGACCGACACAACTTAGCGACCTTAAAGAAAAGAGCCTACTCCTTTTTAAAAGGCCGGCAACGCATCTGCAATTCTTCTGGTGTTGCAGTAGTTCGTAGGCGCCTGTAATAACTTACCATCAAGTGAACCGTAAGCTCATTCGCCCCATCTCCTATAAAAATGCTTTAAATGAATTATTCTTTAATTTACATAAAAATAATGCGAATCCTCAATTTCTCATTCCCAAAACAAAAAAAATGAAGACGTAGTTTTTTTAATTTCTTCTACTCCATATCGTTCCACGAATGTCGTAACAGGTGACAGAGGATAACTGACAGACAACACACACACACACAACATCTTTGTGATAAAAACTCAATAATGTTTAAAAAAACTGCGGTTACCAACCTTGGCAGGTTCAAGCGTGTAATATATGGTAAATATCACTTTCATGAGGCAAGATGTTATTTCACGCTGGTATTATGTGAGAGCGTGGTCATACCCCGGTCGATAGTGGATTCTAATACTCTGCAACTACCTACATGGTTAGAACTATATATCATGTGGAAAAATATTTAAACTGAATAGGATATTGCGGTGATAAATCAAAAATTACGACACTTCAATATCGACATTCAAGATACGGCTGCAAACGCTCGTAAAACTGGCCTGTGTTTGTCCTCAATAAATTACCTGCTCACAATGGATACCTGCTCTAGATCTAAGTAATTTGGTTTTAATTACATTAATATTATGCAAGTAAAAACGTTTTCTTTATAGAATAACGATGACTAACACGCACACAGTCCACCTGATGGTAAGTGGATGTTGTGGTCCATAGCACAATGTCGTATGGACGCGTGACTGACACTGAAATTAAAGTAGATTAAGAAAATTAAGTGACATTAATTTTGTGAATATTAGGAAGAGACACAAGCTAGCAGTACCAGTTACTCGTCTCCACTGAGTCAGTATTTATTCTTGGGGCGATGTAGACGCTTTTAAAACAAAATCCCAGAAAATATAAAAATAGTGGTCTGCATAAAGTTCAAAAACTTTATAAAACTAAGTGTGTATAATAAGGGATATTATAATGTTAAAAAAATAAGGATGATATTTCCCCTGGGAAACGTGATCGCTACTAAGTTATTTATAATTGGTTTTATATAATTTTTCTTTATTAAAGAATCACAAACGTTTGTATTTATGCATTGTTAAAATTATAATTTACATACTTAAGTAGGTAGAGTGTTACTTTAAATGCTACAAACTATTATAGCCTTTTAGCTATTATAGATTTTGCCCGCGACTTCGTCCGCGTAGAAAAAAATGGTTCTAATAGGATTTTTAATTGGTTTCTGCGTTATTAATTTTGTTATAACATATAAATTATGTTAAAATATTTCAATACTTATAAAATAAAACAATCTTTATTATGGTATAGGAATTTAAAGGTTAAATAAACATGAAAAATATAATAAAATTTTGTTACATTTTATGAACACGAAGCTTAGCCTTTGATCTGGTGAAAGTGATAAAAAGATAATTCCCCCGGTATTATCTTTTTAACCATGAAATCGAAATGCTACACCTACGGCAGTATTTCTTGATAAATAATAATTTTTAGTTTTCCTTCGGGTGCTAGAATCACCAGGCTACTCTGTGTGCTTACGGAGCATGCTATGTACAACTGACCGTGGGAGAAGCAGTTTTGTCTCGAGTCTACTCCCGCCACCTTAAGAGTTGTCCTTAAGAGTAAGAGTGACCTTGAGCTTTGTTTCTGGTTATGGCGAAGCGGACTTTTATAGGAATCTGCACTTTTTTGAATTTTAAGGTGAAATTTGATGGTGCCATTGCATTGTTTTGGTGAATTTATATTGCGCAGCAACATAATTGGCACGCCAAGTCTCAATTTTAATGAATGGTATCATCGGTGTTTTTCATTGCGTCGACGAATTTATATTGATATTCGACCTCTTCGAATGATCTCAAAAGTATTTCATTTATAAATGGGGCTTGTTCGTTTTTGTGTTATTTGGGGTGATATGATGGCCCGATCGCATAACCATTCTGCAGGTTTATCGTGAATATTAGGTATTAATGTTTGGTTAAATTTTAGCTGTAAGCTCTTCTATAGTGGAAACAATTGTACCTAACCAAGTAGGGAGAATTGTATTATTATCCAGTTCCGGGAAAACACCATTCCCTATTTTATGCAACATGTATGAGAAATGTTCGGCAATAAAATTTTTCTTTAGATGGACCCTCAAATTCTTGGTCAGGCCCAGTTTTGTCACTGAAGGCCAAAAGGGAGTTTCAAGCGAGCAAGCAAAAGGTCTCACCTCTTCACGCACGGTTTAACTTTATCCGCTCGCGTTCCTCTGGCCACTAGTGGTAAAATCTGTCGGAAGTCGCCTGATTACAATTAACGTTAACGTTAACTGCTACCATTTGACAATTATCATTTCTAATATCTTGTATAGATCTATTTAGGGCTTCAAAACCCCCTTTGAGAGCCATAGTACTCTCACCCCAAACAATTAATTTCGTTTTGTGGAGTACTTCTGCCATATTACTATGTTTGGGTGTATTGTAGAGTGAGGTTTTACCTCATTCCAGCAGATTGGCAGCAATTCCGGTCGATGCGACCGCTTAGCCAATATCACGATTGCTTCTAACTTTGGCCAACAGTAAATTTAATAGGAAAGTCTTGCCTGTTCCATCAGGAGCATTCAAAAAAAGATATCTCCTACACCTGCGTCGATACTGAAAAGTATTTTATAATAGATATGTCTTAGTTCAAAGCAAAGCTGTTTAAAATATGATATATATATATTGTAAAACGTTGGGACGCTGCATACTACCGTCTACGGCACATCTCATATGAGGTATTGAAATATTTAATACAGATTTAAGAAAGAAATAAAATACTCAAACAAACGGTCAAACTTTATGCTCGCATACGTCCGAACTTGTTCGCGGCCGTCTGAAAATCAGCGCTGCAAGCTCGCGGCTTATGATGAGATGGTCCCTTCCACCACTTCATCATAGCACATTGCATGCACATATAATCGACACTTTTCTTTCCTATAGTCTAATTTTCTGTTTTTTATTTGTTTGTTAATTACAAGTAAATTACAATTAAAAATAAAACTCACTTGTTTTATTTGTAATTGTAAATTGTCATGTGTAAGTGTAGTGTTGTGGATGTAAGTGTTGGAGTAAATGTCTTTATGTCTTTATGTTCTTTGGTTAGGGGGCCTTTTCTACTTGACACCAGAACCACTAAGGAATTGACATCGTAACTTGATTCCTTCAGGTAGTCCTGGTTACTGTGTAAGCCTTCAGACCTTTGAGGCTGAGGTAACCCATACTGCTGTATGCTTTGTCCTCGTAATGCTAATACAGCTTCTCCTATTGTGACCAGACATTTATTGTAGATTTCATGTGCTATAATGACAAAAATCCTTTCTATACCCTATATTATACCCAAATACTTAGTGCGTCTGTAATCTAATAGAATGCCAGTATTATAGAAAAAAGATCACGCATGAGGCTTCTTCCTGCAGGACAGAATCCCAATGTTTGTCGTCCTTTACCAAACCAAGTTTCATGCAAGCTAATTGAAAAGTTGGTTGGAGGACACCGTTGATAGTCACCAAGGCATCGAAGGATGATGGACCACTAACCTCGTGCAGAAGTAAGCGAAGATGGTGACACTCCATGTTATTTAGGTGAACCGTGTACACTCTACCTAGAGTGTATTCTTTCATTATTCCTGGCCAGCTATCTACGGGTTTTCCTCTTTTCCTTCTCACATATATATTATTTTTACCATACAAAATATGAAGTCACGTCCGCATATAGAAGAGTTTTAGAAAAATCATCTGCTTGACACAAATAAATAAAAAAATGCTAACAGTGTCGTGTTTGGTGGGCTAATAACTTTGCCGAGGTTGTCGGAATTAAAATAGACTCGTTGGCCATTTCCAAGGTGAACATCTAAATGTAAAATCCTAAAATCCTCCAAACTGCCTCCGAAATTCTCAAATAACGCCCAATCACATATAATTTTGGTTTAAGGCGAACAAAAATTTGCTCTAGACAATAGTTCCATAAGCTTCAATGTAATTATGTTCGGTTCAGACGAACCCTCTTTAATCCGAACTTCGAACAACTTTTTCGTCCCTTCGCGGTTAATTATAGGATAATACGAAGTATAAACATTCCCAAATCATGTATTTTGAATACTTTTGTCCTTTTTCGATCAATACAAATACCGGTAAACAATGGCTGAAGAAATTAAAAAAGTCATTAACTCGAGTTTCTAAAAATAGACAAAGGATTAGGATATCAAACATTCACTCGAGTACCTAAAAATAGAAACAATACCTCAAATTTTCTTTGTCAAAAGCTATTGAAAAGGTTGTAAACTTTTGAAAACTAATTAACAAAAGCCAAAGCTTCTTAACAATTTGGCTTTGTTAAGAAGTGTTATGTACACTACAAATTGATGTCTGATGAACACTTTTCAGTTCTTCAAGATGTCTAAGCGAAAGCAGACTTCTCTTAACGTGCAAACTAAGTAGGAAATTTTGACTGAAGTTGATCGCGGTTGAGCCGAAAAGTTCCAAATTCCAAAATCTACTTTGTCTACCATTCTGAAAAATAGAGAAAAGATAGAGAAAGCTATCGCTTCTGAAAGTACCAACAGTCGTTCGAAATGTTTACGTACAGCTACTCACGAAGACATAGAATCGCGATTATTGGCATGGTTCAATCATATGCGATCAGAAAACATACCATTGAGCGGACCTCTTATGAAAGAAAAGGCACTCAGAATTGGTGAAGATTTGGGAATCAGTGACTTTAAATTCTCGAATGGATGGTTATGGAGATTTCAACAGCGGCACCGAATTTCTTCACAAAAAATTTGTGGCGAGGGAAACAAAGTGAATGAAGAAACTGCAAACGAGTGGATTGGAGAATTTAAACAAACTAGAAAATATCATCCTCTAGAAGTCATCCCACCAACGTCGAAAGAGGTCAGAGATGCACTCGATATTTTTCTTCGCTATGCAGCGACGAACAACGTTTCAGACGCATTTTCAGATGGGCTGGAAACGATCAAGTTCGAATGTGTACGCAAACTCCGACCAACTTATCGCCAAAACAATATCGAAATGTATTTTATGAACAAATAAAAACAAACAGTCAAAATTGGATAATATGTAATAATTATAATGTTAAGTTAAAAAATTTATAATAAAAAATTATTGTAAACATAAAATAATAATATCAAAGTTATTAATAAAAATGTTTCTATGATGAATCATAATATTGTAAACAAAATTTAATTCGGATTACACGAACTCCCCTGTAACACGAACTATTTGTCTGATTTTTTTCGTGTTCGCGTTAACGAGGATTTACTATATATGAGAAAAAAAAAAAAAAAAAAATATATATATACTTACAAATGTACTTTATCGATTTAACATAATTGAAAAATTCTACATTCTGTCACGGACAGAACCTCGTTATAGGGGACCACCTACATATTTTCTGCTACAATGTCTTTTAAGTGTAAAACTACCATCAGTCGGAGATCGTCTTCTGTACTGTGGTTAACCATCGTCATCTATCTATGTATCTCTCAAAAATTATTTGTGGACAAAGAAGAAATTAAATCTGACTCACATTCAGATTATATAAGTAGGCGAATGAAAGTCTTGCACAACATTAGAGTTTGGTGAAGGTTGAGTAAACGTCGGAGATACAGCCATTTCAATGTGTCGTTTTTGGCTATTGGACGCTCATCAGTATTATTATCAACATCGGCATCAGCGTAGGCATCAATGTGACCATTAGAAAGATCTTGGGGAAAACGTAACCTTTTGATGGGTTGGTCTTTAATACCAAATTTGACATACAGGTTGCTATTTCGGTACACTTCAAATACAAATGGGTATATTTGGCCAGCTGCAACTAACTCGCAGAAATGTAGAGTATTATAACACATCTGATGTAACGTAAAAGAGGAGTTTTTTTGTCCCATGATTTTTGTCATGACGGTCATAAGACGTAACAGCAAATTTATTTAAATTGTTCGTCATATGAAGCACAATTTCTTTAAGAATATCCATTTACTGTTTTTGTGCCATACAACAAATAAGAAAGCGTATGAAAAAGCTTGCACCATCCTCCACTATTGTTACATTAGTAGGGTTTATTAATTTCCCATGGATGTTTACCAACTCTGCTCCCATTTTTAAAATAGACACAGACAAATTTATAAATATAAGAAAATTGCAAAAAACAATACACACTAAATTAAACTTCTAAAACAAACTACTACCTACTTAAATATCTTTATTAAAACAAAAAGAAAACTATATTATTATACACAACAAATCTAACACAGATGTTTTAAAATTAAAACTAAAAACCTATATTATACACAAACAAATCAAACTCAAGGAATCTTATTTAATTATTATAACAACAAATGAAAAAAAATTAAATTAACTAAACTCAAAATATTCTAATAAAATAGAGAAAATGAACTTCCAAACAAATAAATCGTCTTCCATCAATTCTGTTAAAAAATGTCTGTGCAAAATTCGAAGTAGATCGGATAAAGGAGTCACGTTGTCCCATACAAACTAGCCCGTTTTTCACCCCTTTATGGGTAGAATTTCGGTATTACGTAGGCATCCGATAAGAAAGAATTCTTATCTATCGGATGCCTACGTAATACAAAGAACATGCCCACGAAGTTTTAGATCTCTACGATCAGCGGTTTAGGCTGTGCGTTGATCCATCAGTCAATCATTCAGGACATATCAATTTATATTCTTATATTCGTTTTAAAATAGAACGTTCCAAAAATATCAAAAACTTATACCACCCAAATACTAAGACGCTGATCAATTTTAAGATGGCCGTTAAATCTCGTGCTGTCTTTATCACTTAATATCATTTAAGATTCAGTATCGTTTAAGTATTTGGCTGTTAATATATTAAAATAAAATTATTGCTATTATTTTTAATAAAACAAACAAATAATTTTTAATAACTATTAACATTTCATAGCAGCTGTTGAAAAATAATCAAGTTTAAAAGTATTTAAAGTGATTTCTTCCTTTGAAATCAATCTTTAGCACCAAAGTACCTTTAATGTGGCCATATAATACATAACAGGATCAGGGTAGGAAAAAAACAATAGCTAAACTCATAAAAATGCTTTATTTATGATATGTTATGTATAAAAATAAGCCTTCGATTAATGAATTACTACATTAAAATAATCAAAATACACTGATGGATAGGATTTTATTTATTTGTTTAATACAGCAACAGCTTAAATATGTAACGTTACATTATAGAATAGCATTATTCTACTTAAGTACTTGCAACACTGTATCCGTCCGTCAAGTATCAAAATAATCAAAGTGTCAATGTCAAACTTGACCGTCTGTTCAAGGAGTTTTGGCGGGAACTTGGCCGACGACTGACTGTCGCTCCTGTTTTGTCGCTTGAATAATGGTTTGAAGTGGATTTTAATTCGTAAAAGTGATGTGATTTTGTGAATTAATTGTCTGCGCGTGTGAACTATTAGAGAAAACGACGAAGCAAGTGCTTTGATGTCGATATAAACCTAAAGTTATCAACTGTCCGCTGGGTTGAGCTGTCGTCAAAATCTCCCAAGGGCTTCGCAATGTGACGCATCAGCATATTGTGACGAAAAGAAACAAAAAGCGCGGGAACCTTGAAACTGGACAGATAAATCTATATGGATTGAATATTGTGATGGCCCAATATTATTATTAATAATTAAATTCAATATAAAGGGGCGTCAAAAATAGTCTTAAAAGATATATATTAAGCAA
The DNA here is from genome assembly GCA_907164705.1 of Parnassius apollo. Lineage (NCBI taxonomy): Eukaryota > Metazoa > Arthropoda > Insecta > Lepidoptera > Papilionidae > Parnassius > Parnassius apollo. Next base: position 2,377,661 of record CAJQZP010000280.1, read on the forward strand.
TAAAATTACATTAATAAGCATAAAGTTAATATAAATACATTTCAGATATTAGACCAATACCATAGTAAATTAAAGGCAAATATTGGCTTTCATAATAAATAAATTTATTATAAAACTTGTAAAAATATTTAAAACATGATAAACAATAGAAATACAAGTCAAAAATATTATAAAAATAAAGATAAATAACGTTTACAAGATAATTAGAAAGTTTGTTAAAAATTGTTTAAGTTGTGGAAGGAGTTCACGTATAAAAGAAAATTTTGCTAAGTTATGGAAGGTGTTCATGTATAGTTGTCTTGTATAGAGGAGCTGCCGGAGATACATACCTGCAGTTGTACATATATATGGGGTGGTCGGGAGCCCGACTGCCTGAAGTACTGTAGCACAATGACTAGTCCTATATTAGGGACTTATGGTAATAAACTCAATGATACAAAAGCAATACTATAGAAGGTCTCTATGATGAATATGCATTACAATAGTAGGGTGGTGGGTTCGAACCATATATATTAATGACTTATGAAAGTAAGGTGTATGATACAAAAGCAATACTATAGAAGGTCTCCTTGATGCATAAGCATTCTATGGGATGGTCGGGTGACCGACTGCTCCTAGTACTGTAGCAAAATGACTAGTCCTTATTAGAGACTTGAAAAGGAATATTATGGTGGCGTGCGTGCTGTTTCATGAGATAGTGGTCCGAGGTAAACTTGGACTCGCTAACCGATGTGTCCTAGACATACCATCTTAGTGCTGGTGGTAAGCGGTTTGTTGTAGCAATACGGCGTTCCCGTGGACATCGCACACCCATACCGTTTGTGGGCAACGTCGTAGCGCATAGCGATGCGTCGCCTATCTTTCGGATTGGGATGAGTGTGTTTGGTAGCACTTGTAAGTGTAACAGGCACACTCAACTTCATGTCTTAGTGCATTAGCGCTATGATACGTGGAGTTTTGATCATTGGCGTCTTAGTAGCGTGCTACTATGATACGTTTGTGATATTTTTTAGTTAACAACAATACAAACTTTGTTACCAAAGTCGATAGGGATCATATGGGTGTGTTGTGAGGGGGCGCCATCCGTATGATAGTTGCATTGATGCTTACTGCTACTTGCGGTATTGCGTCTTGTGATGGATCTGCGGGTGTGCTGCGCCTGATTCGACGCACTCTTGTGGTTCTGGTCGATGGAGGTATGCGGGTGGTGATGTCTGCTGGGATGTATGGGGGACCTTGGGATGGTGTAAGCCCGACGATAGTCAAATTGATGCTTGTTGCGTTCTGCAGCATTGCGTCTCTGCGATGGTTGTTTGGTGGGACGCTATTCTCAGTAGCGCTCTTTGCGTCTTGGTTTGACTCACGCCTGAGTAGCTTTGCCCAAGTCGGGTCGCTTCATTACGGGGCTGCAGACTGTCTGCCCTCTATGATGTTTTGTATAACAACATAATAATATATCTGTAACTTTCCCACCTTTGAATGATTGAAGGCAACTTGTTGGTGGGTGAGACAAACATGATCGAAAATGCATTTACTCAACGTCAGTGACACAACCCTTTCTGATGGCGAATTATTACTCTTATCTTATAACCGCCTTTTAGGTATATCTGCCGTTGTATTGGTTGGTGGAGCATATATGTCGACCTCATGCGGGTGGTAGCTGGCGGGAGGATCTGAGGAGACTCTCAAGGCTGCGGTCGAAAGCCGCACAACGTGGGACGCCATTCCCTTGAGGTGAGCGGTAGACTCATGACACGCTCTGCGGCTAGTAGCCGTGCTGATCATGCAATTGGTGGTGCCATACACTTACATCACGTCTGCAGGAGCGGCGGTCTAGCAGGTGGTGGCGCTCACGGAGGGTTTACGGCCAGTGTGCCTATTTGCCTAAACCGTGTGACGTACATTCACTGTGGCTGGATTCGTTCGTATTCCGTATGGCGTTTACACGCATTGACATGCGCGACTTCGGTCGATGTTTGTGCTTACGCACTAACAAGGGGCCAAGCCTCTTTTACTGGTTCGTCAGTTATTTTGCTGTGGACTACGGTCCAGTTCCCGAATTAGCGTTCCCTCCGGGGGAAGTGCATCAAAATGGTTGGCGCTCACCGTGCACGGCCGTGTGCCTCCCCTACTTTTTTTTAAATAAATGTAGGAGAGCGAAGCCCTTGTATCGGGTATTTGGTATTATATTGTGAGCCTTTTCCAAGCGGGAAGGGATAATTAATAAATAAATTAATAATGCAAACCTGATACAAGTGGAATAGGGATGTTTTATGTTCTTAACCTTTCTCGAACCCTGTCTTCGTGAACGGGGTTCACTTAGCTTATAAGGCACTAACAACAGCTTTCAATTGTTCTAGTGAATATTCATTCTTCCAAAGACACCTAAAAGAACTAAGTTACTAAACAAACACAACGTAAATAAGGGTCCTAACTAAGACGATCACGCCAAAATATTACAAACGGCCTATTATTAAACCTTCAGAAAGATCATTATAAAGATCAAAACATATTTTATTTAACTTGGTCACAAATATATAATTTTTATTATAAAGGGAATATAAAATATTTAATATCATACATTTTTATTTTTATTTAGAGGGGGGGAGCGTTACAATATGTAGTATAATAGTGCAGGTCATTTAGTGCCTACCTTGATTAAATCAGCATTGTTCTTTGAAACTTTATGTGTTTCGAAGTGTCAGAGTATGCGAAGAACATTCACATTCCAATGAATGGGAAGTATTACTAGAGAACACAAGTTTAACTTTCACGACAAATCAAGTTAAAAGCTTGTTAAATAATAAAAATGAGGACAATGTTACTGATTTTGAAAACATGGAATCAATGTCTGGTTATGTATGTCACTATTGGGCATGGTGCACTACACAGTAGTTAATAGAATTGCATAATAGCATAACAATACAGTCTGTTGTTCCCAAAAATTCAAAACCGCCTTAGCAATGCTTTTAATCACATATAATTACATATAGGACTGATGATAGTCATACTAGGATATCTACTCTTTTTAGGATTCCTAAATCAACTCAACAGAACAAGATGAAGCTTGTGAGAAACTGTCTGACTAATTATTATGTACTGCTACATCTTGGAGCGTCCCACATATCTCACTAAGAAGTGACAGAAAAAAACACCACTATACCTTAGAAGTTATATGGAAATCCTCGGCCTGATTCCTCTAACAGGTGGTCTATTGTACTATGTGATGTTACATATCTCCATATGCATTCGAATTGTAAACACCAAAAAAAGTCATACAGTCGTCATGAATATTATAACTTAACAAAACCATATTTAGTAGTCTGTTGTGATGGACATATTATAGATGTGTTTGACCTTTTGCTGCAACTCAAACAGATGCAGAAATAATGATTTAGTTAGTTTCTAGCGATGTCCTATTAAGAGGTCACATTAAATCGAGACATGCTTCTAGGCTACATACATTATTATTAATGAGTATTACGATATATTTTATATGAGTAACCTTCAAATCAAAACTAACCGAGAGATGCAATATTAGGTTATTGGTGTAATTGTGTAGCTGGAAACTGGACTGTTGGATGTTGTGCACATGTAATGAGTAATGACTATTCTGTGGTACTTGGGATGGGCGAGATACCAAGAAAGTATTATTCCACCAGCTGCATTTCTTGATAATGTACTAATAACATTAAATTATTAAATACATAAAATGGTGCAAGTTGTTTTATTGCCTGTCTAATATACTTCGATCAATAATGGTATTAATATAATAATGTTACAAAAAATAGTTACAAACTATAAAAATAATTTCAAAGACTGAAAAAGCTGCTATTCCTGTTTTTTAGCTAAACCAGTTAGGATACATCCTAAACATCTGGGACAAATGCATATACATTAAACTATAAACACTCACGAAATTGGATTTTTATTAATATTAACATTGTGTAATGAAAAAACCGACTGATGAAATCAACTTTTTTAAATCTTCATAGCTTGTGTCCACCACTGCATAGCTATATGCAGTTTTCTAATTCTTTATGTAAAAGATCTGTGCTTTCAAATGCCATAGATTTCATCTCTGTACAGTCTGGGGCACAGGTTCATACAATTTTTGGCCATCTCCTTTTTAATTGCAATTTTAGGTGCTGATTTGCCACATGCTCAGCGGTGAAGAAAAACATCGTAAGGAAACGTCCATGTTTGCGAAATAAGAAAATAATATATTTCGAAGACATATGAAGTTCACCAACATGCATTGAGGCAGCGCCGCGGACACTTCCTTGCCCTAAAACCCTCTCAGAAATGAGGGGAGGCCCGTGCCTAGCAGCGGGACGTGCTGTAACTTTAACTTTTTAAACCTTTATATTATATTTGAGTAGCTTTTTTTTCGAGCTTGTTAGATGCGTCGGAATAAATATTAAATGTATAGGAAAGTTTATTAAACAATTTAAACAACCTTGAGATCGGGGAATTGGCGCGAAATATCTTTCTATGACGAGGTGGTCTAAGAGGAGTAAAAGTCACTTACCTATGATTCAGTTAATTGTTACAGTACTGAAACTGCGTACTTACCTGTAATAAGAACAATTGTAAATTAATTTCAGTAATCGCTTATAATCCAAATTTATTATCAACAAGTATCTATACCTAATTTAGGACTCATCTGGGCGGACTATGGAGAAGCGGCTTCCGTAGCTGAAGCTAAACTCATGTATGCTGCAGACTAGGATACAGATATATATATACTATATTCACATATCATCAGATGAATCGCATACAAGCCTACCCCTCGTATATAAAAATAAAATAAACCTTTGCTTTAATGTAGCGTAGCGAGCTTACGACGTCAGTGAATATCTCACTCCATCTTCATATATGACATTTGTACAGGACACATAACATTTGTCATTTAACTTTTGATAGTACAGGTGTGATGGTACAAAATAATTAAATCCAGTAAAAATATTTACCATCACTGTTACCGTTACAGCCTGTTAAAGTCCACTGCTGAACATAAGCCTCCCACCCCCCACCCCCCAAATAATCATGCTGTCAAGCGGGTTAATAAACACATTTTTTTATTTTTAGTCGTGATTAAGAAGACGGTGCTGCCCATCTCCTCATTTGTTTCCATCTGTCACCATGATCAAGGGATGGACTGAGTTGTTTGACGTCCTGATGTTTTTTTTTCTAAAATAAGGAAGACAAACGAGCACACAGTCCAGCTTATGGTAAGTGGATGCTGTGGCCCATAGAGATCTACATTTATCCTCAATTAAGAATTAAAACGCAGATGCGTTGTCACCCCTGAGGATTAAGATGGAACAGCTCGTTTTCAGTAAAGAAAGGGTCTCCGGTTCTCCACAGTCAGCATACGAAACAAAGCAGCATTAAGCTGCTATTTTACGCTGGTATTCTATAAAAGCGTGGTCCTTCCACGGTCAAGCCGACCCATTCGTGTTATAACAATAATTTATAGCTGCAGCGTGACTCTACCACGATGTCAGAGTGTGACTTTAGTTTTAGTTCACCGGTGTTAACAAAGATCCACTCGTCTTTAAAATCTCCAAAAAATAGTCAATTAGAGAATGCTCGACAGTAACCCGTTCCTGAAGAGCTTGAAGAATTCACAACTGAACAGGAAAGCGTATCTCGAGTGGCAATCTCCTACTGGAAAGCAAAGTGTCCTTTTATCCATTTCATTTACCAATCCGTAAACAGCCTGTTAAAGGCCACTACTGAACGTAGGCCTTCCCCATAGTTTGTTTCATAGGGGGGGGGGGGATATTTTCCATAGTAGGCACCCGTATTTTTTATTTTTAGTCGTTACTAGTAAGACGCTGCTGCCCATTTCCTGATTTGTTTCCCTCTGTCGCCTCTTACGACACCCACGGGATTATATGGGTTAGTGGATATTCTTACAACGCCATTACACGATTTGTTTACACCCAACGAAAAATATCAAGTAGTATTATCGACAGTGGTGATCTTTCCTAGTGTAGTGGTGTTGGGAGAAGTGGTGCTGGGATTAGTGGTGACGGAGATAGTGCACACAATTGACGGAGGGCGGACGGTGCTCCTCAAGCTAGGTAAGATACATCATTTTATTTTCTGATATGATATGAGATTCTTCTGATCGGAGCGGATTTTTATCATCTTTTATTTATTGGCTCTACAAAGTAACGCGTGATCCTATTAATTGATGTAAAACTATCCACAACCCCATATCATCACCTTGGTGTCGTAAGAGATGATAGAGAAAACTAAACCAGGAGTCGGACAGCTGCAACGTCTTTCTAATAACAACGGTGGGCGGTGCTTTTTAAACTATGTAAGACACATTATTTTATTTTATAACCCGAATCTTGGCAAAAACATTTTTGACATCTTAATTTTTCTTTAATAGATAAGAGTGCCAAAGGAGCACACACTGCACTTAATGGTAGGTGCAGATGTGTGGTCACCCTTGAGGTCTTTTTTTATAGGATAGGGTGACAAACAAGCACACAGTCCACCTGATGGTAAGTAGTTGTTGCGGCCCATAGATATCTACATCTATTCCCGATTACGAATCAAAATGCAGATGCGTTTTCACCCGTGAGGACTAAGATGGAATGCCTCGTTTCCAGTAAAAAGGGGCTCCGGTCTCTACACTCACCATACGAAACACAGCAGCGTTAAGCTACTATTTCACGCTGGTATTCTGTTAGAGCTGACCCATACGTGCTACAGTTATACTACTAATATAACTGCAGCATGGCTCTACCACGTATAGAATAATGATGTAAATAAGATATAAATCCTTGCTACCAGCATTTCAGAGCGAGCTTTGAAATACGAATCTTGTGGATTGGAAACTGCCTTAAAAGTACTTTCAAGAAGCTGTGTTGTAAAACGACTGCGCTAGGCTCTACTGGGACCGAGTCATCATCACAGACAAAACTATTCCTGTAAATAAGCCCGACATTGTGCTGATGGACCGGGCACAGACAAGGATATTTTGGTCGATGTTACCATTCTTATTATTTATTATCATATAGTTATATAGGTCGCGGATCTCTGATCAGCTATGGGATGTCGCATTGCATATTGTCCCAACGCATATTGGCGGACTTCACATGTCTTCGTTTTTTTATTTCTCAGATATGCAATTATCCTCACATAGTTTTTCTTCACTACCGAGCTTGGCTAAATCAGCACTTAATATTGCAATTAACACTGCTACAAAAATGATTAGTAAACAGTTTGTTATAAGTGAACAAAAATAAATATATTTTCGAGCATAATGATTTCTTATATTTACGCGAACATTGCACATGATTAAAACTACTTTTACGGATTTTATCGCGTTTATTTTTTACTTTTTATTTTTTAATTCCCGACGTTTCGGGCGCTTTCCAGCACCCATGGTCACGGGGGACTGAGATGACTGACGTCCCGATGTCATTGTTAAACCCGGAGTACCTTCAGCTTCTTTAATTATTGTTTATGGTCCGATCTATGCAAAATGAACTGACTATGGCCTGAGGTCTTGCAGTGGTATGCTTGGGTTTAGTTTTAATTTTATTGATTATAGGATCCCAAGCAGGTGGTAGTACCCAGCCTCCTTCTCTATTGAAATTAGGATGTTTTTTAATTTCAATAGCCTCACGTATCATCCTTGGTAGGAATCGGTGTTCTTTCGCGAGGATTTGTGGTCTATCAAATCTGATGTAATGGTTGGGGCCGTCTAGGATATGATCACAAACTGCAGACTTCCCGGAACGTTGATGCTTCACATCAGCTATATGTTCTTTTACGCGGGTCCTAATTGATCTTTTGGTTTGTCCTATATAAGTGGGCAAATCTTTGTTACAGAGAGCACGAGGGATCTGTGACAGCAAACACCTGGCCGCCGAGCTTCAGCACGTCAAGCAAGTTCTGCACGACAACAAGCTTCGGGTCCCGCGCCTACGTCACAGTGACCGAGTGAAGCCGGCCACAGTCGAGCGTGTGCCTGCTGTACTACCATATGTCAGAGGTGTCACAGACAAGATTGGCTTTATCTTGAAGCGAGCTTCTATTAGAACATTCTACAAGCCGCCGAAGAAGATTAGTCAGTTCCTACCATCCGTCAAGTGTCATATTCCTCTACAAGATGCAGGAGTGTACAAGCTTGATTGTGAATGTGGTCTCTCTTATATAGGACAAACCAAAAGATCAATTAGGACCCGCGTAAAAGAACATATAGCTGATGTGAAGCATCAACGTTCCGGGAAGTCTGCAGTTTGTGATCATATCCTAGACGGCCCCAACCATTACATCAGATTTGATAGACCACAAATCCTCGCGAAAGAACACCGATTCCTACCAAGGATGATACGTGAGGCTATTGAAATTAAAAAACATCCTAATTTCAATAGAGAAGGAGGCTGGGTACTACCACCTGCTTGGGATCCTATAATCAATAAAATTAAAACTAAACCCAAGCATACCACTGCAAGACCTCAGGCCATAGTCAGTTCATTTTGCATAGATCGGACCATAAACAATAATTAAAAAAGCTGAAGGTACTCCGGGTTTAACAATGACATCGGGACGTCAGTCATCTCAGTCCCCCGTGACCATGGGTGCTGGAAAGCGCCCGAAACGTCGGGAATTAAAAATAAAAAGTAAAAAATAAACGCGATAAAATCCGTAAAAGTAGTTTTAATCATATTTTCGAGCATTTTATTTCTGTTAACTCTTGAATGCCATGTTAAGACTATCATCATTATTTCTGTTTGTAAGTCGAATTATTTGTGTCATTAAAAGTTAAAGCTTCAATGCAAAACTTCATTAACATAGACATTTATCTCGTACACATTATAATATTGGGAAAATATTATACGCGGTAGAGCCAAAAGTAGAAGAAATTATAAAAAGGATAGTTGTATTGTTGTGTTTCTACGTGGTTGAGCCACTGGAGCGAATAATAGCTGCAGCACGCATGGGTCGGCCTGACCGGGGAAGGAATACTTTCTCACAGAATACCAGCGTGAAATAGCAGCTTAATGCTGCTGTTTTTTGTATGGTAGAGTAGCTTTAGATAGTAACGGCTCCGTGGCGCAGTGACTAGCAATGAGTTGTAACTTAGCGCTGAGGGCCGCGGTTTCGAATCCTGGAAATCTAAGTATTTATATGACCTTCAAGTAAATTTTCCGGGTCTGGGTGTTTCTCCTTATGTAATTTTTGTATATAAACTGCCTACACGATAAAGAAGAAAACCCTAGTATGGGGTCATGTTTATTGAAAAAGAAATAAAAAATAAGTGTAGAGAACTAAAGAACCGTTTAACTAGGAATGAGGCATTCTATCTTAGTCCTAAAGGATGGCAACGCACCTACATTTTCATTCTTAATCGAGGATAGATGCAGATATCCATGGGTCAAAGCATCCAATTACCATCTGGTAGACCGTGTATTAGTTTGTTACCCGTATCCTATAAAAAACCATAAAGCTAATGGCGCCCATTTCTTCTTCAGATAATTTCAACTACGTAACGACCTCTAACTGTTATAACGAGATCTCACTACGTTACCGCGGCATTGACTGCCTCGTTGATCTACCGGTCGTATACCGGATTGCTGATCAAAAGTCATTGTGCCAAAATCAGATATTAAGTTTTACTGACAAGAAATTCTCAGTAGCAGCCCGGAGCCAGGAAGTTGGCAGTGTTTTTTTTTTGGATAGGGTGACAAACGAGCACACAGTCCACCTGAAGGTAAGTGGTGGCTGCGGCCCATAGATATTTATATCTATCCTCGATTACAAATCAAAATGCAGATGCGTTGTCACGTGTGAGGACTAATATAGAATGCCTTGTTTCCAGTAAAAAGGTTCTCTACACTCACCATACAAAACACAGCAGCATTAAGTTACTATTTTACGCTGGTATTCTGTGAGAGCGTGGTCCTTCCCCGGTCGAGCCGACCCATTCGTGCTACAACTATACTACTAACATAACTGCTGCATGGCTCTACCACGAAAAACGATCTTTCACCTCGGAAAACACTAAATGACGCTGGTTTTTCGCCTTATCTCTCTTTGGGCGTGTTGGATTACCGTCTCATCGGACTATGAGAGTAATGGAATAGAGAATACACCCGTGCTTGCGCATACACTCGGACACTATAATCCTGTCCTGCGCGGATGGCTAGTCTCCATTCAGACTGGCCGCCATGTCCGAAATTCGATCTGCAGGACATTATTATTACGGCGGCACGTAATAACATTGAAGTAATATGCATGATTTGTATTAAAATGCGTTAAGGTACAGTGAACACCAGCCTTAAAAACGCAGCTTATGTAAAAAAGGAAGAGGTTTCAAAACTTTTTCAATACAAAAATTAAAAAGTTTGAGCATTATAAAAAGGACACAAAGAACGGACGGTCCGCATTACGGTATGAATTTTTTTTAGCACGTATTCCGAGATTTTTAGTGCCAATTTTTTTAATGATACGTAACGGAAAGTTATAATAAATTTAATGTTTAATCGAGTTTATACTGCAGATACATGCTACCTTTTGTTCCCATTTTATTTGTTTCTTTTTATAAAAGAGAGTTGCATTTCATCTAATGGTTATTGCGGCTAATGAAACCTTTTTGTTTGAGTTAGCTGCAGGTGCGTGCAGGTACGCGTTTAAAAAACGTTAAGGCAGCAGCGAGTCTATATATAAAATCTTAGAAGGTATACGTGGTAGAGCTTTTTTTATACATCTGAATCGCATCACGGGGGCGATGACGGGCTAAGCTAGATTCGAACCGACTAAAACCCTACGGTGATCCACCTTCACCACATATAAGCAGGGCCACGGGATCGGATTCGCACACATCCGCGGTCCAAACAGCGCGTCTCAGGTAAGGCGCAAACAGCGCGAAGGTGCGTCTCAGGTAAGACGCACCTTCCATCGCACCCCCCAGCTTCACCTGCACATCGGGACCCCCGGATCCGATACGCAGAGACCAGGGTCAATAAAAAGGAGCACTCGATAGCACCAGCTTTCCTGACATGACAGCTTGGACGGTAGTCCTTGCTAGTACGGCTGCGTATAGCTGATTTATACTTTAATTTAATAATAATAATAACAATAAAATAAAAATAACAAAATAAATTATATTAAAATTATTTAAATTAAAATTGTATGAATGGTCAAATTCATAATTTAAGCTTTTATAAGCATTAGGATTCCGATAGCCTTAAAAAGCATACTGATCTGGAACGATAAGTATATTAGAATCTGTTTTATACCATACTCTGTGCAAATAAAATATTATTATGATTACCTTTATACGTGCTCCGTAACGTATACAATGTTAAAGCTACGATGCAGCACTATTGGGTAAGCCAGAGAGGGAACCGGATCACACAAAATACCATCCTAAAATAACAGCATACTGCAGAATTTCGTATCGTGAGTGTTTCGTACAGATGACTCTTTCTACTGGTAACACGTTCCAAGTTAGGGGGTGACAACTCATCTGCATTTTGATTCTTATTTGACGGTGAATATAGTTATTTATGCGCCACAGCATTCAAATACGATCAGCAACTCGTTACCGTTACCTTCACAGCCTAATAAAATTCACTGCTGAACATAGCCCCTCCCCCCTCCTCCGCAAATGTCCATAGTTGCTATGCCTGGCAAGCGGGTTGGCAACCGCAGTCTTTCATTTTTAATCGCTATCAGGGAGATTCTGCTGCCCATCTCCTGATTAGTTTTCCTCCGTCGCCTCTCACGACATCCACGGGATGATATGGGGTAGTTGATATACTTACACCGCCACAAAACAGTCTCGTTTGTCACACTTAATTCTAATTTATATATACTTATAAGCGATTACCTCTTATGCTCGTACTTTATAATGCAGATAAAATAAATTTCCCGAGAATTCGTTGTAGACCTTATATATCTCTCAAGCAATAATTAAACTCTGTGGAGACGAGGACTGGTATTACAAGCATACGTTTGTTCCAAGTGTTTACATAATGAATATCGCTTTTCTTGTTACATTTTGTGCTTACGTACACCAATTACATGTTGGAAAACATATAGACAGAACAAAATTAATATTTCGTCCTTCAGATTTGTTTTTGATACTTTTTAAAATGTTAAATATAAATGGCTTTTATTATCTTTGTCAAAGTATTTTTTATTGAATAAAACTGACTTGCAAACACACAGTTCACCTAAAGATAAGTGAATAAGTAAGTTAAATAAGTAGATTTATCCTCGATTACGAATCAAAATGCAGATGCGTTGTCACTCTTGAGTATTAAGTTGGAACGCCTCGCCTCTGGTAAAAAGGTTCTCTAGCTCTCTACAGTAATCATTTTTATTTAGGATAAGGTGACAAACGAGCACACACTAAACCTAATGGTAAGTGGTCGCTGTGGCCCATAGGCATCTACATCTATCCTCGATTACGAATCAAAATGCAGATGCGTTGTCACCATGAGGACTAAGACGGAATGCCTCATTTCCAGTAAAAAGGATCTCCAGTTCTTTACACTCACCATACGAAACACAGCAGCATTAAACTGCTATTTTACGCTTGTATTCTGTGAGAGCGCGGTCCTACTACGATCAAGCCAACCTATTTGTGCTCCGGCAATAATATAGCTACAGCGAGGCTCTACTGCGTAAGATTAAATATAATATACTTTTAATAAATAAAATATTATAATAATATAGTAAAAAAGTAAAATACCCTTTGTACGTCTCTCCTGTTGCCAGCAAAATTATATCTACATACAGTATTTATCTTTACGCTTTTTCTCTCTTAATTCTTTACTGCAAACCATTCATTTGAATTTCTTCTGTTATGAATTATCGTTTCCTGTACAATGTGCTGTGTAAATCAAGTAGTTCAACGCCTGACGTGGTAAAAGTACATTGGTAGTGCCTCATTGCAGCTATATTATGGAAAGAAAGAGTGTGGTGCTTCCCCAATCGAGCCGCTCACAGAATATCATCGTAAAATAGCAGTTTAATGCTTTCATATTTCGTATTGTGAGTGTAGTATACTGTTGACCATTTTTACTGGAAATGAGACACTCTATCTTAGTTCTCATGGGTAACAACGCATCAGCATTTTGACTCTTAATTAAGGGCAGTACATATCTACGGGCCACAGCATCTACTTAGGTAGGCTATATACTCGTTTAGCACTCTTATACTAGAAAAAAAAAGTTTTAATAAAGTAATACATATGGAAGAAAGCCACGTCAAATTGCGCCTGCATTAACTTTCTAGATCATCAATTGTTTTATTCCCTCGTAAAATAAGAAAGACTGATAATTAAAGATATTAGATGAGATTTCGAGAAAGTTCGAAATTTTGCGGTTTTCCCGTGCTTTGAACGTGAATAAAAGAGATAAGCGATTTGGATATTAAATAGGTTTTGGTGCCTGTGATAAATAAAAAGAAGAGATTTCAATTTGTAAAAATCTTGAATTAAAACGTAGAAAATTAAAATTTGTGTTGTAACTTTCTCTATTCAAGTTCAGTAAATTTTTGGTACCTTTTTTAAGTGGCCGTGGATCGTAAAAGAAACGGTGAATGAATATTATTAGTTGTCCACTTTTTACCTCTTTTTAGTCAATTTTACAACAATATGTATACATTTATTTATGATTTCTTATATTCACACTGACGACGCTCCGAGAAGTTTACACTCTCTGATGATGCAGAATGTGATGTAATGTAGGAGACGATCTTGAGAATTGAATATTAGTATAGCTGAAAAAAATTGAAGGTAGGCGGACTATGACATCGGGAATTTAAACAGCATAGAACCCCGTGAGCATTGGTGCTGTGCAGCACACGGAACGTCGGTAAATATTAACATATCAATTATCATTATCGTCAGCCTGTCTAGTCCACTGTTGGGCACAGGCTTCTCCAGCAACGCGCCACTTAGCTCGGTTTTCGGCTATTTGCGTCCAGTAAGGGGACGGCTCATATTTCGTTTGCCTATGCCCAGTCTCCACTTTGTGACACATCTGCTCCAACGGTTGTTAGTTCTGCGATAGACATGCTATTTAGTTTACGAATCCGTGAGGCTCTTTCGTTTGTTAAATTTTAGATTTTTGTTGATTAATTAATTAAATGTACACTATCCGTTGGTTAGTTTTGAAGACAATGTATTATGGCATTGTATATGTGATACTACTACTGATGGGGAAAAAAGTTTTCCGAAGCAGGTTCGTACTAGTAAGCAGAGAGTGGGAGGGGTTGGCCCTCAAGACAGATAGATGACCAGATCTAGAAGTCAATGAACGAAGGTGGTTCCCGTGATTTCTGGCTAAGGTCAGGCATATGAAAAGAACTAGTGAAGGGCTGCGGCAATGATGATGATTTAAATTATAAACGAGCTACCAATGCATTCTTTGATGACTTGGCACATGTAAGAGTAGCCATTCCTATCCGTTCCAAAAGGTCTATAGATTCGTTGTCACCTTTGAAATCAATCTCACCAAAGAGAAGCTAGCCGTTTATTACGATGCTTTGCTGGAGCAGCGTGGTGTAATTCATTACTGTCTTAAAATTGGATTAATAAGGATTAAAAAATGGATTAGTAAGCTGAACTGGCAATAGGCCTTCCATATGGCGAGAAGAATCGACAACCGATGGGAAAAAAAGGTTCTCAAATGGCAGCCTCGTACCGGTGGGCATAGTGTAGGACTCCCACCAGATGGAGTGACGACCTGGTAAGATATGCAGGAAGTCGATGGATGCAGGTGGCTCAGGACCGTGCTTTGTGGCACTTCTTGTGGGAGGCCTATGTTCAGCAGTGGACTTGTGGAGGGATGTAATGATGAGTGAAGATGTCTTGCAATCAAAACCATAATCTCCCTTTAACTTTCTAGAATTTACTTTTTAGCTACGTAATACATAAAGTGTGCCTTCTGCATACTTATTTGTATTCTAAGTAAATTAGATATTATATGTTTTAGATAATTGAGGGTAGTTTTTCCGTTTCAGAGTCAAAATAATACTTACTATTTTTAAGCTTAAGAACTACTCATACAAAGTAATGATGTATAATTTAAAAGCGAGTGCGTTTTCCTAAAATATAATAAAAATATTTTTAAAAATTCTGATGAATTCGTAGCTCGTTACTATTCAATTGTATTAACTATATTGCATCTA
Source organism: Parnassius apollo (assembly GCA_907164705.1). Lineage (NCBI taxonomy): Eukaryota > Metazoa > Arthropoda > Insecta > Lepidoptera > Papilionidae > Parnassius > Parnassius apollo. Next base: position 2,392,838 of record CAJQZP010000280.1, read on the forward strand.
TATAAAATCAATACATATATAAAATACATCACAGTGTTCACTCAATCAGCTAAACAATCCAATCGGAACTGATCTTTTTATTGAAGTAATGTTGACAAACGAAAACTGTCTACTTTATGTTAATGTTTGCTTTAACCTATAAATACATACATCTTTCCTCCCGATTAAGAATCAAAATGCTTAGTCATCCCAGAGCACTAAGAAAGAATGCCTCGTCACCAGTAAAAGGGTCTTTTTCCGGTCGAGACGACCGATATAGCTGAAGCATGGCTCTAAAACGAAAAAATATATAGACATAATGAATATTATTATAATGTGGTATGGATCATAACTTCATAATACGGTGAGAATAAATAAACTTTATCCGCTCTCCGCCTATACCGTGTAGGGTTGTCAACAGTCCAACTTACGATGGTACTCTATAGCCTCTCACACTTTGCACGACAGTAGCGTTTCCCGTATGTCTGTTTTTTTATTGCTATGTCTATTTTTAAACCAAATTTAACTGAAAACAAAATTAATAAGATATCATACTTACATCGTACGACTTTAGTAATGTGAAATGCAATTACATATACAAACACAGAAAGTTTTTAAGAAAAATAGTATTTTAGACAAAAATAGATTTAGAGCAAGAGCTTTATATAACACTGTCCCGAAACGCGTTGCCTAACTAAACAACAGGTTCTCTTGAAACATTTTTTATCTTTTCAGACAAACTGAATGTCACCACGACACGATGAATGTAAATATGTTCGTGGAAAGGATACCAAGACCTATAAAACTAAACTGAAAATTATTTTTCTTTTTTAATATGTATATTATTGACTTTAAAATAGGCATAGAAATAAAAAACAGACATACGGGAAACGCTACTGTCGTGCAAAGTGTGAGAGGCTATAGAGTACCATCGTAAATTGGACTGTTGACAACTCTACACAGTATAGGCGGAGAGCGGATCAAGTTTATTTATTCTCACTGTATTATGAAATTATGATCCATACCACATTATAATAATATTCATTACATCTATATATTTTTTCGTGACGTTGACGTGAGCGCTACTTTACTGAATGGTGATTGGCAGCATCATACATTAAAGCGCAGTGCTGGGCCCCCTCCACTAGATGAAGAGATGATATGAAACACGCATATATATATATATATATATAGACTTAAGGACCTTCAAGAAGAGAGCTTACGGTTTTTAAAAGGCTGGCAATGCACCTGCATTTCCCCTAGTGTTGCAGTTTTTCGTGGGTGGCTGTAGTCACTTACAATTAGGTGAGCTGCATGATCACTTGCCCCGTCTTATTTAAAAAGGTGAGTTGGTTGGGTGTTGCGAAATATCAAAGCCCATTCTTTGTACAGCATATATATCGTATGTTGTCGTGAAAAAGTAGCTTCTATCAATAATAATACAGGCTGTATAAGTAGCACAAGTCTCAGAGATTACCACAATATACGGTCGTGAACCAACTACACGCGACTCACCCGTACTTTCAGTAAAGTACCTCACTCATCAATAGATAACAGTTATTTAGTTGAGTAAGAACGATAAATGAGCACACAGTACACCCGATGGTAGGTGAATGCTGTGACCCAAAGAAATTTACACCAATCCTCAATTAATAATCAAAATGAAGATACCTTTTCACCCTTGAGGACTAAGATCTAATGCCTCGTTTGCAGTAAAAAATTCTCCGGTTTTATACAATCATCACACAAAACACAGGAGTGTCAAGCTGTTTCACGCTTGTATTCGTGACAGCGTGGTTGAGCTATCCATTCGTGCCAAAACTATAATATAGCTGAAGCGTAACACTACCACGTCATTAATAATTTTCAGTAATTCACTAAAAACTCGAGCAAACTAACTCACACAATAATTAAGAAATTATTTTAAATAAATAATCTCCAGCATCCTCCAGCCATATTTTGAAGTGATCTTAAAAAACCTTGAACAAGATAGAGAATATTTAATTAAGGTAGCTTTTTTTTTCCGAAAAATGGGTGACAAAACATCTCCTTGTGGGCAGCTTCTTATAGAAGCAACCTCAATCGAAAATTGAAACAGCGCTATTTTTGCCTTTCTGTTTGGTAGCATCGACTTCACCCATCTGATGGTTATGTGGTCAACATTTTTAGATCAGGTCAGGCCCCCAATCAGCAGTGATGGGAGGCTTGGGCTACTGTCGAAGGTGCCCTCAATATCTAGAAAGGCACAAAGAGCTATTTCTTTATTCTCCAGTGCTCTTTCGATCCTGTCAATAACACTAATCAGGGCTGTGTCCGTAGATTTGCCTCTGCGGTAAACATGCTGGTTGTAACCCCATGCTTACCCCATTCCATGGAAAGCAAGAAAAGCCGTAGGTCCTACGTTTGATTTCTCTCATGGCATGACATACCTAGATGGATGTAAGGGCCTACAGGTCGCAGAATACTCATCACACGAAACTATTAAATTCGACCCCAATCGTTAAGTCACATCTGATCATTAAGGCCCTTGTAACTTTTTAAAAACCATATCATTGGATAACTTTAAAGAAACAAAGCCTCGTGGGTTGTTAGTGGAGACTGAGGGAAACTGGAACAGGAGATGGGCAGCTGAATTTTTCTAATAACAACTTAAAGACCATTTTTACTGGAAACGAGGAATTCCATCTAAGTCGTCACGGATGACAACGCACCAGCATTTTGATTTGTAATCGAAGATAGATGTAGATGTCTATGGGCCTTAGCAACCACTTACCATCAGGTGGACTGTGTGCTAGCTCGTCACTCTATCCTATAAAAAAATAAAAATAAAGCAATAAAAATTCGGCCAACTCGCCTGCCAAGCGGGGCAACTATGGAAAACTCTGAAACAATCTAAGGAGGAGGCTTAAGTTTTATAAGCTGCAATGTATAGATGGTAATGGAGGGTAAAAAAACCACTTGTACTTGTCGGGAAATAGACTATCTCCAGCTAAGTGTCCTAATGCGATGTTAAGCGTAAAAAGTATTTTGCACAAGAAAGGAACGTTTCGCACATTTGCATAATCCAATTTGCAATTAATGCTGTAGCGTTGCTACGGAAATTTTATGTAGCTACAGTATTCTGTAGACACATACTTGACTAAAGTCGTTATTACTGTTATTATGGTTATTTTTATAGTATGTTCATATGGCTGGACTGAATGAATATATAAAAGAGAATGATAAATATACAATAAACATAGTAAAGTAAATAATAATAAATCAATTATGGTAATATAAATGCCACGGCTCTATTGGGTTGGTATGTCACGGTTATATTTTTTATATTATCACATTTATTAAATAAACTGAAAAAAAAAGAAAACTTAAAATACTAATAAAATTAACATAAATGTATGAGTAATATAATAAACATTAATTTAATAAACTATAAAAATTTACAAGATTACGACTTTTTAAAGATCAAAAATTAAAATTGTATATAGTGATTAGTTAAGTTTTTTTTTTATATAGAAAAAGTGTTATAAATGACCATACAGTCCACATGATAGTGAGTGGACGCTGAGACCAATAGACATTTATCATCGATTGAGATTCAAACTGCAGACCACGTTGTAACTACACTAACACTCAGGCGGAATGCCTCCATTTCAGTAAAGTTTCTCTGGTTCTCTACACTCACCATACAAAACACAGCAGCATTAAACTGCTATTTCACGCTGGTATTCTGTGAGAGCGTGGTCCTCCCCCTGTCGAACCAACCTATTCATGTTACAGCCATAATATAAGTCTACCACGTTTAGTTCCAACATTGTATAATACGATGAACGAAAAACCGGCACAGAACAACAAATAATACATCGCTTAAAGCCGTCTTCTGACAAATGCGATACATAAAACATAAAATATGATTGACATAGCCGCTTTAATTTGACCAGAAATCGCGTGAGGCACCGCAAGTAAGTATGCAAAATCGATGTCTCCCTTTAACCTTTGTTCAAATCCGCCAATTTGTTACGATCAGTCTGGATCGATCGATGTTAAATTGGTGCGTTAGTACGAACTTTTAAAAAAACGTCACCATCACACTAGGATTTTCTCCCGTATCGTGGAGGCAGTCTACATACATAAAATTCACAAGGACCAACACCTAGATCAGGAACTCACATGACTAAGATGGAATAGGACCTCGTTTTCAATAAAAATGGGTCTCCAGTTCTGTACTACTTACCGTAGGTTACACAGCAGCATTACGCTTCTATTTTACGCTGATATTTCATGTGAGCGTGTTCCTTCTCCGGTCGAGCATGGCTTTACCATATGTTATGTGTATATCTCAAAGATGGTAATTTAGAACAGCTGTTTTCACAACTATGTCACAGAAGTCACTTACTCGTGCTTATTGTTATACTCGTATATAAAAATAAATTGCTGTCCATTGTTCTCGCAAGAACTCGAAAATGGCTCGACTGAAATAGATGATTTTCTTGTGTGTATATAAGTTGGTCCCTGGATGGTTTAAAAACTCTATCAGACCCGGTAGGTGGTGCTGTTTTCGAGATCCAGAAATTCGAAGCCGGGGCCGGGGCTAGTTAGAAATTATCTTTAAATCATGTTGACAAAGTGCGCACAAATAATGGCAGCGTTCTCTTAGTTACATTAAAAAAAATAAAACAGCCGCCGTCACCGGGACGTCAACGACAACGCGATGACGGTGCCAAGGTACACATACATACATTTACTACATTTACGCCCGAGCGCCGTTATCCTGGTCGCCGAAGCTTAGAGTAGATCGGCGCGACCATTAGAACTCGGACCAATATTATGACGGGCCGATGTACTGGTACGTAGTACTATTATTTATTCTGTGGTACTTGCTATACCGTCATCTGGTTGCCGGGAAAAAAACACGTTTAAAAATGTCCATCCACGCCAAAGCCCTGACCTCACACTGGGCTGGTTTTTGTTTTCAAGGTATATTGCTTCGACTACTTATAACAAAAATTTTTTGGGATAAAAATGACCAAGATATTTAAATATGACATTTATTCTTCAATACAACTTGTAGAGAGTAAATAATGTTTTGTGGGTTAAAACTAAGGATGTGTCCAAAGATAAAAGTTTGTCCATTGCCTACACCTTCGAACGTACAAAAGCAGAAGAATCGCCGGTTTAGTGCAGCTTATCTCTAGTTGATCGTATTTCTACACACTACCACGCACGACAACTACAACAAACTAGCTGTACCACCGAGATCATCGCGGTGGACAAATGTTCGCCGTCACGTCATCTAGATCTCGGTCAGAAATAACTTCGTTTTCGTTGACGTCCCGGTAACGGTGGAGGTGGACAATCGCTTTTAGAGTGTCGAAACAACGTTCGCAGTTTACAAAACAATAAACTAGTCTTACCGTTCGCTTGCTGTCGACTAAATAAGTTACGGAGAAGTAACTGTATGAGTAACTTAGTGCGCAATGTATTAAGACCGCAGAGCTATTTTGTAATATACATAGACGTCTATGGCAAGGGCTGTATTTTTATTTTACACATAATTTGGATAAAATGGCTTCTTTCTTTGGTGCTAGAAAATTTAATGCAAGTCATGATTTATAATGTCTACATAACTAAGTGGCGTGAGATAACAACGGAACGGTTGCTAAGTGTGTATAAGGGGTAACGTGACTGACTCAGAAACATTTTGTTTCACCGAAGAAGATCATCAGGGTATTTTATAAATGACGTGTCTCCCAAAGAAAAAAATAATAGAGTGAATATTATAATATTTATTATGATTTTATATCTAAGAAAAAAATATAGAACCAGAATAACAAAAAACCGGCCAAGAGCGTGTCGGGCCACGCTCAGTATAGGGTTCCGTAGTTTCCCGTCCGTCACAATAAGTGTTCCCACTTATGAGTTTAGGTTGGTATCCATTATGTTCGCGCTCCAGCAGCGCTCCGCACTCCTGCAACTGCTCCCGGTAGTGGGTACGTGCGCGAACATGGAGCGTGCAACATTGCACGCTCCGCGGCAGGCGCTGCGACTTTCCATCCAAGTTCAAAATGATTTTCTTAGAAAGTCCTTATAAAGTTCTACTTTTCAGATTTTTTTTCATATTTTCTAAACTTATGGTTCAAAAGTCAGAGGGGGGGGCACATTGTTTTTTACTTTAGGAGCGATTATTTCCGAAATTATTGACATTATCAAAAAATTATTTTGGTAAACCCCTATTCATTTTTAAATACCTTTTCCAACAATATATCACACGTTAGGGTTGAAATTAAAAAAAAAATCGCTTCCCACTTTACATATAGGGCTACCCTAATTAAACATTTTTTTCCAATTTTTATTTTACCACTTTGTCGGCATGATTGATACACATATTGGTACCAAATTTCAGCTTTCTAGTGCTAACGGTCACAGAGATTAAGCGAGGACGGACAGACGGACAGACAGACATGGCGAAACTATAAGGGTTCCTAGTTGACTACGAAACCCTAAAAAATAAAGGTAATTTTGATTAAAAAACCGTGTAGTGACAGTGTGATAATATCTATTAATTCAAATCATCCGATCTGTGTTGTAGGACGCGATAGAGGGAAACTGAACCAGGAGATTGACAGCAGCTTCTTCTTTTTCCTTCTTAATAACAGCTGAATAAAAACATAAAACTGCTGTTTCCAACCCGCTTGCCAAACATCGCAAATACGGAAAATCTAGGCGGGAGCTCTGTGTTCAGTATCTGACTTCTGTAACGGTAGTCCTAATAAAAAGGAAATATAATTTAGAGTTTTGAGAGAAAGTCCACCAGTGTTGCCGTATCTGTTGTTACGTTAATGTTTTTTTAACTGGATTTTGAAATTAATATAAAAATATTTAAGGTTGGTTATAGATAATCGTTTCTCATGGGACTTGCATGTTGAATTAGTGTTTAACAGGCTTAGGGTAGTATTAGATAAACTGAATCATATAAAATATGTTGTGAACCGATGAATTATGTATATGCTGTATTATGCCCTAGCAGACGCAACGATATGGCTTAGGTGGTGTATATGGACTCACATTCCCAACATATCTTAACAAAATTAAGACTATACAGATAAGATTCTTAAAGATATTAGTTGATACTAAAACGATAATTGCTCTAGATAAAAATTATGAAATGTTATTTAAAATTTGCAAAATTATTCCCATAGAAATAAAAGTAAAATCCATCATCATATTAGAACAGCATGTTATGGTAACATTTAAGAAACCTAGGACATATATAATGCCGAAATGACAAATTACTCAAAGGAGGAAATATCTCATACCTAGGTCTGAAAATTACTTTGGACGGCGTACAAGGTAATGGATAACTCCAACTTTATGTAATGGGGTGGCGGATATATATGACGAAAGCGTAACTAAGTCGTAGCTCAAATCCATCTTGAGGAAAAATTATCTGTCGCTGTGTCCATAGTGGTGAATGTTTCTTTAATTATTTTTGTGTTAAGTATGTATAAGTACCAGATATTGTTATTAAGGAGTGTGAAACGATAAACTGTTGTGTTGCCGACAAACTGGCTTACAGTTTGGCAAAATTTAAAATGTAAATAATGTACACTCTTTATAAGAATAAATTTAAAAAAAAACAAAGGTGGTGCGATTTCGTATATTAAATGTCTGTGGATGTGAACTATTAGTGAAAACGATAACTATAGCAATGTTACGACCATGATATAAACCTCAAGTTGTTTTGTTCGCACAAGCGCATAGGGAATTTACCTTCGTCATTGACTGTCTGCTGGATTAAGCTGCGTTCAAATCTCTCAAAATCATTAATCATTAAGTGTGACATAAATATACTGTGAGGAAATTTGTAAAAATAACATTAATATTTTATAAAATGTATAAAATACGCATACATATGTATAAAATGTACAGTAATTTATATATTCTTTTTGCATGGAAGCCTTGTAGCTAACGCCACAATAAATAAAAAATATACACATTGTGTAAAAGCTAGAAACAAACAAAAGCTATTAATACAAAGTACTTGCCTCTACAAAGGCAGTAGTAATTATGTTTCGTGTTTGCAACTAAGTACTAGAAAGGGTTACGTTAAGTTCTCAAGAACTCTTTCACCAAATTTAAGTTTTTTACTAAACAGAATACACAAAGGGTTATAATAACATTTGCCAAATACATTAAAATATCTATGAAAATGGGGTGTGCTGCCAAGCTACTTCAAAAATTATTTTTATAATTAATTGTTCACTTCATTGTATAACTCTGTAACTGTAAATACTGCTGTACTTCTTCCTAGTTCTTTTCAGGAGATACTTATTTCTAAACTCAAAGTTATAAACTTAAAATATTTAACTTTCAACAAGTATTATATAATATCTTAATAATTTATAATAAGTGCGTGAAGTGCAGTAGCAAGAGATGTCTTGTGAGTAAAGAGGCGATTAAGGAAAACCGAAACAAGAGATACACATCTTTACAGCATCTTTCTGATAACAACTCAATAAAAATACTGCGGCTCCTTACTCGCCTCTTAAGCATGGTAACTATAAGAACATTTTTATTGTATATTGTGTAGAATGTGGAGAATATCTATGGGCTGTGGCCCATAGATATTCTCCACATTTATCCTCAATTAAGAATCAAAATGCTGATGCGTTGTCACCCCAGAGTGGAGTTGCCATTTCGAAATTTTAAGTTGCCGAAGTTTTGGGATCTGGATTGTCGTGTTTTAAATTAAAAACTACAAAATTGCTGTGTACATTTTTATTTATTTTAAATTAACACGAAGGATTAAACATGACATAAAAACATTACTCTTCACAGTCATCATACAAATTTCTTATCGTATCCAAAACTTCTTCTTCGTCTTTTTTCAATTTATATTTATTATTTTCCTTCATATTTTCCTTCATTCATCATCATCACGATTTCATCGGGATCAGATAAAGTGCTTAGCTAGTAAAATTAAATAAAGTAAATAAACAGCAGTTCAGTATATCTTTTTAATGTACTTTTCAAAAAACGAAAGAATGAAATGAATACCATAAACAATGAAGTGTGCGCGAATCCATGTTGTATTCGCGTTGGAATTTCCCCGTTCATAGAGTTAAGACTACGTCTTAACTCTATGAGCGGTAAAATACTACGTCTAGTGTAGTCTAGTGATGTGCGTTATAATGACTTATGCTACTACCGATAAAATTTTAGGAAAATATTTTGTAACCATTGGATTGCCGTGTGTTCAAAACCATACAGCAGCATAGGGATATGTGGCGTTATAGTTGCCACCATGTCGCATCGTATCGAAATTTCAACCTTGAATGTAAGCTTTCGCCATACATTGCCTCACATGGGCCGATATTTGTCATCCATTGATTAATTAATATAGCGTTATTATCAACGCTTCATTTAAAATTTGACATTTTTTTGTCAGGAAAAAACGGCCATTATTCAAGGACAATCTTGAGTCTAAGCTAAAATTTTGCAAATTTCAGTCTAAGCCGCACTATTTACACAAATTTTGACATTGTAAAGTTAGTAAGAAATCTCCAACTACTAGGCGAATGGTCAAGTACTCAAACGCTGCTCAATTTTAAGATGTCGTTAAGTCTCATGGTATCACAATCACTTTAACTTAAAGTGATTGAGACAGCGCGAGACTGAACGTCATCTTAAATTATAGCAGAGTTTGTATATTTGGACATAAGTCTGCTTTCCTGAATCAAACTTTACGATATCTATGAGATGAGAGAGGGTTAAAAAATGTGATATACATATTATGAAACAATAGTTTTAAAATATAGGTACACGTGAAAAGATTAAATGCCTCAATATAGTACAAGGGGTTGACAAAACGGTACAAATAATCGACCGAAGCAATCGCGTGACAAACCGCAAACTGATTTTGGCAAAAATGCTGTCTCGTGTTTCGGATAGTTTCAATCATTTTATTTATGCGGAATGGTTTGGTTACCTTGGAATACGGAAGAAAATTGGGGTATTTGCATTAATATTTTTTGTTCTCAGTGCAAATATCGAATACGGCAGACCTATAGATCTGTCACTACCAGGGAGTGAAATTAGTCAATTGACTACTTTTTACACGCTGATTAAAATAACAAAAACCGGCAGTATATATACCTATATAGTTTAGGGCAAGGACGTGCAGTCCATTTCAAACCGTTGAACAATGGTAGATGATATTATTAATAAAAAATATAAATTGAAAGGCTCTTAAATATAAAAATCAGTGGCGTATGCTTTCATCCCTTGTGTTTGGCAGTCAACATTGCACTAAATATTAACGTACTATCAAATACTAAATAAAAACAGAATTCTACTTTGTATCAATGAGACTTCCCTTCCCCTTCCTTATCCCCGATCCTTCTCTAGCCTAGCTCTCCACCAGTCCACTTCAGAACATATGCCGTCCCAGAGGAATAACACAAAACATGGTCCTGATCCATTTAACAAACTCCTACATCTTATACAAAGTAAGTTGGGACGCCCTTAAATTCGTTTACGGCTACGAGATTGCCACCGCTATGAGATGATCTCAAATCCATAATATGTTGTCATAACTTTTTGGAATAGTTTATACATGCTCTAACCTCTGTATTCTGATGTGTAATTTCTAGAAAACATTTCAATTTGCAAGAGTTTTGTTTTACATATACGGCTATAATCTTCATTAAGACGGTTTTAGTTAGTAACTATTTTTTACTCTGTCGAAGGAAATCTATAATACATTACCAAAAGTTGTGTTAGTAAGACTTCCATTACATAAACCACTCACTAATCCGAAAATAATTGCCAACGTAGGTTGGCAGGTGATTTCTCTTCTCTAATCTGGATATCTTGTCTGGCAGACATTTCCTTTAGCCGACTAATCGACTTTTACGATACCATCGAGACGAGATGGAATGATTAATTATCTTACACTGCCATTTTAAGGAGTATATTTTTCTTTCGCCTTTACCAAATAAACGATGACAAACTAGATAGCACTGGCTTATACTGCTTTAGATTTTTTATTGTAACATCACTGTATTAGATATAGAAGGAATAATATTCAGGAAATGCAAAAGAATTATGCAGGAAAAACAGCATTACGATACCAATCGGCACAGGAACCAGGCAAAAAGCTAACAGCACTTTACCAGCATTTAATAATTTGGCGCGAGATTACAGGTGTATTCACAGATATAACGATTCGTACGTACGGCCGCGGTGCGTGGTATGTTTTTAATCCAGCCGTCATTACAGCTGAAAAATAGAATTGAAAAGGCTACATTCGAGATGTAAACGCTGTTAGCCTATGCGGATCTTTTAGCTTCATCTAGACTTTTCATCTTCATCTGAGTAGAAAAGGTGCAGGCTAGACTAGGTGTTGGATGGAAGCATATGAGCATCCGTATACATGATAAGAGCTAGGTTTTGACTGTACAATTATAGTAACAATCTATCTTACAGCTTGGTAAGTGACTATAATTGCAGCCTATCTACACTTATAACTAATATCAAAGAAGACTATGGATACGTTTTCACACCTGATTATTAAAAAGAACTACGCAAAGCGCGACATAAAACAGATTCTCTTACATTTCAAGCGGAGACACAAGAGTAAGTGAACTGCTACTTGGGGACAAAATTCTCTCCTTCAAAAAAAGACTCCTGGATACAATAAGATTTAGATTAGTTTTAGATGTTTGTAGTATGTGTAACTTTAAGATTGTAATAAGATGGTTAGTATCAAACTTTACATTCAATTTCATTCGTGTGTAATTGGAGAAACGCCTTATCTACCTATCTGAAAGGTATTTTAAAAGAAAATAAAATCATAAAAACTAAAGTTTATACACGTAACGACAAGAGGGTAAATCTCTGTCAATTTTCTGACTTCGAACTGGTGCTGCAAGTTTCTTGACAAAAAAACCCAATAAGAGATTTTGGCCTAACCTGAGATCGAACTGGGACCACAGCAGAGACCGCAGCTAGACCAAAGAGGCCGACAAATATAAATTTATCATGTACAGGATATTTTAATGTTAGGCATTTTAATAACCACGTAACCACTCCATATCGTCCCATGAGTGTCTTAAGAGGCGAGAGAAGGAAACAAATCAGGAGATGAGCAGCTGCAACAATTTCTTAATAACAAGGAGAAAACTAAAAAACTTCGTTTGCCAACCCGCCATGAGGCAGTCTATAGGGAGGCCTATATTCAACAGTTAGCTTTGAAAGACTGTAATGAATGTATGTAAATGAATTGTTTAAACGCAAGAAGGCAAAGTAACTGTTTGTGCTGAATACAGAACAGTCTTAGAGTTTGTATCCGTGAGCATTACACAAGCAGAAATGCTTTGTACATGTGAAAATAGTTTCTTTGTCGAATACACAGGATAACTTCCGGGAATTAAACGCTTTGTTCATAGACTGTGTACATAGGATAAAGAAAGATTGAATCGAATTCCATAATAGGGACTGATTTTCCGTTGTATTTTGTGTGTGTGTGTATTTTGTATTCGATGATGAGTTTAATTTTTACGCCTGTGGCAATACTTAATGTAATCAAAACAAAGTAAATAACAGGTGCGTTAGTATTGATGTCCCGTAGTTTGTTATAGAGTAGCACCATTTTTATTCAATATAGATTACAAGTATTATTAATTAAAGTCATTCAAGTTTTACTACTGGTTCGGAAAAAAAATCTATGTCTTGGGAAGGACCAGCAAGAAACCCAGCGAGACTTTTCTTTAAACATTCATCATCATCATTACAGCCCTTCTCAAGTGTACTGTTGAACATAGGTTTGCTGAACATAGGCCAAGGAATGCCACAAAACACGGTCCTGAACCACTCCATCCATCCACTTCCTGCATGTCTTACCAGGTCGTCACTCCATCTACTGTCATGTATAGGCTGGAAGTGGATGGATGTAGGTGGGTGGGAAGTCGTTTTATTTTTCACTTAACTGACAAAACTTAACCTACTTAAAACAAATAAAATTATATATGAGAATACATTTACGTATCCTGTTATATACGGGCACTGTTTCCCACAGAGAGAGCACTGTTACTAATTTAAAGCATTATCTTGTGGTGCTATAAATCAAAGTAGTCTTGCTAATTACAAAATTTATTTTGATAATCTTCATTCAACGTAACAACTCTTCACAAGTCAACTATTCATTTTTTAATAGAATAAGGTTGAAAAAAGAGTACACAATCCATCTGATGATAAGTGGATGCAGTGGAGCATTTATATCTACATTTACAATGGATTGAGGATCAACAACGGTACCAACTTACCACTCGATAAATCTACCCCGTAGTCGGTTTTACGATATGTATGCTTATGTAAATGTTAATAAAATCACAAAAAATTTGCATCCTTTCCTTCAGAAGCAAAAACTATGTACGTTCCACTCTGTAACATCTTTCTAACATGTTTTAAGCGCCAATGTATTTAAAATTTTTCTTAAAATTCTGTAATGTAGTTCGTCTAATACTATAATTAATTAAAATCAATATATAAAAACGTTCAGTAATCATAGGAAACCTGTGACAGCAACAGCTTCTGGACGAATAAAGGCTGAATACTTGCTTTTATGTTAAAAAAAAAAGAGATGTTTAGTAGTCTGTCCAAGAGCTTGACTATTGCTACAAAATTTGAATCTTTTTTTAATAGAATTCAAACAAAGAATAGAATGGAATTGAATATTTGCTTAATCAACATAAGTTACAAGTAATTCTTACTGAAAATCATTTTTTCTACAAAAAAAAAACCTCTATCCTAAGAAAACCCAACGTGAAACCCACTGGGCCATTTTCTTAGAAAGAATCACGCTAAAAAAAACAGGTTTATAATTACTTACCAGGGAATTTTACCAAGCATGTATTAATTTATATTACGACCTAATAACACAGTTTTATTTTACTTAAAATTTTAGTTGGTAGTAGAGAGATCTTATTTATTTTCTGGGATTTTGTTAAAAAAGCAAACCGAATAAGAAGATTGTCTACATTGTCCTAATAATGAATTACTTTTACCATGGGTCGAGTAGATACTCGACCGTGAGTAACTCATTTTTTTAAGATAATTAATTGAATCAGACGTCAATACACCCATTATATACAAGATCCGATGATCTTAGTCAATTAATTTTTAATTGGAGCAGAGCTCCCATGACACAAGAAAACCATTCTTTGAAATTTATCTCCTCCGTAACCTCTAAGCCAAATTTTCGGCAATATTTGTAGTTCAACCCAGATAAGGTTTGTAAACAATAAAAATTTGAATTTATCTAAAAGATATTAAAAAATAATCAAAAACTAAATTGTATATGGGAAAATACATCTAAAGCAAAAGCGCTCGCTTTATTTTTACGTTTTACGCTTTACTTTTACTCCGCTCCTTTTATGATGATAGCAAAAGGTTTTACCTTTGCATCTGCTTTGGCCCTAGTATCTTTAATTAAAAAAAATACTACACATTAACATCCTTACTTACAAAGCGACGTGAAGTAGAAGTTAATTATTCAAAGGAATTATCCACATTATAGTAAACTTTTTCTTTAAAAAACTGAAGTGGCAAACGAACTTTCACTCCACCTGATGGTTAGTGGCCACTGCAGGCCTTGGACACATGCAGTCAACTTCAAATAACATTCAACAGTTGCGTCATCTCTAAAAATTAAGATGGAATGCCTCACAGCCTGTTATTATACTGACTCTCTGTACTCTTCGAACAGAGACACATCAGCGCAGACACTGGCACTTGTCGGGAGAAATAGGTAATTGATAGAATCAGGCATTACTTTGCGGAAATCCATTATAGTAAAGATATTAAAAGTTACTTTGCAACCATCTGCTCAATTAAATAAAATGATGTGTCTCGCCTAGTTTGAAGAGCACCTCCCGCCCTCCCTCAATCGCGTGCACTAATCCTGTCACCACTAATCCCAGCACCACTTTTAAAGTAGGGAGAAATAGGTCAAAGAGTGCCACCCCCCCCTCCGCCAGAGTAGGCATCTCTTTTCTACAAAGAGTGATCTCCCTCTCCGCCAGAGTAGGCATCTCTTTCTTCAAAGAGTGGTCCCCTTCTCCTCCAGAGTAGGCATCTCTTTCTTCAAAGAGTGGTCCCCTTCTCCGCCAAAGTAGGCATCTCTTTCTTCAAAGAGTGGTCCCCCCTCCGCCAGAGTAGGCATCTCTTTCTTCAAAGAGTGGTCCCCCCCTCCGCTAGAGTAGGCATCTCTTTCTTCAAAGAGTGATCTCCCTCTCCGCCAGAGTAGGCATCTCTTTCTTCAAAGAGTGGTCCCCCATCCGCCTGAGTAGGCATCTCTTTCTTCAAAGAGTGGTCCCCTCTCCGCCTGAGTAGGCATCTCTTTCTTCAAAGAGTGGTCCCCCATCTGAGTGGGCATCGCTTTCTTCAAAGAGTGGTCGCCCCTCCGCCAGAGTAGGCATTTGTTTCTTCAAGGTAGAATAGGAGTTCTACCAAGTATCTGCAATATTATGCTAGTTTTTAAAAGAAAATTGTAACAATTGTTTAGAGAATTCCACACTGCAGCTATTATGGTTGTAGCATGAATGGGTCAGCTCTACCGGGGAAGGACCACGCTCTCACAGAATACCAGCTTAAAATAGCAGCTTAATACTGGTGTATTTCGTATGGTGAGTGTCGAGAAACTTTTAACTGAAACAGGCATTCATCGTAGTCCTCAGAGGTGACAACGCATCTACGATTTGATTCCTAATCGAGGATAAATGTAAATATCTATGGGCCATAGCTTCCACTTAACATCAGGTGGACTACATGTTAGTTTGTTACCCTTAGAGAATAAACGTAGTTTTGCAAAAATAATTGATATTCATTCTGTAAATACTAGGAACAGCACAAGCTAGTAGTACCAGTTACTCGACTCCACCGAGTCAGTAATTCATTCTTGGGACGATGTATACGCTTTTACAACAAAATCCCAGAAAATATACAAAATTTGTCATACGCAAAGTTCAAAAATTTTATTAAACTAAGTTTGTATAAAAGGGTTATTATAATATTAAGGAATTTATGGATGATAATAACCCCTGGGAAGGGTGATCGCTACCAAGCTATTTCTAATTTGTCTTGTGTTGTTAATTGTAAACATGATTGTAAGCTATTATTTGAAAAAAAAATAGTCCCGCTGGGTTTATTGCTGGTTCTTCCCAGGATAGAGGTTTTTTTTTGCGAACCAGTGGTAAATGAAAAAATTGACTTTCAATAAGTATTGTTATAATCTACATTGAATAAAAAGTTTCTGTTTCTGTTTCTGTTATCCTATTAAAAAAATATATTTTTAAAAGCCTTTTAAGATCCAAATGTCTCAAAATCAAATAAGATTAAAGCATGAAAGCCATATAAAAAACTATTCAAGTAAGTAGAGTAAACCCAGGCCTAAGACCTAATGACTTCCGCTACTGTATCCGTCCATTAGAAGCGCTCTAGAGTCTTCAGCTGAGATATTTTCTTTTGTTTAATGTTGTGTACTTATGTTTGGTGTGTTTTTTTTTAAATATTTGCATGCATTTTAATTAGTACCGTGAAACTTCGGCAATTTAGAAAACAATGTTAGACAAGGACCTAATTAATCTTCTTGACGATTCGTTCTACTCCATCAGATTCCATTCTTGTTTTTATGAATAATTTTTTTATAAAACGAAATATATTGTATTTTAATAGGTCAATTATATTTATTTAAGTATTGATAAATGATAAATAAAAGTGGCGGTGTAAAAAATTCCATTATACCATATCCTCCCGCGGTTGTCGGAAGTGGCGACAGAGAGAATCAAACCAGATGGACATTAGTGTCCTTTTAATGACAACTATAAAATAAAAAGACTCATTTCATTTTTATTTAAAAGGAGAGAAAATTTGTTAGTCCAAAACCCACCACAACCCCCCTGGTCCAAAAAAAAAAACTACAGTTGCTAACCCATCAAAAAGCGAGGCTACTACGGCAATCTATGGGGGAGGCCCGTGTTCAGCGCTGGATTTTTGATAGGCTACAGTGGTAACGGCAGTGGTAAGTATGAAATACGTGGAATAATTTCACCCATCTATTACAGACTATAAAATTCACTGCAGCACATAGGCCGCAGCAAAGTTTACCTCATAGGGGCAAACTTTTGAACTTGACAATTTTGTCATTGACATTGAAAAACATGGGATTTATGGGATTTCGCCACAGTTGTCACATTAAGTCGACTAAACTCATTGTAAGATAAACATGAAGGAGAGAATATAACATGTAAAACGTATCATGGCCAAGGTGTTCAGAAAGTTTCGATGAAGACCTGGGGAACTTTAATGATTTTAGCTATGGTATAATTTTTAATATATATAGTTTAATTTGTATGCCAAATTCACCATCATTATGAAAATAGATGGAATGGCCATAAACAAGTAAAATGCAAATTTATTAAAGAGGGATTTGTTAGAAGTATATGTTAGAAGTATGTTCCGTATGGATTTGTCGCTATACATTTTTGAAGAGTGTATATTTAAGGTAAAATATCTCAGTGTGCGATAGAATTGGATTTATCATGCTAGCTTCTTTACGTGGTACTATGGTTGTAGCAGGAATAGTTCGGTTCAACCGGGGAAGGATTACACTCACATAGAATACGAGCGTAAAGTAGAAGTTCAATGTTGCTGTGTTTCGTATAGTGACTTAAGGTGTATCCCTGGCCAAAATGTTGCGAAAGTGCGTTTTCCAGACTCTATTATCTCATTAGTTATGAAAAATAAATTACATCTAAAAGTACATTATTAATGTTCGATATCTTATCATCACATTCCACGTTCTAATTTATTTTTATGTGCTATAAATACATTTAAAATTAACTTTTAAAAAATGACTAAAATTCTTGATTACATGCATCTGTTGCTAAACGCAACGCTCTAATCATTTGAGGATTACACTAATCGATAGATAATTTAAAAATTTATATTCTCCACGTTTTATTTAAATGTTTAAGTTCGTTTTTCTTTTTTAATTGAAATAATTCCGAAAATTGTGTGAATTCTATCATAAAGGGGCGTGCGCAGAGTGCGGGCAGCATTACGCTGTATGCTCTGTTCGCGACGTTCCGTATTTCGCCGTAAACATAATATTATTTGAGTACCTACCAACCGATGCGCTTACGTGTTTTTACTACAAAAAGACGCTACGATTATGAAAATATAATTTTGTGGATTGATTATTGCAAATGCCTAAATTCAAAAAAGAATAAACGTCAACGACCTCCAAAATGCTCTAAAGATGAATGAAATTCTGTAAGTAATTTGATGTATTGTGCAAAGTTCACTTACTTTTATTCCGTTAAATTCCTACGTGTTATTACATAGTTTATTTTTATTTTAGGAGGAGAAGAAAAATACCTGAATGCGAATTTGACGACAAAAATAATTATTCAAGTTTACCAATAATTGAAAATGATAATGTAATTCGGGCGCACTTTTGAGTCCATAGAGTTATGAAATTATAACCAGAATTTATGAAATTTGATGTGATATTTTTTGTGGTTACCATATTATAAATAATATGAACCTTTTCAAATATATAGCTAAAATATGTATCTAAATAATTTATTACAAGTAATTCCGTTTTGTTGTCATGCAAGATCTAATATAATTTATTCTTTATTGCAGGCTAAATACGAACAATAACGATACGACAGTAAACTACTTGAGTCAAGAAACCATATAATTACAGTATACCTGTCTTGGTTCAACTGAAATGGTTGAAGATGTAAATTTTTGTTTATTTAATTTTTTGGTTTGTAGGTATTATGGTGCAGAAATGTGTACTTACCTAATCAAAATACTTTAGTAGGTATTGTGATTAGGTACACACTTGTGCTTGTGATTAGGTAAAAGATATCTAAGTAAGTACTGTAAAATGCCATAATTTGACTTACCTAGCCTTACTTTGCCTATAATGAATAGCCTACTAATGAAATTCAAATGATCGGTTTAGATCATTTGAATTTCATTAGTAGGCTATTCGAGCTAGAGTTAAAGTTAAAGTTATAGCCTATATACATCCCACTCCTGGGCACAGGCCTCCGCTCATTTCTGAAAGGGTCCAAGGAAAGGAATTGTCAACCTCGCTGCCCCAATGCGTGTTGGCGAACTTCGCCTGTCTTCGAAATATTTTTATTCTTATTTATCAGACAAGTAGGTTTCCTCACAATGTTTTCCTTCACCTCTGAGCACGTTGTAAATCAACACTTAAAATTGCAATTACAATTTCATTGGTGCCGGCGGGGATCGAACCCGGTTTGCTCGCGCACTGTGAAAATTTCAGCAAGCGCTAACCATCTGAGCTACCACGGCTCCTCTCCTCTCGAGCTAGAACCTTTATTTTATTTATAGTACGATTTTTGTCGCAAGCCAGCGCTTACTTTTGGTTCTGGCAAAAAGTTGTGAAACGTCTGTGAACGTCAGAATTGTGAAAATGTTGGTCGCAGATATTTTACCTGCACTTCAAAATTTTATTATGTGAGTATTTTAAACTATTTTTACGGATTTGATGAACCATATTAAATAAAAAATAGTCTCCTATCTTTCTCTCTACGTTTTGATCTTCTAAAAGGAGTTAGAGTTGGTAAAATCAAGGCAAACTTAGGGTAGGGTTGTCAATTATTATTTTGATAATAAAGCTAGTGAAATTCCGCGGTTTTATATGCGCAAGCGTGAACGTAGTTAGAACATAATATAACCTTTATGTTTTACGTAAATATCCTAAAAAAACTTATTATTTTAATATGTTACTACCTATAAAATTAACAAGTTTATTGCATTTTTATTTGAGTATTTTTTTATGCAATTTCTTTATCTACGTCTATTTTTAGGAAGCTTTATTTAGTCTGAATCATACATAACACTATATTACTGATTTACTTACTTATACGCAGTTTTCTTTTTTTGCGGTTACAAATATCTTGTGAGGTTGAAAAAGGCAGTAATGAAAAAATAATAAGAAGAATAATAATTGACGTCAGCCACTTCTTTTCATAAAAATTTCAAATCATGGTCCATTAGGTTGCAGCTTCATGCAACCACAACTTATCGGAGAAACACAAAAGGCTTAGAGTCAAAATTTACGCTTAAATGCCAATTATGTAACCAAAAATTTATAATAGTAAACGATGATTGCAGTGAAAATTATTTATCATTAAATGAATGTGCAGTCGCAGGTATGATTGAAATAGGCGCGGGAAATTAGCAACTAAACGAGCTATTGTCATCAATGAATCTTCCTTCTTTATCCAAATATATATATATATATATATATATAATATATATATATATATATATATATATATATATTATACCGAATTATTAAAAAAATGGGAAAGTGTTTATTCATAGAAAATAAAATTTTGACTGTAGGACTGTCAAATGTGAAGAACTGTACACAGTGATGGAGAAGCTTGCACGTCTCCAACCAGCTCCGGTCAATCGCTCGTCCCCGTATGACCTCATACCGCATAACAGACGGTCTCCAAGTTACAAGAGCTGGGGTAGGAAGCTCTCCGTCATTGGCCGTACTGACTAGACCTTGCGCCAACAGACTTCCGTTCTTTACCCGTCCAGTTGATTTCTTCAAGAACGGCATCAATAAACTACCACTGCGCTGGCAAAGATGCATCGATTGTATGGGTGATTAATTTGAATATCAAATTAAAATTTTATTCAAATAACCAGTTCAGTTTTTTCTATTATGTCAATAAGATCAAAAAATATTATTCATGTAATTTGTATCTAAATGTAATTTAAAATATATATATATATAAAACACACAATATATATATATATATATATATATATATAATATATATATATATATATAATACAGTATGTATGCGCATATGTATTCATTTAATAGCTGCAGCTGTTTGTTTATAATTTAAGGAAGTTAAAAAAATTGTAATCAATTTCTTACATTCGAGATAATAAAATTGACTTTATATTTTATTTTGTTCTATTTATTAATACCCACCCATTATTACTAATCGCAAATAATCACAATACCTCATTAATTATTGTAATTGGTTAAAAAATATCTATTTAGTTCCTAATGCTATATTTATTATTTTAATAATTACCTACCCAGTAGGTAAATAACAAAATAATAAATGTAGCATTATAAACAGTAAATCTCCCTCAAACTCAATTTACTAACATTGTTCCTAAATAAGGAATAGCAGATAAAAGATTAGTAGGTAATAACTATTGCTCCTCAAAATTATATTTGACCTCAAGGTAAAACATATCCTAAAATTCAGTAGCTAAATAAAATAATAATACCTACTATTCGAGTATATTTTCAATATGTAAGTAAATGAAAATAACAAAAATGAAGCACCATTAACGTGTAAAGTTCGAATCCATAATTAACATTTCGACAAATATTATAATTTACACTATAAAAAGCTAATTCAATATTAGCAGTATAGTATATAGTTAAAAATAATCAAAATAGTCATTTTTATTAATTAGATAATATATGAGAATAAATAATTCTAATATAATGCAACTAATATACCAAATAAAGAAAATTAAAATACATTTATCATTGTATGCCGTGTCTATTTCCATAAAATAGTTCATTGACATTGAAAAATTAATACTACGTTCGTACCAGTAGGTGGCGTCTTGCAGATTTCTTACGCGATATATTGTAGCGAGCGTCAGCAAACCGAACAGTCAAGGTCGTTCGCTATGGCCTTAAGAGAACAGAAAACCATTTTGGAATGAATGAAGAAAACCAACTGGAAATGAGGCGTTCTATCTTAGTTCTCACGGCTGACAACGCACATTTAGATTCTTGATCGGGAATAGTTGTAGATGTTTATGGACCACAGTACCACTTACCGTCACGTGGACTGTGTACTCGTTTGTCACACTTATTTTTTTAAATAAAAAAGCAAAATATCAAATAATATTTGATAAGGGTGGAAGCAATGGCTGCTTTAACTCTCATATTTGAGAAACCCTGTTCAGAAATATGAGAGCTTGTGATGTATACGCTTGTGAGCTCTATTGCCTGGGATTGCTACAAATTATGAAGCCGGGATATTTGCTTAATTTTTATGAAGCGTACCTTGGCTAACAATAAATCTTTTATTATACCGAAGATGAAACTAAGTCAGATAGCATGCATACTATAAATTTTTGAAAGAATGCTTCGCACATCAGGTCATTACCAAAAGCCTTTCAGAAATACGCAACTAGAAAATATATTTTTTTCTAAAAGAATTACAGGTACTGACTCTAATTGTAATTAAAATATACACTCTTTAATTTACCTAATTAATCACTTACCTCATGCTTATGATCTTTCTTCATGGTCCCGCCATGACCGCCTGTACTTTGCACCGTATTCATCGTGACGAATCCAAATACGGTTCATTTAATCCACTTACTCAAATTACCATTGCAAATTTACTGCACTGTTAATATTCATATTTATTACTTTCACTTTTGAGTTAGTACCTTTCAGTTATTTAATAATTAATGGTTATAATTATATGTTTGAGGATGCACAGTCATAAGTTCAGTTAAATGGACAATTTTTATTTCAAAGAGGCACTGTATTTACCAATCTTTCACAACGATCTTGATAAGTTTAGGATAGTGTAAGTTACTCTTTTTGTTTTCAATTTTACTAATTCAAATTTTGCCGAAAGTTCTGTTGCATAAGTTTTAACATTGATTTGATTATCGTAATCCATTTAATAATATATATTTTGTCCTAACTGAGGCAATGCATCACTGTATAATTAAAAATATTAGAACTTCAGAATTCAATATTTATAAGTCCCGTATCTTAAGGAGTTTATTAGGAAGCGGCGTTTACCCTTTAATAGGAAGCAGCTATAAAGTGATAATATGGTCATCTTCTACCTAAATATAAATCATACTTATTATGGCAAATCGGGCCTACCGGGACATAGAAATCCATATTTATTAGGGAAATTTCAGATTGACGAATGAAAAAATATACAAAAAAAAAACATATTAGACTCTTGCTTTGAAAAACTAGTAAGGAATCAGAACAAAAGTCAAAACCAACCCAATTATGTATATTGATAGTCTGTCTGATTTCAAAATATATGCTTACAAATAAATTATATAAAGGAAGAAAATATTTTGCCTTACTTTCCAATCAATTGCACGCAATATTACCACTAATTGATTAATGTAAATTGTTTCCATGCTCAATTTATTCCAACCAAGACTGATCGTCGTCAGCGAGCAACTATAATAAACTAGTCCTTAATAAGCTTTAGTTAAGATAGTATGTCTTAAGTTTGACGTGGTAGAGCCGTGATGCAGATGTATTAAATTCGTAGCACCAATGGGTCGGCTCGACCGGGGAAGGACCACGCTCTAACAAAATACCAGCGTATAATAGCAGCTCAATGCTGTTGTGTATCGTATGGTGGGAGTACAGAAGCAGTGACTCATTTTACTCGAAAAAGGCTTTGTCTCCAGGAGTGACAACGCATCAACATTTTGATTTTTAATCGAGAATTAATGTAGATGTATTCACTTACCACCAGGCGGACTGTGTGCTCGTTTGTCAACCTTATTCAATAAAAAAAGCTTTCCTCCTAGTGGGTCTGCACTTAGACTTTTTTTAGTAGGAGAAAGGTGACAAACGAGCGCACAGTCCACCTGATGGTAAGTGGTTGCTGTGGCCCATAGACATTTACGTCTATCCTCGATTACGAATCTAAATGCAAATGCGTTGTCACCCGTGAGGGCTAAGATGGAATGCCTCCTTTACAGTAAAAAGGGTTAAGCTGTTGAGCAAAACACAGCAACGTTAGGCTGCTGTTTACGCCGGTATTCTGTGAGAGCGTGGTGCTTCCCCGGTCGAGCTGTTCGTTTACATATTACTAACTATCAGTATGGCTCTACCATATATACGTGATTTAATTAATACTTATAATCTAGTAGTATTTAAAGAGAAACTTGATAACCGCGGCATGGTCATCCTCAATAGCCATAAATGTAATCTAAGTGGTTGACGCAAAGTGACACAATGCTGTGTTGGTCCCAACTTTAACGTATGGTATCGAAAGTTGGGTGAAGAAAAAAAAAGCACGAGAGTAGAATAAACGCAGTAGAAAAGCGGTCGTGAAGGAATATGTTAGCGCTGAATCTGAGTAACGGGGTGAGAAATTGTGATAGGAGAAGAGTTTGGTTTGCAAGATGATGTTGTGACCAGGATTATGAAAGAAATGCTTCGGTGGTTTGGTCATGTGGAAAGAATGAATAATAAAAGAGTGACAAAGCAAATTTATGTTGCAGAAGTGAACGGCAGAGTCGGAAAGGAACGTCTTAGGCGAAAGTTTATTGACCAAATTTGCGATATATTGAAAATGGGTCAAATTAGGAGTACCCTTAACAGACGAGCATGTATGCGTAGGTATATGCATATGGAGAAGGCGAGAGAGGTGTGTCAGGATCGTGCCAGGTGGAAGTGTGTAGTCTCTGCCTACCCCTCTGGGTGACAGGCGTGAGTGTTTACGAATTTACGTTAATATCATTGTAATAATGGTAATAAGGGTTTTACCATGCAACAATGACCCGTTTTATTTTATAGAATATGGGTGACAAACGAGCACACAGGTTACCTGATAATAAGTGGATGCTGTGGCCCATAAACATCTACATCTATCCTTGATTAAGAATCAAAATGCAGATGTGTTGCCCCCCCCCCCCCTGAGGACTAAGATGAATTGCCTCATTTCCAGTAAAAAGGGTATCCGGTTCTCTACACTCATCATACGAAACACAGCAGCATTGAGCTGCTATTTTACGCTGGCATTCTGTAAGAGCATGATCCTTCCCTGGTCGAGCCGATCCATACGTGCTACAACCATAATTTAGCTCCAACATGGCTCTACCCCGACAACAACTTGAACGCAGTGAACGTCATTTTTTTTTTCAAAGATCTATTCTACACGTATCTCTTTAACTTTATTCACAAATAAAATTAGTTTGAAAGTGTTTCTTGGCACGAAGCGTTAACATAAGAACTGATTTCAATACCCATAACTGTAAATATAACAGAACGCGAGTAACTCGGGTTCGATCCCCGCCGGCACCAATGAAATTGTTAATTGCAATTTTAAGTGCTGATTTACCACGTGCTCGGCGGTGAAGGCAACCATCGTGAGGAAGCCTGCATGTCTGAGGAATAAGGAAAAAATATTTCGAAGACATGTGAAATTCGCCAACACGCCCTAATCAGCGCGGTGTGTAGGCGGCTTGTAGGTAATAGACACTTTCTTGCCCTAAAACCCTCTCAGAGACCTGTGCCCAGCAGTGGGACATGTATAGGCTGTAACTTTACTTTACTGAAAGCCTAAAAGCCTAAAAGTCTTCACAATTTTAAGAATCAATGAAATATATTTTAACCAAATATTGATCGCTAATTTTTAAATTTGAACTAGAAAATTTATTGAATAGACGACAGCGCCGCCACAAACCCATTCCTGGTACAACTATATAGTTGCAGTATGGCTATACAGCGTTATAAATACATTGGTAAATTATTTATCACTTTTATCATGTAAAATACATAAATAAATAATATCATTGAAATCACACTAGATATAAAGTAAATAAGACAAATCTTGCAAAAGCACAGGTGTGCAGTTTAAAATTAGACGATCTCTAATTGGAATAATTCTTCTGGTTGAAAGAGGAAGGGAGGTTCTCTTCACACTACGTGGATGCTCTGAAAAGTTTAAAAATGAAGTCTGCCCTATACCAATATTTGTGGGTTCGTGTGATGGTAAAATATTCGGCAGGAAAAACGATACCACTCATTCTTTACGTATTAAAGACAGCTCGGATATTTTAAAAATTGTTTGACTATTTGTACGTTTTAATCTAATCGTAATTTGCATCTACCAGTACTTATATATTATATTTAAACATACTGTGTTGTGCACAAAGTTAGGCTATATTTATCTAGGTAAGCATTATTATTTAGTTGTTATCAATAATATCAATATGTATGTATGTATAACAATAAGATTATATGTTTATTTATATGTACTATTGTATAAAGTATTTTTTTCATTTATTTATATAAAGTCCTTAAAACGTTTATATAAAACATGCCTCATAACGTTATTGTGTGTATCGCTACCTATATATAGGTGTATACAAAACATATTTTGTAAAACTCTTTTAACTATTATAATTTACCGCATCGTAGGAATCATATCGTCACTGCCGCCATATGTGTCCACCGTATCCACCATATCCATCCGTATCCACGATTTGGCCGTCTCTAAGGTAATACACTACTGTAATTGTTGTGAGGCTGTTACTTATTTATGCTGTATACAAAAACGTACTCTTGGGTTTACTTTCACTGCTCACTATCTTTATTTACTGTTTGCACCGTGCTGGTTGTACGGGAAGTTATTAAAAAAACTTTATAGATTCATATTCACTCCTTAATGGTGTCTATAGATAGGAAATTAAATATATTTTATCAGAACGTACGTGGTCTCCGTACAAAATGCCTGGACTTATATAATAATATACTATCATGTAATTATAATGTTATACTCCTCACTGAAACTTGGTTGCAAGATGATATATTTGATAACGAATTATGTGATGGGAGGTTTGATATATTCCGTTGTGACAGGGACTTGGTGGCTACGAATAAGAGTTCAGGTGGAGGTGTAATGATTTGTACCCGTCGTGAACTAGGTGCGACTAAGCGTGTAGATTGGAGTTGTAATTATATTGAATCTATATGTGTCAGCTTACCAGCCCGATCTCTCAGCTCACAATACAACTTAAATATTATACTAGTTTATATACCACCAGATGAAGGTAAATTAGCTGAGTATATTAATGAATTTAGAATCAGTTTTGAGCGTTTTTATCAAACGTCACATTCGGACTTCTTTATGATTATTGGTGATTTTAATTTGCCTTGTTTAACATGGAATGCTGATGGTTGGTCATTAATACCGATTGGCAAATATGGGCTTCAGGTAGCTGCTAATACCTTGGCCGAGGATCTTAGTTTTTTTAGGTATGAATCAATTTAATTTTATTCAAAATCGTTGTAATAATGTCCTTGACTTGTGTTTTTCAAATTTACACTTAGAAATAAATAAATCGGATCCTCTTTCCAGATTGGATGATTTTCATCCTCCATTCATGGTTGAAGTCCCTGATCTCTCCATTAAACCTTTAAAAGAGAAATCTCAACCGAAGTATAATTTCCGTAAATGTAATACAATCATCAATGATTTTTTGAATAAAGTTGATTGGAATGAGTTACTTATGAATACCGCGTCAGTAGATCATGCTGTAGAAATTTTTTATAAAAAACTAAATGAATGCTTTGATCTATTTGTTCCCCTTGTGTCTTCTTGTAATAATTGTTATCCATGTTGGTACAGCCCTGCATTGATAAAAATTTTGCGGGAGAAATCAAAAGCCCATAAAAAATGGAAAAAATGGAAGAATCCTCGTGATTATGAAGAGTTTAAACTGCTTAGAGATAGACAACATCGTATACAAAATAAATGTTTTGAATACTTCACGTATAATACTGAAAAAAAATTGAAAACGTCGCCAAAGTTCTTTTGGAAATATGTTAAGTCAAAAAGAGGGATGTCCCTCTTTTCTCTTATCCTCAAAATTTCTCTCTTGATAATAAATATTACTGTCATGGGCAGGACATTTGCTCAGCATTTAATAGCTATTTCAAAAGCGTATTTTCTGCTTCTGCTTTACCATCAAGTGAGTTTCAAAATCATACCAATATGAGTGTAGATCAGATTTCTAGCATAAATGTATCCCGCGAAGCTGTCCTTAAGTATCTTAAAAGCCTGGATTCAAACAAAGGCGCTGGTTATGATGGAGTGCCTCCTGTGTTCTTGAAGTCTTGCGCCGACAGTTTAAGTTACCCAATATCCGTACTTTTTAAACTTTCTCTACAAAATTCTGTTTTCCCATTCTCATGGAAAAGGGCGCATATAATTCCTGTTCATAAAAAAGGAACCAAAACTAAAATAGATAATTACCGCCCGATTTCGATTCTTAGCACTGTTGCGAAAATTTTTGAAAAACTAGTATTTGATAAAATTTATCCAATTATTATAAAAGGTATACCTAATTCACAACATGGTTTTTTAAAAAGACGCTCTACAATATCTAATCTTGCCTGCTTTACTGAGTACGTTCTTAATATGGAAAATGGTGGTCAGGTTGACGTTATATACACAGATTTCGAAAAAGCTTTTGACCGTGTAAATCATGTTGTATTGCTACAAAAGCTCCAGGCGCTCGGAATTCATGGGGATCTGCTTAGATGGGTCAAATCTTATCTGACGAATCGATCTCAGGCAGTTGTTCTTGGAGGTTACAGGTCAGATTTTATTACTATCCTATCTGGCGTACCTCAAGGCTCTCATCTTGGCCCTCTTTTCTACAACGCATACATATTTGATATACATAAATTTATAAGTAACTCTCATCACTTACTTTACGCCGATGATAAAAAGATTTTTCTCAAAGTTCGTACTATTGAAGACTGCGAATCAATTCAAAAAGATCTTACCACTTTATACAACTATTACGTAGCTAATGGCATTAATGTAAGTATATCCAAATGTCAATGTATATCTTTCACCAGAAAACGAAACCCAATAGTATTTCCCTATAATTTTAATGGAATTTTAATTAAGAGGGTCACAGTTGTTCGGGATTTGGGCGTACTCTTTGATGTCGGTATGACCATGCGAGATCATATCAATAGTATATGTAGTAAATCATTTCGTAATCTTGGATTTGTCATGCGTACATGTCTTCCATTTACGGAATTACTAAGTTTTAAAATAGTTTATTTCTCGTATGTAAGATCCACTCTTGAGTATGCATGCCAGGTTTGGTCACCATTTTTTTAAAATTTACATTAATAATATTGAAAGAATTCAACGTAAATTTATCTCACACCTGAACTATAAATTTAAACATAAAAGCTCATCATATTTAGATGACTGCCGACACTTTAACCTTTTTACGCTTGAAGAAAGACGTAAACTGTTAGATATGGGATTTCTATACGATATCTTACGCGATGGTATTGACTGCCCGGATTTACTGAATACTGTTACTTTTAATGTGCAAAGAAAACGTACAAGAATCACCAAGAAAACTTTGTTTAGTATACCTCGTCATTCCACAATTTATGGTAAAAATAGTATCTCAACACGTTTGCTATCAAGTTATAACAAAACATTTAATACCATCGATCCCTTTATAGGCAGTAAAAGTGATTTTAGAAACAGGGTACGTACATGCATATTAAACACAGCTTCTGTTGTTTAATTTACCTTAGTGAATTATATATATATATATATATATATATATATGTGTATGTATGTGTGCATATATATATGTGTATGTGTATGTATGTATATGTGTATGTGTATGTATGTATGTGTATGTGTATGTATGTATATATGTAATGATATATAGAATATATTTTGCCATGATATAAATAAATGAATTACAAAATTAACTCGAAAAGTAAATCACACATGAATTTGTCAGAAAGACCTAATATCTTAGTGTTAGTAAACCTAAAATTACTTAATTTTATTACTGTTATTTTATTAAGTTGTTTTAATTTGTTTAATTTCTTATCTTAATAATAGCTTACCTTTATATTTAATATGTGGATAACTGTTATTGGCATACTTGAAGTAAATTTGAAATTGTATTTAGTGATATACGCTGTTGTTATCCTTATTAAAATAAAATAAAATAAAAATAATTTCCGACCTAACAAAGATACAAGACATTTTCCTTAAAATTTATTTTATTTTTTTACATAGTCTCCTCGTAACTCTACATACTTTTCCCAGCGACGTTCCATCTCTCTAACCCGTCCAAATAGAACGCGACGTTTTTCTCTGCAAATTGTTCACAAATGTGATTGACTCCTCATTTCGGTTTAAAGATCTTTATTTAATCATTAAGACTAATGTCACTTACACGAGTACATTCATACAATTTAAAATAAATCACACAGAACGATATAATAAAATAGTAAACATAAATTAGGGTAGATCAAAATTGGATATATAGAAGTTGCAAGTTAACTGCGAAAGAGTGATGTTTCAAGTATTGATAATATAAGACGGTGGTCCAAGTTATATAATTTCTTGTTTTTTAATGTGGTCTAATAATTTTTTCTTGAAAATATTGAGCGAACTCGCATCTTTTATAGTTGAAGGGAGTTTATTATACAACTGTGCTCCCGCAAATGTTACGACATTTTTTCCATAATTAGTGCGAATATTTGGTAATACAAGATGGTTTGCGCGGCGTGATGAGTATTTTAGTGTTTCTCCTTTTGTGTTGAATGTTATATTTGAATGGATCATATTGTGTGTGATTTTATATATCAATATACATGTGTTATAGATGTATAATTGTTTGATGTTCAGTAATTTCGTCTCATGGTATATTGTTTTGGTCGAAGTTAAAAAGTCGTAGTGATATAAAATTTTTATTAATTTATTTATTTTTGCAGTACTTGTACCTTTTGTAGTAAAGTTTTGGCTGCTGTACCCCACATCTCTATTAAGTAAATTAAGTGTGGTTTAACCAATGCGTTATAGATCAAAGGGCGAGCTTTCGGTGGTATACATCGAGCTATGCCGTATGTAGAACCTATTAGAGATGAAAGCTTATTTTTTATAATTGATAAATGCCCGTTCCATGAAAGATGTTTATCAAGCAATAGCCCAACGTATTTTTCTTGATTAGACTGGCGTAATATTTCTCCGTTAATGTGTAATTTTGTGTGGTGTTGAATTTTTTTCACTAAATATTACGTAAAATGTTTTGGCGGTATTTATTGTTAATAGGTTGTACTGGAACCATCTGTGTTATGTGTTGAGATCTTGTTGAGCAAGCGTAGTAAGATCATTTATATTCTGTCCAAAGTAGAATAAACATGTGTGATACGTCTAGGCATACAGAGTAAGATGGCCGTGTAAGTCTACTTCACAAATATTATTAACATACACTAAAAACAATAGCGGGCCAAGAATCGAACCGTGTGGTACTCCACAATTTATAGGTAAGGAGTTACTTTGATAATTTCCAATACTTACAATCTGGTATCTATTTTCAGTGTAAGATTTTAACATCTGGAGTGCCGTGTCAGTTACACCGAAACTTTCTAACTTTTTCAGTAGCAACGAGTGACTCACTGTGTCAAAGGCCTTTTTTAGGTCAATGAACACACCTAGTGCAAGCTGCTTTTGATCTATTTTAGTTTTTATTTAATACGCCAATGTTGAGGAGGATATTTTACAAAAAACAATGCCCGACGTATTTTTAATATGTTTCATAAGGAAATAACTCAATTAAATTTCTTCAAAAAGGCTCCTTTTCGCTCTCATTAAATTTTTTTTTCTTTTTGAAGTCTCGAAGATAACTCCCGGAAATTCCCGGGGCCATACTTTGAAATTTGTTGGAGCTATCTCGTGTCCCGGGACAGAAAAATTTGAAATTGTCGGGAATTCCCAAACCCTAGTGTTGCTATCTCTTTCACTTAAATTCGGCTGTCTTCTAGCATAATTTAGTGAAATTTAGCGATATTATAATCAGTAGTTGCAGTTTTTGGACGTCTGGAACGTTCATCGTCCTCCAAGCTCTCACGGCCACGTTTAAATTCAGCTGTTTAATTTCACTGTGGTAAATGATGGTACACAGTCCCCATACACAGAGTCCAACTGGTCTTTGATTCGCTGAGGCATATTGTCTTTAAAAAACAGAATGTTCATGACAGGTCTACACTAAATTTTTTTCATTTTCACAAAAACACTCACATCGACTCACTCAAACGACTGTCAAGTAACAACTACGCGTCCAAAATGGCTGCCTGCAATTTTGGTGTGTGTTTGTCAAAAGATGTACACATACAAACACTAGCTTTTATTGACGAGTACTGCCATCTTCACGTTAAGATTGGAAACTTTTAGACCGCGCTGTTAGGTAATACACTGTTGAAGTACTACGTACTAGAAGAGACGTACAGACTCGGTTGTTTGCAACACGCTGTATAGACCCCATGGGCTTTAACTTAGTCTGTGACAATGCGCCCCACACTGCCGTACAGAATTTTTTCACTGTGTCTGTGTTAGAACGTAGTACATATTACTTCGATGGTAATACACCACAATTAGTTTGCATACTGTCTTAGCTAATTAATTTATTAAAGAAAAGAAAAGGGTATGCAACTCTCGTTGACACACTCCCAATCTTTACAACAATGTTAACGAAAGACTTGTTGACGATAAATCAGAAACCTCCTTGGGACAGATGTTCGCCATCCCGGTGATGGAACAAGTTGTCGGACCAGGAATAGCTGGGCCTCCGGGGACTAAAGGCCGTTTATTTGTGTCGTTGATTCTGTCAATAACTTCATTTGCTCAAGAATCTTTTTTATATAACACTGAGGTGATAAACGAACTGACAGTCCACCTAATGGTGAGAAGCTACTGGAGTTCACGGACACCTGCAGCTAACTTCAAACGAAGGTTATCACCTCTGAAGACTAAGATGGAATGCCTCACAGCCTGCTATTACGCTGAAGTTCGGACCGAAACACAGAATTGCAACTACTGCTATTTGGCATGTGAATAGGGTAAGATGGTGATTACAACTCGGACGGACTTCTAGGCAGAAAAATATGCTATATATATATATATATATATATATATATATAAGGAGTCGGCTTGACCGGGGAAGGACCACGTTCTCACAGAATACCAGCGTAAAATAGCAGTTTGATGCTGCTGTGTTTTTGTATGGTGAGTACAGAGAACCGGAGACCCGTTTTACTGGATTCGGGGTATTCCATCTTAGTCCTCAAGGATGACAACGAATCTGCATTTAGATTCTTAATCGAAATTAAATGTAGATGTCAATGGACCACAGCAGCCACATACCAACAGGTGGACTGTGTGGTCGTTTGTCACCCTTACCCTATAAAAAATCATCAATTAAAGTGGTCCTACCACCTAGGTTAATAGGTAGGCTTAAAGAGCATTGGAGTATAATAATGATTGTTTCTACATATAGTTTGTGTATATAGTTGAATTACACTTGAAAAATATATTATAACTCTAATATATTAAGAAAAAGAAGAAAACTAGTTCAATGTTTTTGCCTAAATTGTAGTGATTGGAATTAGATTTCTTTTTTGCTTTGAAATTGGAAAAGTTGGCGTGGTGTAATGATTACGAAAAAGTAATCAAAAGGAATGAGTTGATATCTTTTAATATTATTTTAGTTTCACGTATCAAATCAGAAACACGAGAACAGAATGACGGAGTCGTTATTTAAAATGTATAATTTTGAGTAATCGACTCATAAATAATCTCTGTAATATTTGCCAGAGGATTCCAAAAGATTGTTGTGACTTTGTGAAGATTGAAATAAAAACAAAATATTATTTATACCATGTTTAAATTAGGCAAAGGAGGCCCTAGATGAAATGTTACAAAATAAACTAACCGACGAGCATGTATACATACGTATATGGATGTGGAAGAGGCGTGAGAGGTGTGTCAGGATCATGCCAAATAGAAGTCGTTAGTCTCTGCCTACCCGCTGAGTGACAGGCGCGATTTTTATGTAAGTCATGTATGTGTTTAAATGACAGTTAATTATGTGACATGATAATTTTTTTTATAATCAGCATTAAATGGCAGTCTAATGTTGCCGTTTCGCATGGTGAGAGTAGAGAAATGGTGACCCTTTACCATTACTGACAATGAGACGTTCTATCATGGTCAATGCTGACATGAGGATAGGTGCAGATGTCTATGGGTCCCAGCAACTAATTACCATCAGGTGCTATGTGCTTATTTGTCAAAAGACATACTTTTAATAAGTAATATTAAAATAAAATAATGACATAGGTACTCTTTATCAGTAATATAGAAATAAAATAAAGACATACCTACTGTTAATAAGTAACTCTGGCAAAGACGAGATTTTATAAGTAATATAATATTTCGTCTTTGCCCGATTTTTTCCTTATTTAATTAATGTTAAAAATATTTTTCGAGATTGTCTTTTGTTTTATGATTATTAATTTTTATTCATCATCATCATTACAGCCCTTCACAAGTCCACTGCTGAACATAGGCCTCCCCCAAGTAATGCCACAAAGCACGGTCCTGAGCCACCTGCATCCATCGACTTCCTGCATGTCTTACCAGGTCGTCACTCCATCTAGTGGGGGGTCGCCCTACATTACGCCTACCGGTACGAGGCTGCCACTCGAGAACCTTTCTTCCCCATCGGTTATCGGTTCTTCGAGCTATATGGCCGGCCCATTGCCACTTCAGCTTACTAATCCGTTGGGCTATGTCGATCACTCTGGTTTTACTGCGGATATCCTCATTTCTGAGTCTCATCACGCAGAGAAACTCCAAGCATAGCCCTCTCCATAGCTCGCTGAGCGACTTTGAGCGTCCTCATACGCCCAGTAGTGAAGGACCACGTCTCAGATCCGTAAGTCATCACTGGCAACACGCACTGGTTGTACAATCTAGTTTTTAGAGATTGAGGTATACCTGACGAAAAGATATGTCGTAATTTCCCGAACGCTGCCCAGCCGAGTTGAATCCGTCGATTGACCTCTCGGTCGAAGTTGGACTTACCTAGTCGGACTATTTGTCCCAGGTAAACGTACTCGTCAACAACTTCGAGCATAGTGCTCCCAACAACTACCGGCTACTAATTTTTCATTCAGAGTCTAAAGTATCATTATCTACAATATTATGCCAGGATTTAAAATAAAGAAAATGGTATTAATTGTTTGAGCTATTAAGATAAAAGCTTTTTACGACGACAAAAATCTTAGGGCAAAAGATATTAAATGATGAAAGTCATACAAAAACCTATTCAACCAAGTAGAGTAACCCAGGCCTAAGACCTAATGTCTTCCACTTCTGTATCCGTCCATTAGAAGGGCTGTGGAGTGGAGATATTTTCTTTTGCATAATATTGAGTTCAAGTTAAGACCTATATAACCTTGTTTGTTAGTATCGCAAAATTTGGCCTATTTATAAAATAAGAATTTTTTAATTTTCACTACTGCGATCCGGTTATTTCGTTTTTGTTGGGAATAATGTAAGGATAAAGGGTGGTATTGTATTTTAATAGGCCAATTGTGTTTATTTAAGTACTGGCGATCTGCCCCGGCTTCGCACGGCTGATATATGGATTCTACAACGGCGCGACCTACCGGGTCTAACTATGCCTTTAACGTTCGCGGAAGTACAAGTTCGGTGAAGAACATGCAATATGTCGACAAAGTTTTATCGCAATCTGATGAACTTTATAGCAGCGCATACAATACGAACACACATAAATTAATGTTTATATATTAATTAGATGAAATCACCGTTTATTGGCGGTGTAAAAATCCATTAATATCTATCCTCATACTGTACCGCAGTCGTCGGGAGAGCCAACAGAGGAAAACGAACTAGATAGACAGCAGAGTCTTTCTAGTAACAACTAGACAAACCTCGGCTCTCAACCCGCTTGCCAAGCGTGGCAATTGTGGCAAATATCTTTCGTGTGAGGCAATCCATGGGGGAGGCCTGTGTTCAGCAGTGGACTCTAACGGTTGTAACGTTAAGAGGGTTTGTTAGAAATAATAAGGTTAAAATTATGTTCCATATGGATTTATCTCCTTTAAATAATCTAGGAGAGTGTGTGTTTTAAGTGAGATATCTCAGCGTGCTACAAAAATGGGTTCATCATGCTAGCTTCTTTACATGCAAGAGCCACGCTGAAGCAATATGATAGTTGTAACACGAACAAGTCGGCTCGCCCGGGACATAAACACGCTCTCACAGAATATCAGCGTAAAATAGCAACTTGACGCTACTATGGTTCGTATGATGAATGTAAAGAACAAGAGACTCTTTTTAATGGAAACAAGGCATTCCATCTTAGTCCTCAGGGGTGACAACGCATATTCATTTTGTTTCTTGATCGAGGATAGATGTAGATATCTATGGAACACAGCATCCACTTACCTTCATGCGGACTACGTGCTCGTTTGAAACATTTATTCTATAAGAAAAAAGCTATATAGAAAATTTAATTAAATAAGTGGAAGGGCCTGGCTGACACAAGTCTCATATTTGTAAACGGGTGTTGCTTGTGAGCTCTATTGCTTGGGCTTGTTATAAATTGTGAAACTGGGAAATTTGCGTAATTTTATGAAGCATACCTTGGATAAAAATCGTTCTTTTATTATACCGAAGATGTAACTAAGTCAGATAGCACGCCTACTATAAAATTTAGGATGAATGCTTCGCACGTGAGATTATTACCAACAGCCTTTTTGAGTTCACAGTTGGAAATATACCGCTAGAAATTATTTACTGGAACTTACGAATGAATTAAAAAATTTAAAAACCTTCGAAACAAAACGAGCTGATGATCTTCAAACGGCTGAACGGATTTTCTTGAATCATTGCTAAGAACCCTCTCTATCAAGACATCTTCTAACCAATAAAGAAAACTAAATCCAAATCGGTTAGCGCGTTTGGACACTATCATGCCACAGGCAGTCACACATAAACACATGTTAAATTTATATCACCTTTTTGTTTTCGTCAAGGGTTCAAAATATATACTGGTTGCGCGAAAAACCTTCGCATTTTGTTCAGTTAGCTAGTAATTAGCCGGTACATTCTCCAATCCCTGTGGCTGCACCATATACTCTTTCATTTCCTAAAGTAATCACTTACCTCATGCTTATGATCTTTCTTCATGGTCCCGCCATGACCGCCTGTACTTTGCACCGTATTCATGGTGACGAATCCAACTGCGGTTCGTTTAATCCACTCACTCAAATCACCATTGCATTCAATGCACTGTTAATATCCGTACTTATTACTTTCACTTATGAGTTAGTAAAGTTAGTTCAATTATTTAATATTTAACGGTTATAATTATATGTTTAAAATACACAATCACATAAAGCTTATTACAATATAACTACTGATAAATGGACAATTTTCACTTCAAAGAGGCACTCACTTAACCATGCTTTCACAACGTTCTTGATAAGCTTAGATTGGTGTTTATTTTTTCAATGTTCTTAAGTTACGTTTTGTCGAAAGTTCTGTTACGTAAATTTTAACTTTGTCTCAAGACATGTTCAACTATTTAACATTATGTAATACAAAGCATAAGTGTATAATTTAAAGTGTTAGATTTTTTAAATATATCTAAATTCCATATTTTATGGGATATTCCATATAGAATGGGAAGGCGGTCGGCCCAGATGGAATACCAGTAGAAGTGTGAAAGTTGCTGAGTGCGGATGGATGGAAGTGGTTGAGTTTATTTTTCGGTAAATTGTTGCAGGAAGAACAAATACCTGAGGAATGGTGCAGTAGTATACTGGTCCCCATTTTTAAAAACAAAGGAGACGTTCAAAACTGCAGCAGTTACCGGGGAATAAAACTCATGTCACATACGATGAAAGTCTGGGAAAGAATAATAGAGAAAAGAATGAGAGAAGAGTGTGAGATAACACAAAACCAGTTCGGATTCATGCCCGGTCGAGGTACGACAGATGCCATTTTCGCATTACGCCAATTGTGCGAAAAGTACAAGCGCGTGCATAAAAATCTGCACATGGTTTTTGTCGACCTTGAAAAAGGCGTACGATCGGGTTCCCCGTGAGGTTTTGTGGTGGGCGTTAAAGATGAAAGGCATGCCTGGGAAGTATGTGAGGTTAGTCCGTGCTATGTACAGAGCATCCCGTACATGTGTACGATCTGCCGCGGGAACTACGGGCAGTATCGATGTGGCGGTAGGGCTGCACCAAGGGTCGGCATTGAGCCCTTACCTCTTCCTACTGATTATGGACGCTTTGACGTCGGACCTGCAGGATGAGGCACCCTGGTGCATGCTCTTTGCCGATGACATCGTGCTTGTCGGGGAAGAAGGCATCGAGGTACAGAGCAGACTGACTGGGTGGCAACAGAG
Source organism: Parnassius apollo (assembly GCA_907164705.1). Taxonomy (NCBI): domain Eukaryota; kingdom Metazoa; phylum Arthropoda; class Insecta; order Lepidoptera; family Papilionidae; genus Parnassius; species Parnassius apollo. The sequence goes on from CAJQZP010000280.1 coordinate 2,430,980, forward strand.
GCTGGAAAGTGTTGGCTTGAAGATCAGCAGATCCAAAACTGAATATCTGTGCTGTGATTTCGGCGGTCTTTCCAGTCCTGTACCCATGTCGTTGGATGGCGCTATACTGCCTACCCGCTCAGATTTCAAGTACCTCGGTTCCCTCATTCAAGGCGACGGCGGAATAGATAGAGCTGTGCAGCATAGGATTAACGCAGGGTGGATGAAATGGCGACAGGTCACAGCCACAACGTGCGATCCCCGAATGCCAATAAGGCTGAAGGGGAAAATTTACAAATCGATCATCCGACCTGTCGTCATGTATGGAAGTGAATGCTGGGCCGTCAAGAAGAAGGATGAAAATAGACTGCATGCGAATGAAATGAGAATGTTACGATGGATGTGTGGTGTGACAAGGATGGATAAGATAAGGAATGAGTATATAAGAGGAAGCCTGAAAGTAGCGCCAGTGGTAGAAAAGGTGAGAGGAAGCAGATTGGCATGGTTTGGGCATGTGATGCGGAGGGATGAAAGTCATGTCACAAAACGAGTGTTGAATATGAATGTGGAGGGACACACGGGCAGAGGAAGGCCGAATAAAAGATGGATCGATTGTGTGAAGAGTGATATGAGAATGAAAGGAGTAAGTATGGAAATGACGGCTGATAGAGAGGAATGGAACGAGAAGATTTACTGCGCCGACCCCAGATAATGGGAAATGGTTTAGAGAATGATGATTTTATGTCCTCCAGTAGTGCTCCAATCAATAAGCGTGACATCTCACAAATTGATTTATGTAAATTTTTCCCTCGTTCAATTTATTCTAAGCATGACTGATCGTTTGGTTAGTATAAACAAGCCAGCAACTATATTAAACTATTCTTTAATAAGTTTTATTTAATTTAGGCCAGTATGTCTTATGTTTGACATGATAGAGCCACGCTGCGGATATATTATGGTTGGAGCACGAATATGAGTAGGTCAACTAGACCAAAAATAGCAAGACAATGCTGCTGTGTTTCGTATGGTGAGTGTACAAACGGGGGACACTTTTTACTGATTATAAGGCATTACATCGTAAAACTGAATAATGAAAATGGATCTGCATTTTGATACTTAATCGGGAATAAATTTAGTTGTCTTTAGGTCAAAGTAGCGACTTATCATCAGGTGGATTGTGTGCTCATTTGTTACCCTAATTTGATAAAAAATGCCTTTATCTTAATAGGTCCGCACATAGATATGACAAGAAACTTAGCAGCCGCAGCTAAATCATCCACAATAACCAAAAATACCCCCAATTTGCCGACCCAACGTGCCCTCTCCGAGTGCATGTTGGTAAACTGCGGTGAGATGGGTCTTTCAGCCCCGCTATTGCAGGTTAGTTGAAGTCTGTTACTATCATTCTATTCTTCTCCTTATTTTCCGTGACTCTAATCATGCCGCATCGCTGTTGGTTTTGAGGCACGGGAGAGAAGAGTGTCGCTTATGTGAGGTCGTCCCTACTCTAAGCTAAAATTGGACGGAATAGATAACATCCGCCTCTGAATTCGGACATCTGATGTTTTTTTTTTCTTTTTTTATTAATAACTAATCCCATACTAGAAAATTTTCCTGTACCATAGAGGCAGTTTACATACATTGATTTCACAAGGAGAGAAATCCAGACCCTCGTGGTATTCGAACCCGCTTCTCTTAGCGCCGGAGCTCAATACCAAGCCATGGAGTCATAGCTGCTTTCGAATACTTAATTTTCCTTGCCCTATGGCCTCATTATAATGAACTAGAAGGGGTCAATCCATTACATTGACTCATTTCCTCAGACTAGAAAACACTTAAGGACTATATCATTTATTTATTTATTTTATAAATACAACGAGAACACAGTCCACCTGATGGTAAGAGGATGCTGTTGCCCATAGACCTCTATATTTAACCTCGATTAAGAATTAAAATGCAAATGCGCTGTCACCTCTGAGGACTAAGATGGAATGCCTCAATTCCAATAAATATACGAAACACAGTAGCATCAAACTGCTATTTTACGCTGGTATTCTGTAAGAGCGCGGTCCCTTCCCGGTCGGGCCGACCCTTTCGTGCTACAACCATAATATAGCTGCAGCGTGGATCTACCACGTATTAAACAATAAGTTAAATATCTATATCGTGTTAATATTTTTTTTATTTCCCAGACACCTAATATCAAGGAACTACTAGAGACCATGGGCACCAGCATCTAAAGAAGGTTGCAGGTGCGGTACCATCCAGGTATAAGATTGAAATTATTTATCAATTCATTTCACCCGAACATATGATGGGTGGGGCCCCACCCATAGATTGCCTCATATTCCATAGTTTTCACGTTTGCAAGGCAGATTGGTAGCCGCAGTATTTTCTATTATTTTGAGCTATTACAAGAAAGATTCTGCTGCCAATCTTCGACTTTAGACGGAAACGACTTTCAAGGAATGAGGCTAAGATTGAACTTCTCTAACCTCTCCGACCAGTCTCAAATGAGACTAGGCATCTATGCTGAAGATTATAGTACCCACCTATATACGTGGTAGAGCCATGCTGCAGTTATATTAGATGTATAGTTGTAGCACGAATGCGTCGGCTCGACCGGGGAAGGACCACGCTCTCACAGAATACCAGCGTGAAATAGTAGCTTAATGCTGCTGTATTTCGTACGGTGAGTGTAGAGAACCGGCGACCCATTTTACTGGAAACGAGGCATTCCATCTTATTCCTCACGGGTGACAACACACCTGCATTTTGATTCGTAATCGAGGATAGATGTAGATGTCTATGGGCCACAGTAACCACTTACCATCAGGTGGACTGTGTGCTCGATTGTCACCCTATCCTATAAAAAAAAACTCACTTTCATAATCCGATGGAACGGTAATGTGACACGACTGAAAAGAGATTAGGCGCAGGAACATCGGCTTCATGTACTTTCAAAGGCACGTAGGTAAAACATCGCCATCCGCAATAATTGATTCTTGGCCCGACCTAGTATTTTACGACCACAACTTTTCGTTACTTATTAAACAAAAATCTCAAACTAGAAGACAAAAATTACAACCATTTCGAGTTTCATATCATTAGAAAAAGGTATTAGTGAAGTATCTACTCGGACCGACTCCTACACAAAAAATTAGCCCTACGAACAACTCGTTATGTTGTAAAACCCCGCTGCAGAGTATGCAGTAGCTGCCGTATGAATTGGATCAAATGGGAGAGAAATTGTTCTTTTCCTTGTGATAACAATAATCATTTATTACATTAAAAATTAAGAAATTAATAAAGTTCCTATAAATAGTAGTCTAACCTTTCATACGCATAATAAGTTAGTGTGATGTTAAACGCAAAAAAAGTGGTAATGTATTTACGAATTTGTAATGTAATAAATTCAGCAAATCATATGCCGTATACTTTTATAACTGCAAATAATTGCGTCATTGGAAGAGTCTAACTTAGACGCTATCACATAAAATCGTATAGATTAGTTATAACTCATCATTGGTTCAAATGTCTTAAAGATAAATAATGTAAACCTTACTTAGTGTCAATAAATTTATTATTTTTAATATTATTTTCGTCCTCAAGGCTGATAACGCATCTCTAATTTTATTTATAATCGTTAACTGATATATAATGTAGTTACTATCAGCTAGTAACTATAACTTAGGTGGACTGTTGAATCATTTTCGTCAGTTGAAGTGCAGTGAATATAGTAAGTATATTGTTCTACATAATTTAATTTTTCAAGTCGTCGCTGCTAGTTGTAAGAGGTTTGGTTCTTTTCCTGCTCAAAGGCTGAGTAATAGGCATACAGCGAGGAAACGCAGATACCACGGGGAGTAGGACTGAATGATAATTTAAATTATTAGTTTTAGTTTTTTATAGTTGTATAATATTGTATTTTGCAATGTTATCCTCTTCTAATATATAAAAATTTATTTTTGTTTGTTCGTATTTTATGCGCTGCCATACCGTTCATCAGATTGCGGTAACACTTTGTCAACAACTTGTAATTCCGCGAAGGTTATAGGCATTGTTTGACCCGGTACGTGGCGTCGTTGAAGATCCAGATATCAGCCATACGAAGATGGGGCAGATCGCTAGTGTAATACAAGATTAAAAAGAATGTAATTTATGTCATGACCTACATATTAAATAAAAGTTTAAACGCCTTGTCATCTTTGAGGAAGAAGATGAATTGCTTCATTAAACGTAATTGGACCGTGATTTGTAGCTTTCCTTGGGGGAGGCTCATGTTAAGCAGTGAACTTGTGGAGGACTGTAATGATGATGATGATGATGGTTTTTTATATAGGATAGGGTGACAAACCAACATGCAGTCCACCTGATGGTAAGTGGTTGCTGTGGCCCATAGACATCTACATCTATTCTTGATTACGAATCAAAATGCAGATGTTGAAACGTTGTCATCCCTGACGATCCGTTCAAATGCCTCGTTTCCAGTAAAAAGGGTCTCCGGTTCTCTACACTCACCATACGAACCGCAGCAGCATTAAGCTTCTATTTACGCTGGTATTCTGTGAGAGCGTGGTCTTTTCCCGGTTGAGCCGACCCATTCGTGGTACAAATATACTACTAATATAGTTCTAGCTAAGTCACCATAATATTGTTCATATTAAGATATATGACACAAGTTCATAAAACTTGAATAACACTTCACATTTACTTAATCATAACATAATATATTCATTGACAGTCTCATAATTTAGGCGCGTGGACACACAAAAACATGTAACAGCACACCGTAAAATTGATTTCTATGTAATCCCTTGTAATTCACGTTCACCTTGTAAGTCAAAGAACAACTAAAATGCAGTCAGAGTGAATTCAACTAGTATATATTTTACTATAGGATATAAGTAATCATTGTAGTATATCAATGGAATAAATGTAAATTGTTTTTCAAACATCTTTTGTCTCATTACTTGTATTCACAAATAAAAATAATTTGAATTTGAAAATTTTCAAAAGGTGAACCGTATGATCCTTGGTCCCCTCTTCTATAAAAAAAAAAACAAATTGAATAATGGTTTTACCCTGCAAGGATGGCCCGTTTGATCATAGGATCGGAGGAACTGTATATTAGACTATTTCATGATTTCTGCACAAGTCTTTGCGCAACGTCTTTAATAGCACTTTATGCACTGAGTGCTCTGCATTGTTTGTTCAAGCTTATCCAATATCCAAAGTCAATGTGTCAAGTTGGATATTTCTTGGGACGAAGCGTTAGGATACGAACCGTATTCACGATATATTTTTAGTTTTAAAAGAGCTCCTAGCAACATTTACACCTTAATTATTTTATAAATTCTTTACTTTTTTTTTACATATTTTAAAATGTTAGCAACTTCAATTCAGGACTAAATAATGAAGTATTATTTATTCGCCCGATAAATTTCTGAATTTTTTTTTTTTAGGAAATAGCATTTTAATTTACAAACAGCCAGTTTAAGCAATATAACAATGTTGTTCAAGATACTCTCGATATTTATCATATTCTGAATAGATCTGTATAACCTGGTATAACCATTTACCAATATTGAGATCTATTTTAATATCCATTATGAGAGAATCTAAGAGCTTTCGCAATTTTAAGAATCAATTAGAAATATAAACCAAAAAGTCGTATTATAATATGGATAAATTTTTGATTGATAATAATTTAAATTTGAACTATAAATTTTATTGCATAGAATCACAAAATGTTATTATACTATATTATTTATTTTTAGCATATTATAACTTAGTTATTATATTATGTGAAAAAAATTGTTATGTTGTTGGTAACAGAAAAACGAACAGTTTATGTCGAATTATCAAAACTTTCCATCAAAAATACTGCCTTGCATTTAATTATTTTTAATTTTTTTTAATTATTAAGGTCTGTCTGTGAAATATGACTAAGGTTAACAATAGTAACCCATATATCGCTAAGGAATAAATTAACTTGAATTTTAATTTGAACCACTTCAATTAAGCTTAAAATGCATGTGTTAGGAGCCGCATCGCGGGTTCGGACCCACGACTTTACCAATTTGCAGACCGCACACTTAACCATTAGGCTGCTGTAGTTTTTTAACGCAGATTTTTTTGCTTTTTTTTAAAGTATTTGTACAATACAAAAACTTTAAACAAAGGTTACATAAGTGGTCCTATTTCTTGATAGGAAACGTCTGGATCGGTACCTGTCCCATCAGCTATGTTTCATTTGTTAACTATTACAAGCCAGTGCTTAGCTGATATTCCATCTGATGGTAACTGGTCATGCAGCTGAAGTTTGCGTAGCACATTGACTTAACAAGAACTTATTCACACTTTCCTTAAAGTTAACACTCATTGTTGTCGGGTGGAAAGACAGATACTGTCAAATAATAATTTTTTTATAAAATAATGGTGACAAACGAACCTATAGTTTACCTGATCATTAGTGAAAAGACAAGCCACTCAATAGCGTTGAAATTTAAAAAAAAACTTGTAGGCTGTATAGCTCATATTAACACTTTTTGTGCAACCCATTAACACTTTAGTGTACGATGGTGATATAAAATTAAAAGTGTACGTGGTAGAGACATGCTGCAGCTATATTATAGTTATAGCACGTATGGGTCGGGACGACCGTGGCAGGACCACGCTCTCACAGAATACCGTTCGTATGATGTGTTTCGAAAACCGGAGAACCTTTTTATGGGAAACGAGACATTCCATCATTGTGGGTGACGACAACGTATCTGCATTTTGATTCTTGATTGAGGATAGATGTAGACGTCTATGGGCTACAGCATCCATTTACCACCGGTTGTACTCTGTATTCGTTTGTCATCCTTGTTAAATAAAAAAGAAAAAATTCCCATTGTATATTTTGCTAAGGACTATAGTATCGTGTCCTCAATAAAGGAAAGAATTTCGCCCTTAATACTCTTCATAAGAGTTGCGAGAAAACAATGTGTTCTTTACGCGTCTCTCGGGACTTACTTAAGTAAAATGACACCAATATTTTCACAACTAGAAGTCGACTATACCCTAATATGGCAATTTATTCTGAGACCGAGATCAAGTGTTTCGTTATTTATACAAGTGATAGAGATGAGAAAGTTAATTAGGTAAGCTCCGTGTGCGAAGATTAAATGGTATGTATTACATAGTTCGAAAAGCACCTCCTTCGCTCCTATTATTATCTACACTAAACTAAACCACTAGTGTACAACAAGTACTATATATTGTACTTTGTTAAGAAGCAAATGAAGAAATAAGAATAGTAGAAACCGTCTAATTTAAAACTCCAGTTTTAAATTGAAACACTTATCATTTTTATCGTGTCAAATAGTATGAAAATACTAAACTAAAGTTGTTAAGAATTACCTCGTACACATTCGCTCGATAAAATAAAATAATGTGTCTTACCTAGTCTGAAGGGCACCTCACGTCCTCCCTCAATTGCGTATACTAATCACGTCACCACTAATTCCAGCACCACTAATCCCAACACCACTACACTAGGAACGAACAAGAGGCGAAACACGTGTCGTATTATCGTCGATGGTGTGTCTTTCATAGTGTAGTGGTGTTGGGAGTAGTGGTGCTGGAATTAGTGGTGACGTGATTATTATACGCAATTGAGAGAGGGCGGGAGGTGCCTCTCAACGTAGGTCAGACATATCATTTTATTTTATTGAGCGGATATGTGCGAGGTAATTCTTACCAACTTTAGTATAATGGATTTACGCAAAGTAACGCCTGATTCTAATATTTAACATATTAGAAGGGCGAATTAGATTTTATGACTCCAGTAAATGTGACAAAACTTCAGGAAACACAGAAAAGGCAATTATAAATTAGACGATCTTTAATAAAATAATAAAAATACGAGTAAAACAACAACTATCTGTCAAGTTGTTGTTTTTCAAGCGAAACCTTCTTTTGAAACATTGTTGTTTGAAAATGTATGAAACGAAAAAACGACAGTTAAAAGAGACAAACATACAGTACATCTATAGGATTTAACCTGCGAGAGAATGAGATAGTGCCCAATTTATGTATGCGACGTGTTTGCAATAAATATTATTCACGTGGTTGAAAGAGGAAGGAAGGTGCTAATTAAACAAGGAATCACACCATATTTTGTTTGCAGACCTGTTCTGGAATAAGATGAAATACCCTAAAGAGTATTAATATTATACTGACTCTATACCCTTCAAAAAGGAATACGCTAACACCTGGTAAAGTGGTACTACCTAATTGGTTTTATATCATCGCTTGAAAATAATTTGAGTTCATTAATGTACAGTTTCTACTCTAAAGATTTTACGCTGTAGAGCCACGCTACAGCTAAATTATGGTTGTAGCACGCATGGGTCGGCTGGACCGGCGAAAAACCACGCTCATACAGAATACCAGCGTAAAATACTCGTAGCAGTTTATTACTGCTGTGTTTAGTATAGTAAGTGTTGAGAATTGGAGAACCTTTTTACTAGTAATGAGGCATTCTATCGTAGTCCCCAATGTGACAACATATCTGCATTTTGGTTCTTAATCGAGGTTAAATGAAAACGTAGTCTATGGCCAATAACATTCACCTACCATCAGATCTACAAAAAATGATACATAAAAATCTAGTATATTAAGAAGAAGAAGTGGTGGTTCGAAATTGTTTGAATGAGTTGATATCTTTTAATATAATTTTAGTTTTACGTATCATGTCAGAAGCACAAGAACAGAATGACAGAGTCGTGTTTAAAATAAAAGTAAAATTTTGAATAATTCCAATCATCTACGTAATGCTCACCAGAGGATTTCAAAAGGTTTTTGTGACTTTACAACAGTTAAATTAAAAAAAGTGTATTATATATTCGGTGTTCAAATTAGACAAGGGACGCCCGAGACAAAACCGACCAAATTTTAAGTATTTCAGGATTATGCCAATTGGAAGTCTGTAGTCTCAGTCTACCCCTCTGACTAACAGATGTTAGTGTTTATGTATGTGTATGTGTGTTTAGATGAAAGTGAATTATTTATTTTATAATTTTTATCAATACTAGCAAATGGAATTTATCGTGGTACAGCCGCGATGCGGGTTTATGGTTGCAGCACTAATAAGTCGGATTAAGAAGGATCATATTCTTACAGAATACCAGAATAAAATAACAACTTCATGTCGCCGGATATGGCATTGTGACTTTAGAGGACTGGCGCCCATTTTTAGTGGTAACGTGGCATTATATCTTACTCCTACTTCTCAGGGATGACAACCTGTACACTTTAATTTTTAACGAGGATAGATGTAGGTTTCTATGTGCTACAGCATCCACTTACCATCAGGTGGACTACTTTGTCACTCTTATAAAGAAATACTCGTAAAAAGGAATATATACCAACCGTAAAAAAATGGGCTCCATGGTGCAGTGGCATAGCACAAAGTGTCGGCGCTGAGGTCCGCGGCTTTGAATCCCGAACGGAACAAATATGGCCTACAAGTAAATGTTCCTGGTCTGGATGTGTGTCCTTGTGCAATTAACATAATATATAAACTGCCTCTACGATACAGTGGAAAATCCTAGTGAAGGGATAAAGTTTTACTAAGAAAAATCTAATTTATAATTTATTAACTTTGCCAGATTTTTTCGTTCTTTAACTAATGTTAACAATATTTTTTGGAAACATCTTATGTGTTATTTTTGTAATTACATGTATGGTTATTGCAGTATTCTTAATTCCGTCGCTACTCATAACATTTTCAAATAAGCTATATTTCACTTTTGCTGCACATTTATCTCATAAGCAAAATATAAAATAGTTTTATTTTTCCTCCGCGCTTTCATTTTATGTGTTTGACAATTCACATTGGCACGATGGACGCAAGTAATGATTTTTTTTTAATTTAATTATATTTTTAACATATAACTTTTATAAATTATGGCTTTCTGTGCTTAAACTTTAACTACGCCAAATCTTACACTACTCCGTGCGCGCAATGTGCTTAGAAGGGGTACATAATTTTATTAATACCAATCAAATAGTAAAGGAGATACATTTTTTACTGGTTATCACCTTTTATACTTTTCTTAAGCGTTCTTTTTTTTCATGGCGATAATAAGTTATTTTTTTAAACGTCATACACGCCATGCGTAATCCCCGATTGGGTAGACAGAGTCCATTGAGCAATGAGCCACTCTGACCTCGTTTAGTTAAAATATGTGTATATAGGTATAGCCCATCCCTTACACTATCACAGTCTAAACTACTGAATTTATTATAATCATTTTAGTCACTTTATACCTACATTTTTTTGGATAAGGGTGATCGTCCACACCGTGTCCCTAATGGTAAGTGCTTGCTGCATCCCATAGACATCTACATCTTTCCTTGATTACGAATCAAAATGCAGATGCATTGTCACCCGTAAGAGCTAAGATGGAACACCACGTTTCCAATGAAAAGTGTCTCAGGTTCTCTATAGTCACCGTACGAAACACAACAAAGTCAACAGCATATTAATGAATTTGAATTTGAACATTAAGCTGCTACTTTACGCTGGTTTTCTGTGAGAGTGTCGTCCTCCCCCCGGTCGACTCGATCTACATGTGCTACAACTATACTACTAATATAGCTGCAGCATGACTCTACCACGTACACACACTCTACCACATATAACATAAAAATTGCCACTATTTACCACTTTTGTAAAATATTTTGTATTAAATTATTAGAAAGCATCTAAGTGTCTGACATATAAATACTGAGGTAAAAAATACCTATTTAGTTTAATAATAATTAACTTTTATTTGATACCGATATCCCATTAGTTGCTTTTTCTACATAATTATGTATATATAGCATTTATATAAGTAATACAATTGGCACATTGTTTTTTGTTATAGTTCCACATAAACATTAGGCTTATATGTCTCGGATCAAAATGGGACTTAATTTTTATTTATTTATTAAATCTCTATTATATACCGTATATTAAGGATATAAAGAACGGTCTTAACCTCTTATGGCATTTTCTGCCAGTAAACTTTGAATGATTTGAAAAACTTTAGCCGGTGTTAACAATCACTTAATAACTTAATAAATAAGTAATAAAACTAAAAGGTATAATACAATGCAAATAAATGCAGTAAAGGTAATGAATAAATATACGAACTTAATATCTACTATATAGTAAAGAATAAATAACAAATCGATAAACGGTTACTTATATACAAAATCTTTAAATAATTATGATAAAATAATGGGACTTCTGTATATATTCATTTTAATTGATTACTTTACTTTTTATTTAAATAAAAAGGAAAAATACGTATTAATACTTTATTTTATATAACTACACTAAATACTAAGTGATAAATTCTTGTTAAAATATGAGCTAAATTAAACAATTTCGTTACTTTTTACTTGTCAGTGGAAATTTTTACCTGGAAATGTCTCTCAATCTGTTAAAAACGTTCACATAAAATATTTTCACCTTATTGAGTTAATATTAATGGTTCAAAAGCACTTTTAATTTTTAATTACGAACAAGAACACGAAGCGATTTTTTTTTTAATTTAACAACAACAATTACTTATTGCTATCACAGCACACTGAACATTTAGGCCACGATAAATTTTGATAAACATTTAATAATTTGAAACTTTAAAACGATGAAGATTTAATTTTAATAAATTCGACTTCTTAAAAATACATTTGCTTAATTTTATGGAGAATTGAAAATTCGAAGCTTTTCATTAAAGAAGCGTGACAGAAATCTAAATTATAGAACAAACAGCTTTAAAAAAATACTTAAAGGTCTAATTTCATTTGACGTGTTGTAGTTTTGTAACCGCGTGTTGCCGGGACACCTGTAGATTCGTTATTTAAAATCGGAAAATTATTAATTTATGACTACGCCATTTATTTTTAAATTGTTTTGCAGCCAGTTTTAATAGGTTGTTGTGAAAGAAGGTGAGACATATAGATAAAGGATTTTAGGGGTGAACGGGGACGCGGCTACCCCTACGCCGTCACGAAAGCAACTGAGCTTTGGTCCGTGCCCGGCAACTGAGAACCTGCAAAGCATTTTGCGATTTATCTTCCGATTTGTGCGTAGACTTGATAACAGTCTCGTATATTTTCAAACATTCTAACTTTTATTATTACGCTCTGCGAAATGAGCCAAGAAATCCTAGAGATTGGCTATTCGTTCGCGTTGTCAGACAGGTCTTTAAACGAAAATTTTCTGAAATCCGCCAAAAAATATCTGTTAAACTTGGACAGTAACAGAATATCAGCAATTTAAAATAAATAAATAAATACACTTGAAATTACTTATGAGATAATTAATTTTATGTAAGTAATATTGTCTCTAATTGGTACCCAAAGAAAGTTAAGATTTTTGTGAAAACCAACGTGAATTAATCGTTCAGATATCTTGCACCTTTGATGCTACGCTTTGCGTATATTACGTCTGATGAAAATGAAATAGTCTCAACATCATTCTACTCCATCACAAATCCACTGCTGAACATATGTTTCACCAAGTAATGCCACAAAGTACTGCCCTGAAGCACCTGCATTTATTGACTTTCAGCATCAATTACCAGGACGTCGCTCCTTTTGGCAGCGCCCCGCACTTCAATTCGCTAACAGGTACAAGGCTGCTAAAGAACCATTCAACCCCAAATAAATCGCCTTCCAATTGCCACTGAAATAGTATACGGCTATCTACTGGAAGCAATAAAAACATTTTGTGGTTCCAATAGTCGTCTCTTATGACACCTGCAGAATTAGACTTCCGTCGCCACATATTTACATGTAGGTGAAGAACGAATTATAAGTCACCTGGTGTTAAGTGGATACTGCGGCCCAAACACATCTAGATTTATTACCTTTTAAGAATAAAAATGCAGATGCGTGTTCATCCCTGAGGACTAAGATGAAATGCCTCGTTTCATCTTTTTACTGCAAAAAAATCTCTGGTTCTCTACACTCATTATATGAAATACAGCAGCGTCCAACTCTTATTTTACGCTGATATTCTGTTTCTATTTTAGAAGCGTGTAATGCGTTGTCTCCCTTAAGGACTAAGATCATTAGCCAAATTCTAGTATTTTTTTATATGATAGGGTGGCAAACGTGCACACAGTCCACCTGATGGTAAGTGGTCGCTGCGGCCCATAGACATCTACATCTATCCTCGATTGCGAATCAAAACGCAAATGTGTTGTCACCCGTGCGGACTAAGATGGAATGCCTCGTTTCCATTAAAGGCTTCTCCGGTTCTCTACACTCACTATATGAAACACAGCAGCATTAAGCTACTATTTGACGCTGATATTCTGAGAGAGCGTGGTCCTTCCCCGGTCTAGCCGAACCATTCATACTACAACTATACTATCAACTCTACGGCTCTACTACGTATAAAAATTACACTTACCATATGAAATACAGCACTATTTGCTGCTATTGTGCAAGTTTTTCTCCCATTTCGAACTCATTCATAATTGAACTCATTCAAGCTATGCACATAATATGCTGTAGTGTGGTTCTAAAATGTAACAAAATTACCAGTTGAAAAACTACTGTATAAAGAAGTAAGGCCGACTAAAAATAACAAAAAAATATTTCCACGCAACGTAAGCTTCAGAAGTCGGTGCTAAAAAGAAGACCCGACCTCAGAAGCTATACCGTGTTCTCTGTAGCCGGCTTTTAATTTCTTTTAAATATTTAATTTCTCTAATCTTTTAAGTTGGCTGAGGAATAACACAAAGTCAAGGTAGCTCAAGGTAATAACTATAGTATCTCGTCTAAACAAAACTAAAAATTCGTTCTTTCTTTTTCCACACATAGAAAAAATTATTTCTCCAAAGTATACTCGTAGAACCATTCTTTAAGTATAAGCTCTTTGATAAAAAAATCGTTAAGACCGGTTTACAACTGCCACAAACATCATAACACACATACAATTTTTTTATTTCCTATAATTAGTTTTATTGTCTGTTCTTGTAGTAAATTTGTTCGAATTATTTCATACAGTATGTAACAAATAATACATGGTCCTTTAAGGAACGTTTGGTTGTACATATAATTATTTGCGAAATTTTTGTGGTCCTTATTAAAGTAACTTTTATATTTTTGATAGGACAAGTAACTCACTAAATTCCATCTGGTGAAAATTTGTTATTTGCATCTGAACTAACAGACACGCTCATCGGTAAAGTCACCGGTTTATTATTTAACTGATAATGCACTTAGCGGGATCCGCAAGTATTTACAATTTATATATACTTGTTTAACTCTCCGTCAACTAGCCGTGTAGTGGCGGTTAAGAATATCCGCTACCCCATATCTTCCCGTGGGTGTCGTGTAAAAGGCGACAGAGGGAAACAGGCAGGAGATGGGCAGCAGCATCTTCCTGATAACAGCAACCGTACAACAAAAAACTGCGGTTGCCAACCCGCTCGCCAAGCGTGGCAACTATGGCAATATACCCCCCACGAAGAATTACACAAATAGACGACCTCCAGTCCACGGCGGCCCCGCTACTCCCGGCTACGGTGGCGGTGGCTCCCGGCCACGGTAACGGCGGGGCAGGGGGTGCTAAGAATCTCAGGTGGAGATTCGGTTGCCACCTACGACGACTCGACCTGGCAACATTTAACGCACGTACCCTGAAGACTGACGAGAAGATCCTGGAGCTGGAAGAAGAGATAGACAAGTTGCGCTGAAATATTATAGGATAATCCGAAGTCCGAAGGGAGGGGGAGAACACGGTGATTCTCGAATCCGGCAAATTGTTCTATCACCAGGAGGGCGACCAGTGGGCGTGTTGGATTTATCGTCCAATGTTAAAACGTTTTAAAGATTGGGAGTGTATTGACGAGGGTTGCGTACCTTATACTCGGAATCACCTAAAGGTATTCGCTGAAGGTCATACAGGTTTACGCGCCAACATCCCGATGAGGAGGTGGAGGAAAGGTATGAGGACATTTATAAAGCCATGCATTCTTCCAAAACTCACTATACGGTGTTAATGGGAGACTTCAACGCAAAACTGGGCACAAGAAGGAACGCTGAGCTGAAGGTAGGGAAATTTGGGATAGAGCAACGGAACTTAAGGGGCCAGCAGCTGGCCGACTTCATGGAGAAAGATGGATTTTTTATAATGAACTCTTTCTTCCAGAAGCGGCCCCATAGAAAGTGGACCTGGTCGAGCCCCCACGGTTCAACAAAAAACGAGATTGACTTCATTATGACGACCAGACGCCAACTGTTCAGTGATGTCACAGGGATCGCAAGGGTGAAAACTGGCAGCGATCACCGAATAGGTTAGAGGCACACTTAACCTAAATGTTAAGTTGGAGAGGTCTCATCTAATGAAGTCAACGCTCCGTACCCCTCGTGTTCTAACCCAGAATCCCGAAACCTTTCAGCTTGAGTTACGTAACCGCTTTCAGTGCCTAGAAGATTGCAATGCAGTGGATGATACGAATGACAAGCTCGTGGAAACTGTCCATGCGGTTGGAGCTAAGTTCTGGAAGACCGCCCGCAGAAGAACACAAAAGCTCTCCGATCACACTCTTAACCTCATGGCTGTTAGATGGGAAATGAGGCTGCAATCGTCAACAGATTTGACAGCATACACGTAACTGAACAGATAGATCTCCAAATGTATGCGGCGAGACTTACGCAAATTTAATACAGCTCGTATTAAAGAAGCGGTCGAGGGGAACCAGGGCTCCAAAGTCTTTGCCAGAGATCTGTCTGCCAGAAAGAGGCAAGTGTCAAAGCTGAAGAATGTGGCAGCATCGTTTCCGGGACACCTGAGATTTTGAGTGATATTGAAAGGTTCTATGGGCAACTCTACACATCATCGTTGGAGTCACACGCAAGTGTGAGTAACGATCCAAGAGCAAGTCTAATCCGACACTATTCCGATGATATCCCGGACGTCAGTTTGAGCGAGATTAGAATGGCTCTCCAGCACCTTTAAAACGGCAGGGCCCCAGGCGAGGATGGAATTACAGCGGAGCTTCTGAAAGCGGGTGGAACACCGGTACTTGAAGTCCTTCAGAAGCTTTTCAATTCCTTCCTACATGGTGGCACTACTCCGGAGGCGTGGAGCAGAAGTGCGGTGGTCTTGTTCTTCAAGAAAGGTGACAAAGCCCTCTTGAAGAACTACGAGTATAGACCGATATCCCTTCTGAGCCGCGTATACGTGCTGTTTTCGAGAGTCATTACGAATCGTCTCGCACGCAGACTCGACGATTTCCAGCCTTCCGAACAAGCCGGTTTCCGAAAAGGCTTTAGTACCATAGACCACATACATACCCTGCGGCAGATTGTACAGAAGTCCGAAGAGTACAATCTGTCACTTTGCCTGGCGTATGAGGACTATGAGAAAGCCTTTGATTCCGTCGAAATTTGGTGCTACAGTCTCCTCAGCGGTGCAAAGTTGATTGTCGGTATATTGAAGTGCTGAAGTGTTTGTACAGTGAGGCTACGATGGCTATCCGAGTACAGAACCAGAGTTCGAAACCTATCCAACTGCAGAGTGGTGTAAGACAGGGTGACGTTATATCCCCGAAACTCTTCACCGCTGCATTGGAAGACGTTTTCAAGCTATTGGTCTGGAAAGGATACGGTAGTAGCATCAATGGCGAGTACATCACTTACCTTCGATTTTCAGACGAGATATTCCTTATGACAGAATCGCTGGTGGACCTTAGCACTATGCTCAATGACCTCAATGGTGTCTCCCAACGGATAGATCTTAAGATAAACATGGACAAAACAAAGATCATGTTTACTGTCCATGTCACCTATGCCGGTAGTTGTTGGGAGCACTATGCTCGAAGTAGTTGACGAGTACGTTTACCTGGGACAAATAGTCCGACTAGGTAAGTCCAACTTCGACCGAGAGGTCAATCGACGGATTCAACTCGGCTGGGCAGCGTTCGGGAAATTACGACACATCTTCTCGTCAGGTATACCTCAATCTCTGAAAACTAAAGTGTACAACCAGTGCGTGTTGCCAGTGATGACTTACGGATCTGAGACGTGGTCCTTCACCGCTGGCCGTATGAGGACGCTCAAGGTCGCTCAGCGAGCTGTGGAGAGGGCTATGCTCGGAGTTTCACTGCGTGATATACTCAGAAATGAGGATATCCGCAGTAAAACCAGAGTGACCGACATAGCCCAACGGATTAGTAAGCTGAAGTGGCAATGGGCCGGCCATATAGCTCGAAGAACCGATAACCGATCGACGAACCGAAGGTTCTCGAGTGGCAGCCTCGTACCGGTAGGCGTAGTGTAGGGCGATCCCCCACTAGATGGAGTGACGACCTGGTAAGACATGCAGGAAGTCGATGGATGCAGATGGCTCAGAACCATGCTTTATGGCATTACTTGGGGGAGGTCTATGTTCAGCAGTGGACTTGCCAAGGGCTGTAATGATGATGAAGATGATGATGATGTTTAACTCTCTGATTAGACCAATATTGGTATTACACCTCTATCATTTGTAACCCGTTCTTAGTGAAATAGGATCATCTTTATTTAGTCAGATAAAAAGTAAACCTATTTACCCCAAGATATTCATAAATTCATTACAATATTAGAAGATAAACATATTCAGGGTTGGAAAATTAAGTCCAAATATTGCTTCCAATTACCATTTTTAAGGATTTAAAGTAAAGTTTATAGTGCAGATTAACGAAATAAATTAAACACACAGTATTTGAACTGTTATGTACCTACACACTGAATACATAGCTTCAGATTCAGATGTCTGAATGTTTGAGCTTTTGAGCGACAGTAGCCTAATGGCAGGGTGCGCACCGTGAACTCAAAAGATCGTGGGTTCGAATCCGCCATTCGACTACCGCCGTGAACCACTTCTAACACAAACGTTACAAGCTTACCAAGAATGGTTAAAAGCAATAGTACTAAGATTACTAATGCTTAAAAAAGAAAAACACTGAAAACATTCATTCATTCATTCATTACAGTTCTTCACAAGTCCACTGCCAACATGAGCTTCCCCCAAGGAATGGTTCCCACGGTCCTGAGCAACCTGCATCCATCGAATTCCTTACCAGGTAGTCGCTCTATCCAGTGAGGGACCGCCCTACCTACCGGTATGAGATTGCCACTCGTGAACCTTTTTTCAGTCTATTACAACTCGTATTCAAGTTATATTCATACCCCTAGAAATGTTATCTCTTCTACCTCTTTCCAAAAGAAAGATACTCAGATTATTGAGTTATATATATTGACTGTATTCAACTCAATAATCAAATATCCTATTCCATTCAAAGTGATCTCACTCCCATAAACTATTTATGAACAAAATTTGTCGCACTAACGCTAGCCTTTGTTCCTCATTCAGACGCTTTTTACAATCATATAACGACTATGAATTTGATATGTTTAATGGCCTCATATTTGTGCTTTAAGAATATATTAAGAATAAATAATAAATATTAGAAATCTTATATTTGAGTATTGAATTCTTTTTTTAATTCCCTTCAATCCCCATAAAATTCACATGCAGTCGCATGCGCCCGTCATATCCCGAGCGGTTGCATGCATACAAGTTTTTTATTTAACTTCTTCATAGAAGATTGTGCAAGAAAATAATAACTCTAGCAAAAAGAGATCCGACACGTCTACTCATGCCATCTTGTAAAACTGCATTATTCCAGAGGAATTGCCTCATAATGTGTATCAAGGTTTATATCAAAGTTCGTAAAAATATTCGTGAACAGACATTAAGGCGAATGAAAAGAAGTTTAAAGCAGTGGCTAATAAATACTGCCTTTTATAATATCAATAAATTCTTTAACCATAAATTATGATTTTATTTTTATTGATTTTGTTTAACTAGGTAAATTACTATAGATCCAGGATTTTGCGTGATACTTCTCAAATGAACAAAAATTAATTTTTCTATTTTTGTTATGTTTTCCTAAAAATATAAATATAAAATAATGATTTCTTATATTTACGCGAACACTACACATTGAAATAATACTAGTTTTTACGGAATTTATCGCGTATATTTAACTTTTTAAATACCCGACGTTTCGAGAGTTTTACAGCACCCATGGTCACGGGAAGGACTGAGATGTTCAACGTCCAGATGTCAACTGCATTTTTAGACCATCTTAACCGAAGAAGGTTGGTCAGTTTTTACCTTTAGTCAAGCGTAACGTCCCTCTGCAAGATGCAGGAGTGTACAAGCTTGATTGTGAGTGTGGTCTCTCCTACATAGGAGAAACTAAAAGATCAATTAAAACCCGTGTTAAAGAACATATAGCTGATGTGAAGAATCGACGCTCCGGGAAGTCTGCAGTCTGTGAACACGTACAGGATCGTCCCCGTCACTACATCAGATTTCCGCTAAAGAACACCGATTCCTTCCAAGGATGATTCGCGAGGCTATTGAAATCAAAAAACATCCTAATTTCAATAGAGAACTACCTAATTTCAATAGAGTGCTACCATCTGCTTGGGATCCTATAATTAATAAAATTAAATCCCAACCCAAGCATACAACTGCAAGACTTCATAACACCATAAGTTCATACTGTGTAGATCGGAACAAAAGTTAAATTTTAATCTATGGTAACCGCGGTTAACTATGACATCAGGGTGATGTGTCAGGGTGGTGATGTAAAGCGTAAAAACTAGTATTATTTCAATAAATATAAAGTGTTTATGAAAGAAAAAGAAAATTTATAAAAGTGTTTATTTCTAATTTTATTTTTTCTAATTTAAATTTGTTTTTTAACATATTTATTTTAAACAATTTTTACGCACGCCACAAAAGGCAAAACATGTGGAAACAAATATTGACTCTGTATCCATCCGTCTGTACCCATGTTTTAGCGAAATAAATGATTTGATTTGATTTGATTTGAAAAGTAGTCTCTAAATATAAGTATTTATGGGTGAAAGTGCTGTAGGTGGGTGCGGTCACATTTGAACTCTTAAATTTTGACGGAATATCGCCGCGGTCAAATTTGGACGCTTGCAGTTTGAGAGATCAACAGTTGTTTTGTTTGATAGTAACTCTTTATTCTTCAACTCTTTACTTATTGTATATAAAAATAAATTTGACGTACGGTATTGAATTTACATATTATACTCTCTTTTATAGTACTTTTATGAATACCTTCGCAAACTTATTTTTTAATATCTTAATAAATAACTTAAAATTAAAAAAAAATACATAAGAAAGTCAAATTGAGCTCCTTATTTTGTGTAATCAGCTTCAGAAAGGTTTTGTAAATAAAAATACTTAATAGAGAAGCTATTTTTTCAGGTTACTGTAAGAAAGCCGTAAGTTTTTCGTCTAAATGGCTCGTAAAGTGGGAGAAATGAAGTTACTCTTTTCTCCAGACATAGATTATGACCACTCGTAAAATAAGGAAATGTAAAAATAAGTAATATTATTTATTAATGTTGGTAATTTATAACACAATTTTCATGGCATAATCCCAACAGTAGTATAGCAGGGTTGGCCAAATTTTCTACATTTATAAATATAGATAAATTGTAGTATCTGTCTCTTATATCGAAACAACTACCTTTTATGGAACTGACGGGTGTTCCACATACTATTAAGACCAGGTTGAGACTGAAGAAGACTAAAATGGTTAACTATCCATTCTATTAAATTATATAAAAATAAAAGATTTCTAGAGGACTATGTTTCATTTGCACACTAATAAAAAAATTGCGGAACTTATTTCCGATTACGAATTCAACTGTAGTCGATGCGTATCTAACAACGTAGATATTTAAAAATACTACTCACAACTCACAGATTACCTCCTAAAATCTGTGTCACAACTCCATTTACTCTAACGCTCACAACTTATAATAGTGATAGTTTTTCTCTTATATCTCCATCAACGCCACTCTAGTCTTATGCTAATCTTTTTCGAAGGTAGGGTGCTCTGAGATACTCCAGGAAGATCTTATAAAACTTCATAACTGCTAAGCTCCGTCATCAACATCAAGTTATTTTCATTACATAAGTATACTACGTATCTTATATATAATATATTTTATTATACTTTAGTGATCTGCCACGGCTTCGCATGGATGGGATCTATTAATGTAGCGTTATTTAGATTTAAGATTAATAAAAAAACATTTATTTTATAATTTTTTCGTATACTCAACAAAAAATAGCTTTGTGGTTAAAATATAGCTCAGATACATCCTGGCATCGCTCTCTATCTGTTTGTAAAGTTTTAACACGATCGGTTCAGCCATTCCGAATATTAGCCTGAACAGACCAACAGACAGACAAATTCTCTAAATATGGTTATGCATGTCTTAATAGCATGCAAACCGCCCCTGAACTTACTGGAAGCTAGGTATTTCAATATCTATAAAGTGTGTGTGTGTATATATATATATATATATATATATATATATATATATATATATGTTCGTATTTGATGTATATGTATTACCGTTATTTCATTTTTTATATAGGATAGGGTGACAAACGAGCACACAGTCCACATCTACATCTATCCTCGATTGCAAATCAAAATGCGTTGTCAACCGTAAGGACTAAGATGGAGTACCTTGTTTCCAGTAAAAGAGGGTCT
Source organism: Parnassius apollo (assembly GCA_907164705.1). Taxonomy (NCBI): domain Eukaryota; kingdom Metazoa; phylum Arthropoda; class Insecta; order Lepidoptera; family Papilionidae; genus Parnassius; species Parnassius apollo. The sequence continues at coordinate 2,452,615 of CAJQZP010000280.1, forward strand.
CCGGATCTCTACACTCACCATACGAAACACAGCAGTATTAAGCTGCTATTTTACGCTGGTATTCTTTAAGAGCGTGGCCCTTCCCCGGTTGAGCCGACCCATTCGTGCTACAACTATACTACTAATATGACCGCAGCATGGCTCTACCATTTTCTTAGGTATTGTATAGATATTTTTATAGCACAATAGTCACAAACAAGCACATAGTCCACCTGATGATGTGTGCAAGCTGTGGCCCATAGATATCCTCTATTATATAGATATCCACATTTATCCTCAATTAATAATCAAAATGCAGATGCGCCGTCAACCCCGAGGACTAAGATGAAATGCCTCGATTCCAGTAAAAACGGTATCCAGTTCTCTACACTCACCATATGAAACACGGTACCATTACGCTGCTATTTTACTCTGGTGTTCTGTGAGAGCGTGGTCCTGCCTCGGCCAAGCTGACACATTCGTGCTACAACTATAATATAGCTGCAGCGTGGCTCTACCACGTAAAAAAATATATATATATATATATATATATATATATATATATATATATATATATATTAAATAGGTATATTTTATGTACTCTGTAACCATCTTCGTAGTTATCAATGCCCTAAAATTGACTAGCAGAAAATGCTTTTAGCATTAAGTGCGGATTTCGACCCCGGTATTTTTGTAAATGTCAATAAAGATTAAATAAATAATATCATTCTAAAAAAAATTGTTTATACAGGCCAATGACTATTAATTGGATACTTGTCACGCTTAGTTCTTATTCAATATGTTGCTACGTTATATATTTATACATAAACATAAGTATTTTATGAACAACACAACAGCGCAAAATAAGTCCCCTGCTGAATAAAGGTTTAATTGAAGAGAAAATGAAGTTTGATATTTACTCAAAAAATAAATAAAGTAATCTTATTTAAACATTAATTTTAACAAAAAGCCGACTGCGTTAAACAGTTTACCGAAAAGAGTAAATACATTCTATGTTGATTCTAAGGAAAACCCAAATGTTAAGATCTATCAAGCCGTTTAGGCTATAGAGTATAGAGCATGCCAAAGTAATACACATACATACGTAAACACTCGAAAAACTGTACCCTCATACTGATGCAGTCGGGTAAAAACTGATGTACAACAAGAAATTTTAGAGACAATAAATAGAAGAACTCTAATAAATACTATAGAACGAAAATCCTTAATGCCAATATCGATGGTTTCATTAGTAAATTGTACGAACAAACATAATTGCTGGTCTCACTGAAACACATGGCCTTGTGTTTGGCCATCAATTATCTTAATAAGTCAATAAACGAGGCTCTATCAGCACAAACCTCATGTATAAAAATGAGCTAAGATGGCCCAAAAATAAAACTATGGATTCCAAAATATGGGGGGGCCAAAATAAGACAGCCATATGGCTCAAAAAACCGACAACCTATAGAGAAAGAGAATTCTCGAGTTGCAGCTTTCAGCCGGTAAGAAGTGTAGGGCGAACTACGCTAGATGAAGTGACGATAAGGTAAGATACGTAGGAAGTCGATAAATGCAGGCAATGTGGCTCAGGACCATGATTGCGGCATTCCTTAGAGGAGGCCTATGTCCAGCAGTAAACTTGAGAAGGGATGCAATGATGAATGATCCCCAAATAAAATTAATAGTACCTAATACTTAAAAAAGAAACTCATACTTTTCTCACAAATACGATGCGTGACACAAGCATACACAAATAGCGGGGTAGGACCACGCTATCACAAAACACCGATGTAAAATAGCAGCTTAATGCTGCTGTTTTTCGTATGGTGAGTATAGAGAACCGGAAACCCTTTTTACTGGAAATGAGGCTTTCCATCTTAGTCCTCAAGAGTGACAACGCATCTGCATATTTATTCTTAATCGACGATAAATGTAGATGTCTATGGGCCACAGTATCCCTTTGCCATCAGGTGGACTGTGTGCTCGTTTGTCACCCTTATACTATAAAAAGTCATGCTGTGAAACTGTTACGTTACAGAGTAAACAAAGTTATCTCCTATTCTTCAACAGCAATAACTTAAATATTTCTTTTATTATAGGTAGGATTTGCCTTAGACACGCTTGGAAGCTGGATTAACGATCACATTGCCAGATGCCTCACCACTTTGATGCTGCTCTTCATTGCTGGTCTGGAATTTCGGTTACGGCAGCCAGTATCGACGGAGATTAGGCATCTGTGCAGGACATCATTATAGTGCCCAAGTGTATGCGCAAGCACAGGTACACCCACTATTCCCTCACCCTCATAGTCTGATGGAACATTAATCCGACACGACCGGAGAGAGATCAGGTGCAGGGCCAACAGCTTTGCGCGCTTTTCAAGGTATATGATGAAACTCCGTCAACTTTCTAAATCCAAACTGCTACTTTCTTGACAGAAAAGCCCAATAACTGATTTTGGCTCGACCCGGGTATCGAACCCTTATGATCAGCATTCCCGGTTACGACCTCTAGACCGACTATCAGTCAATGGTCAGGCCTCCCAAAATCGCACCCATGGAACGAAATAGTAGATTTTCTTATTCTGTCACGTGGCACAAAGTACAATAATATTATATATTACACTTCTTACCACGTTTACTACGAGGCTGCCACTCGAGAATACTTTTATTCTTGCGGTCGGTTCTTCGAGCCACATGACTAATTATGGGTCTCTATATTTGGGGATGTATTCACCAAAGAAGAATAATATTATACATATATTATTCTTCTTTAGTATTTAAATTAACAATAATTCAGTTTATTTAAGTGGCACACAGTTTTATCAATCCACCTGCTAAGCGTGGCAACTATGGCAAATATCCCCCCAATGAGACATAGATTGCCTTATAGGGGGAATCCCCATGAGGCAATCTATGTGGAGACCTATTTTCAGCAGTGTACTTTCGATACGCTGTAACGGTATGCGGCACACAGTAAACACTGCAAATATAGACGTCTTAATTACTAAGAAGGTTTTTGAATAGACACAGCGCTCGTCGCAAACAAAGTTGTTGATTCCGCAAGCCCCATTACACAAACCCCACTCGCCTTTGTTCGCTGGAAACGAATTTCCACTTGTCACGGCCGACGTGCTATTTCCATTCTATGCATTTTCACTATTGTCAGTGTTCGCACGTTTCTTTTACTCGAATATTAGGTTATAGGTGTGGTTGTTTTATGTTTAGAATTCACATTTTTGCTTAAGGCTTATATAAGGCCACAAAATGCCAGCGTGAAATAGCATTCCGAAAATAGTAAATTTAATACAAAATCATACTTTTGTCATTTATTATCTTCTCAACAATTGCCCTTGATCTTAGTTAAGTCAAGAGCGTACCGCTTCAAAAAAAACCCCTGACGTTATGCGTAACATTAATTTAGAGACCATAGACGAAAGTTTATCGACCAAATAAGCGATATATAGAAAGAAGAAAATCTTTTCTTCTTTCTATATATCACTTATATACATTATTTATATCAAAGTGAAAGGGAAAAGGTTGGGCTTACAGCAAAATTGCCTAAGGCAAAACTCATAAGAGTTCTTGGGCATACATTCATGTTCTAACATTGTCCTAAAATTAAAACTTATTTTTTAAACCCCAAACAGAAAAAAAATAAACGTAATTACATACTAAACACGTTTTGTTATCTTGCTCTGTTTATCAACAAACCTCACCATAAATATGAACAGGTTATGTCACTGGCAACACAGTGAATTAGTTAAAATGAAATCGATGCCTACAAAGGGAATACTTGACAATTCAAAAATATAAACCAAAACAAATTAACAATAAGTAACTAAAGAGAAATCATAATGTTATGAAAAACTGCGTTCCAATAATATGATCGTCTATGTTATTCATGGCCTGTGGGATATGAGTACCACATCACAAACACTATCCAGTTATAGTATGTATATTAATACAAATCACGTCACTTCTTATATATTGCAGATAGCCCAATTTAAGAACTCACTTAACCTAAGAGCCTGTTTAGCTAAATATACAAATGTAAAAAAGGCGTAACAGGTGTATCAAGATCACGCCAAAAATGGTTCATTACCATCATCATGATCATTACCAGCATCATCATCATTATTCCAGAGTATACGTATGTATGTAACTAAGAAAGAATATATATATTTTATCCATTTATTGGCTGGCAGGCACTTGTCCATTTCATATTGATACTCCACGTATTTAAATAATTTCGTAATGAGTACAATATAAGGGTGGGATAATTTTCCGGCTTTTGTCTTTCCATCAACAATCTGGGTGCCTTCAAGGCAAGTGTGAATAGGGTTTTTTTACGCTAAAACAGTGCAATGTAGTGATTTTTCCTCTTGCTTTCTGTGGGAGTGATTTCGTGAAAAGGGACGGAAATGTGCAACAAAAAGCCGGGGAATCGCGCGCTATTGATTTTGACCAATGAGCGAGCGCGCGGTGGTAGAATTGGCTATCAGATGATACCTAAGTAGTTAGTAAGATCGCTACTCGCACGTTTAAAATGTCAACTTATCGAGTTAGAAAGTTTTGTAAGTTATTAATTAGGATGCTAAGAGATTTAATGGATATTTTTTTACTTTACTCTAAATAGACTATTTCACTTAAATTTGCTATCGAGTTTCCTTTTGTAGTCTGATAAGACTGAATAAAATAAGTTTGTAGAGAATTTTTAATGTTGTTAAAATGTTTGTTAATTACGGAAGTTGAAAATAGTTGAGATTTTTTTGGAGATATTTTAATTATTTTAATCTCAAAAGAAAGGCTATTGTCTAGAAATAATTTTAGAATTATGAAAATCAGATAACCCGTTTAAAAAATAGCAAAATTGTGTAAGAGAAATATCAAAACCTGTATTATTTAAAGGAGTATTTCTCAAAGTGGGCGATAACGCCCCCTTGTGGGCTATGGGTTTGAACCTAAAGGGGGGCGTCAAGGGGCTCAGAAAAAAATTGGGGGCGTTGGCGTGGTTTAGGGGGCGATGGTTGATTTGGAATTTCATTTAAATACTATATATTTAAAAGTTTACGAAAATTAAAACCTTCCTACTACTCAATTTCGAATAATTAGTATATATTTCTGCCCTGTATGATGGTATATAAGAAATACTTTACAAAGATTTCGTAGGATACGTACGCCATACGCAATCAAGTTGTAACAAGTTTTTGTTAAATAACGCTATTGGTGCAATCCGGTAGCAATCGGCTGGTTCATCGATACTCTTCTTAACTTGCTCAGTAAGATTGAGCGTCGAAAGAGATAAACGAGTTTGTGCGTGTTTATCTTATTCCTGTCGGTTTGTGCTGTATTTAAATCCTATATAAAACCACGTAATAATTTATATATTTTCATTAGTGGTTTCACGCGCAATCTTTAAACAAGTATTTAAGTACAATACATTATTAACTTTATTTACATATTTGTAATAACTAAGCCATTCCGAAAGCAAAAAATAAGAGACGGCAATAAAATGCAGAATATATTAAATATGGATTCATAGAATATTCGACAAATCCATCTTTACCTTTGTGCCTTTTTTGTTAAAAATCATTTTCAAACGAAGCAATGAAGCCTTCAAGACTTCAAGATAATTTAAATAAAATTCATCCAGATAAGTAGGACAAAAATGAACCCATTTTTCAAGACCAAGCCAAGGGTATTAAAACTTTTTTCGGTAGCTGCTAAGCAAGCCGATGAAGAATATCATACAATATCACTTTATTAATTGCTTAAACAGGTAAACCACACAACATCGGAGAAACGTTAATTTTGCTGGCAATAAAAGAAATTATAACTACTGTGCTCCATAAAATGGTGGTAGACATAATTCGAAAAACTCTTTTAAGCAATAGTTCTGTGCAAAGACGAATTGATCGAATGAAAAAAACATTAAAGAGTCATGCAATTGTCTGAAGACTAGTAAATTTTCAATTCAGTTGGATGAGTCCACTTAACCAACTAAATTGTTGCTGTCTTACGTGAGGTTTATTTTGTAACTATTATTTGCTAGAAATTTAGAGACAGACACAAAAGGAGAACACATATTTAAAACACTGGAAAATTTTTGTGATGAAAAAGGAATTCCTTTGTAGAAAATTAGCTACTACAGATTGTGCTCCAGCTAAGATGGGGTGTCAAAAAGGCTTCATAGCGTACTTAAGAAACAAAATTCCAGATGTAATTGCTATTTATTGCGTAATACATCGACAATAATTGGTTGCTAAAAATGTATGTGAACGACTGTTTCAATCATTGCAACATGTCATCAAAGCAGTCAATAAAATCCGAAGCAACTCTTTAAATGACAGATTATTTAATCAGATTTGTGTTACAGATGATGAAGTTTTCAACCGATTGATCTTTCCCAAAAAATTGCGTTGGCTATCAAAAGGAAATGTGAGTTTCATAATTTTCCCCATTTATCAGTATCCTACAACAACGACGACTTGCTTGTCTACTGGTAACATTTGGAAAATCTCCACAGTAATTTCACTGCACGATTTCAGGATATTTTGAAAAAAAAATCAAAAAAACCGCAACACCGAGTTGAAGACCAACGCTAGATGTGATTGCACCTCTGTGCCAGTCGCGCCACAGAACAACCAAATAGTGACTGCTTTACATAGTACAATTCGTCACGCACCACCGCAGCTGCAATGTAGCGCCATTTACATCAGGCCTGAGTAAAAGGCCACTAGAAGATCACCGCCTAAGTAAGTGTATCTCCTTTCTTTCCTAGCGTGAGCTGTTCTCATTTGTTGCCGCTCCTTCCCTACTACAGCTCACGCTCCTACCCTCACCGGCTTATATATTAGATTGGGGCCCAGCAAGTGCATTGCCCAAAACCAACTACGTGCCACTTCCGTCATCTTGTCTGGTTATAGGGAATTACGCATACAGATCTCATATAGTTAACCCCGCATAATAAATTTTGGCCCAGCCCGAGAATCGAACCCGAGACCTTATAGCTTCACCATTTTGAGGTTCCTTCTTTCCGGATGCGAAGGGCAACCTAGTTACCCTAACATTTAGTGACAATCCGTTTCCAGATTCGAACCCAGGAACCATTAGCGTCACCATTTTATGGTTCTTCGACCCGGATTAGAATCGGGACAATTGGCCCCACCAATAGTAGTTAAGTCCGTAGTCTCGCTACCAAGTTCGTATGCTCACTTCCCTCTAGACTCGAAGCCACTGACAGACCGATTTTACTACTTACGTCACCTTAATGGCCGTTAAGTGATATGAATAACGAATCACATTGATAGATTATACAGACGATAAAGTAACGAAGACGTCCTAAAGGAAATCGGCTAAAGCCCGTTCTTAATTACGTGCTGTTCATCACTCACGGGATATGGGCGGCGATGTAATCAAGTAAGTTCACTATAGAATATAAAAAAAATCAAACGCTTATAAAATAAGTATTAATCATACAAGGTATAGAATTATGAATTTAAAACAATTGATATATTAGGTTATATTTTATAAGAAGAAAGAAAGAAAGAAAGAAAACATTTATTGCTCAAATACGCCACATATACATTTAAACCATAAACATAAAAAATACATATTAAAAAGAAAAAAAAGAAGAAGAAAAAAAATATTAAACACATCACACATTTTACGCACACAAGTGCGTGTGTAAAATGTACACGGCAAACAGACCGCACTCAGCTTAATGCCGCAGCCGATACGAGACTACAGCGCCGGTTTTCAGTAGGCCTGTAAATTAAGTGACGTGCGGACGTTCACACCGTCATTGATAGACTAATAATAATTAACATAGATTACATGAATGAACTAACTGGATCTAATACCAAGAATGTCCGAAACATTTTAAAAAGTATTGTTATCACCATAAGAGTCATGTATCTATGAGGTATCAGTTGGAAATAATATAAAAGAAGAAACACTAAATGATGGTACCCTACAAAAAATTTTTCTCACAGGTATATAATCATAACCATAATCTTAAACAACAATATTATCATTAGAAACAATATTTTAATAAAGTCAATAATGATTGCACGTTAAACATATACTTGTATCATAGTTATAATTAATAGCATGAAAAACACTTTTATTTCAGCCTTTAAGTATCAAAAAAAGTACTATGCACTCATATGCTTTCCGTATGTCTGTAATTATTTAGGTAGGTAAATATCAAGCCATAGCTTTTTGAACAATAAATAGATGAGTTTTATATTTTATTTTAAATGTATTTAATGTTTTCAGACTACGAAGCGGTGGCGGCAGATTATTCCAGCATTTAGAGGCAGAATATTCGAAACTTCCACGAAAGTACGTATAAAAATAAGTCATATACGAGTATATGACTTATTTTTATACGTACGAAATTTACGAATATTTTACTATAAACGATTGCAGCACGAATAGGTCGGCTCGGACGTAGTGGGACCATACCTCACAGAATATAATATTTATAATTATGATAATATATTTTATATAGACTATAGTCAATTAAATCTAAGAAATACCTTTTGACGTTTCACATTAATCATTCCGCAATAACTATGCACAAGCGTACTCATACGATTTATATATTATGAAGTTATCTATATTTAACTACAACGTGTTTGGTTTTTTTATCGCTAATTTAAATTCGAATCTATCAAACAAAGCAAAATATTAAAAAAAATAACCAGTATCAACTTTTTTACTTGACGTCGTTTCAATGACATGTCGCTATGTGCCTTACCGTAGTGTTTGGATGATTAAAATTCATTGATCGAATAATCGACAAAAAATTCAAATAATCGTTAAAAATATTCAAATAATCGAATCATCAATTTTTTTAATGTATTATTTAATTAAATTTTTATTTTTAAAATTCCTTAAATTACATGAATCATGAATAAAACAAATTTATTGTTTTTACTTTGTCAACGTAAAGGGCAATGGCGAACTCCCAAATAAATATTAGTTGACTTTTTTCTAGCGCCTACAAATGCCAAATATGTAGAAATATAGTTCAAGATCCTGAACATTTTTTTTCGGTGATACTACTGCAGGAAGTCAGGAATAAGAGATATTCCAGTCTAAACAAAATACACATCAGACTAGACTGTATGGTATAAAACGCCTTAACTGGCAAATCATTACAACAACAACTAGTCAATATAACTTTCATATAAGTTTATATAGGGTGGTTACTAGCATAGAGGGAATCCTTAAAGAACGCATTAGTATATATAGAAGAGTTTTCTGAATAAAATACACGTCAAATTCGGCTGCATGTTATAAGAGCTTTGTATGGCTTACTGACGAATCGTAATAACTGCAACAACTATTCAATTAAGTTTTGAATTGTGTATGATTATTTTTTCTATAGCCCATAAACTTGATTAGATAATACATAGTAAATTATTTTATTGATATCCGTAACGGTAACTTAAGTAGACGCTTAATAATTCCATCACCTATTATTTCGCCATTGTCCTTTGTGTAGTCAAAAAACTTATATACAAGGTCGCGCTGAAAAAACCTATACGTAATTTCAATCTCCCGCCATTTCGGGAGCTTACTGTGCGTAATTTTGTGATTTTGTGTTTGTCTTCTTGTTTTGGACTGTTTCTTCTATATTCGTTGAAGCATGTTCCTATGTCAAAAACGATTATTGGGTAAAAGTGGTAGAAAAACAAAAAAAGTTTATGGTTGACTTTGAGAGACATTAATTTTGACTGCATTGTACTGCATGAAAATTAAACAATAATTAATCTAAATTTCCATCTAAAACTTTTATAATTGTGCCTCTAGAAATAAGCAGTTACAACAAATACATATGAAGAAACTGATAAATCTTGTGTTTTAAATTATCGGTTTTTAATTTATTCTGGTATTATTCAAACCACAATATAAATGATTACTAACTCTAAATAATCGATATCGATTTTTTATGAATCGAATATTTTACGTTCTCATTTTTTCGTTGGCATGCTTGGTGCAATAAGTCTTACAGCTGTCAAAATGTATTTCTTAGATTTGGTTGACTATGGGTGCGTTTGGCAGAAAAAAGCGATAGCAAGCGCTTATAAGCGCTGAATTAGTTTTCGGCCAGGACACGATTGCTACTTCAGTAGTGCTGACACAATCCGCCATTTTGCTTATTTACTTTGTTTGTTTTGAAGTAGAGTTTATAAGATGTTTTTTGCAATATTAGTTTTAAGTAATATAATGACATGAATAAACATATACATGTTATTAAAAATTCATGGTTGGTAAGTTTTTAATATGAATACTTTACAAACATATATTTAAATTAGGTTAGGTTCCCCGGTTAAAACTAACATCGTGTCCTGGAGGAAAATAGCTACTTACGATTTGACAGCGCTTACCGCTTACGATCGCCATTTTGCTTACAAGCGCTTGCTAGCGCTTTTTTCTGCAAAACGCACCCTATAAGTCCATAGTCTTTGTCTACCGCTTTGAATGAGGGTTGGTGGTAGTAATAATATTAAGACATAAATCAAACTAAGTAAAGTGTTTTAGTATTTTTTTCGTTTATATACCTTAGTTCTTACGTGGTAGAGCCATGCTGCAGCTATATTAGTAGTATAGTTGTAGCACGAATGGGTCGGCTCGACCGGGGAAGGACCACGCTCTCACAGAATACCAGCGTGAAATAGTAGCTTAATGCTGCTGTGTTTCGTATGGTGAGTGTAGAGAACCGGAGACCCTATTTACTGGAAACGAGGCATTCCATCTTAGTGTTCACGGGTGACAACGCATTTGCATTTTGATTCGTAATCGAGGATAGATGTAGATGTTTATGAGCCGCAGCAACCACTTACCATCAGGTGGACTGTGTGCTCGTTTGTCACCCTATCCTATAAAAAAGTAATATGTTCAATATACTTTTAGTGGTTGCGTAAAGTTCTTATAAAGACATTTTTTTAAATGATTGACATTTTCTTAAAACTTGTTTTGAGAAATGAGATCGCCATAAGTATAAGAGATTAAACTTTCCTTTTCTTGAAGTCTATCGTTCATATACAGTGGTCCTATATTTAAAGTTTTGTGCGGAAACTCGCCGCAAAGGAAATAGGTTATTACGCTTACCAAGGCCATTCATGTTCCGGCTTTTTACCGCAGAAATACTTTTATATGGACGTGCTTGGTGTTAGTTTGAGCTTTGAAATAACACTAACTTTCTCGTAAATCGTTACTTGTTATATTACCCAATAAAATATGTAAAACTGTATAAAACAAATTTATTTTGGTGGTTTGCACTAAAATAGTTACGTACCAGACTGAATATGTATAATTTTTTTTAATACTAGTTATTAAAAATGAAATTATACATTTTTACCCGCGATTTTGCTTGCGTGGGCTTGAATTTAGAAACATCAATAATACTATTTCGTACTACAATAACCAAAACTGGATCACTTGTAGAAACATGTTGCTATCTTTATTAATGGAAATTTGGCAATGTAATATGCTACAGAAACACATGAGTGAGTTTATCAGAACTGCATTAATATCATACGTCTAGCAACACCTTTTTTGTATCGGGCATGTCTTCCGATGTGTCTTTATGAGGCCCTGGAATCAGAAATGCGTTATTTACATAATACTTTTAATCAAACCTGTTGTGAAAAAATAATGTTGAATTTCATGATCTTTATTATAATTTTGGTCTCATTGAATATTGACTATCACCATAATATACATGCCAGTATTTTTCTACGTTCGAGTAGACTTCAAAATTTCACGGTGAAAATGAAATAAAAACTAAATTCATGAACAGGAGCAGAAATCTACATAAGATGGGCAGCAGGGTCTTCGTAATCATAGCCAATACATAATATACAAAAATCTTTTTATTTAAGCTATAAGGATAATAATAGTTTTGTAATAATTGCAATTTTTATCAGTTTATTTATAGATGACAAACTAATACCTATTAAAACGTTTTATAGATTAGAAATTAAACTTAGAAACATCCCTATTTTATGATTTTAGATAGACGTCACTATTATCTATTTAAGCAGTAATTAGTTGCGATAAAACTTATATATATCTACTAAAGAGAAGTAACAAAAACTAAAAAATTAACGTTAGAATTTTCAAATCGATTATGAATTTAATTACCTAAAGATAAAAAGGAAAGTTATTTAAACATGTATTATTTAATTTATTAGAAACTGGAGGCAAAATGTCAATACTTTTTGTATTTGAAGTTAGATAGTACAGCCTTGAAAAAGTGAAATGTATATTGTCGGCGTAGTTCATTTTATTATGCAATGGTTAAAAACTAATTTTGGGCTTAAGTTTTTTTTTTAAAGAATAAGGGTGACAAGCGAGCATACAGTCCACCTGATGGTAAGTGGATGCTGTGGCCCGTAGACATCTACATTTACCATTGATTAAGAACCAAAACGCAGATGCGTTTTCACCCCTGAGGACTAACATGGAATGCCTCGTTTCCAGTAAAAAGGGTCTCCGGATCTCCAAACTCACCATACGAAACACAGCAGTATTCAGCTGCTATTTTATGCTGGTAGTCTGTGAGAGCATGGTCCTTCCCCGGTCGAGTCGACCCATTCGTGCCACAGGTATAATATAGCTGCAGCGTGACTCTGCCACGTATAAAAATTATTTATTTAATAACACACACATCAATCGTATAATATAGAAATTAACATCTAAAGGAATAAAAATACCTAACCCTCCTTTTTTGTAGACCCGTAATCGGATAAAAAGTAGCCTATAAGTTGCCCCGGTTCCCTAAATACCTATATAAAAAGTTGCATGGAGTCTGTTAAGCAGTTTTTGAGTGAATTGTGAACAACAAACAGACAGGCAGACAGACCGAGGAGACAGACAGACAGATGTTCTTAAAACAACTAATTGGGTTTCAGTGCCCTTTATTTAGTCCCCTTGACATGTTTTTACCAGAAAATATTAGAGTTACAGACACGACTTTTCTGCAGATTTAAAGCAATGCAACAGAGCAGATATATTTCATGCAGATATTTTGATTTTAAAATTGAATTTCTGTGTACTACTGCTAATTAGTTTTATATTCAATTTATTTTTATTTCATTTAAGCTTAATCTTCATTTTACGTTAATTACTAATTAAAAGTATAATCTAGCAAAAAAAAAAAATTATCACGCCGCACGCGCTTCGGTCTTCAAATGAAATCTTAATTAATTGACGTCTCCGTGGCGCTGTGGCTTAGCAATGAGTTACAGCGCTGAGGGCCGCAGGTTCGAATCCCGCACAAAACAAGAATTTGTATGGCCTAAAATTAATTGTGTAAGAATAATAACTTAACACTATTAAACATTAAATACAAAAAGAATATTAAAATGCCATATACCACCATAGAACACCATCCTAATAGTTGACTGTTAACACGTGAAAGTAAATCTAAGAGGTAGATACTATAACAAATCGCAGTCAGATTGCTAATAACAGTAAACATCTAGAATCTTAAACAAGTGACAAAAGATAAAGACAAACACTATGCAGTGTAGAGGTAAGGAGTACAGGCTCTGTATCCGTAAGAAAGCACCAAATAAGGGTGGCGTCACTGTAGCTACAGTCTAAATTTTAGAGAACTTTTTATAATGCTAGTTTTTACGGATTTTATCGCGTATATTTAACTATAAATACCCGACGTTTCGAGCGCTTTACAGCACCCACGGTCACGGGGGCGACTGAAATGTTCAACGTCCAAATGTCGTAGTTAACAGCGGTTACCATAGATAAACATTTAACTTTTGTCATGAGATCTTTCTGGGATTTTCCATAATCATCTCTTATAATACGGGACGATATGGTATGATGGGTTACCTGTACTGAAACTACACGGCGTTTTCAAATTTCGATTTAAATATCTTTATATACAAATCAGCGACGCGGCACGGCTTTGCCGGGGTGGTATCTGTTAAGATCATTTATATTTCGACTAAGACTATGATAGTCATCAATGACGATTTATTTTATCTATTTTCTACTAAGTGGTAGTACGCTTTTTATACCCAGAGGTCTAATTGGGTAGCTACCTCCATATCATAAACATCTTACTGTCGCCAAATGGCGGTTGCATGCTTTACTTTACGTAATGAAAATGAAATGGTATGATATAGATACAGGCTGTAAGGCAAGCCGCCTTGGTCTTCAGTTCCAACTGAAGTGATTAACGAAATCACAGCCCACCTGATGATATAATAATAATAATAATGTTCTCCAGACCGAATTTTGGCCACGGCAGCCAGCCTCAACGGAGGCTAGCCATCGGCGCAGGACAGGATTGTAGTGCCCAAGTGTATGCGCAAGCACACGTGCACTCTCTATTCCCTTACTCTCATAATCCGATGGGACAGTAAACCGATATGACCGGAGAGAGATCAGACGCAGGACCAACGGCTTTACGTGCTTTCCGAGGCACAGGGGTGAGACACCGCCAACTTCCTGACTTCGTAAAACTCCGAAAATCTCAATAATTGATTTTTTAATCCCGACCCGGGATTCAAACCCAGGACCTCATGATCAGCAGTCGCACTACTACAACCGCTAGACCAACGAGGCAGTCAATACCTGATGGCAAATGGCAAGCAATGAAGGTTACAGATAGGCTGTCACCTCTGAAGTTTAAGATGGAATACCTCCAGCCTACCGTAACACAACAGTACCCGCACTGCTCTTCGGAGGCAATAATAGGTAAGACGATGATACTACATAGCCAAACGGATTCTCTACCACCTTTTAAGGGTATCGGGCGTGTAAGTTTACATTTAAGTTAATATTTATAAAACACCTTCACAGTCTTTACGTTAGGCTATAGTCAAGCTACTGGAAATGTGGAATTTAGACCTAACCCATTCACATTTATAGGAGCATTGTGCGCGACCGAATTCGTAAGTGTTTGCTGTTCTGTACAATTGTCTGAAAGATTTTCCATTTCCCTCGACTGAATGTGCTATTTTATACCTTCACCTACTTTTCCTTCATCTAATATCATCGCCTCCAGATTTCTATGGAAATATACAAAATTAAACTGAAATTTCAAAAACTGTATTAAACAAAGTTTGTATAAAAAGTGTTTTACAATAGGAAAGCGATCACTACCAAGCTGTTTCTAATTTGTTTTTTTTTTTTGTTAGTTGTGTAACATATATGATTGTAAACTGATTTTAAATAAGTCTTGCTGGGTTTCTTGATGGTTCTTCCCAGGAAAGAGTGACTTAAATAAGTGCTATTTACAATCTCAATCAAAAAGTTTCTGTTTCTGTTAAATACAACGTTTACCATTTCCTGTTTTGCTAGCATGTTACCATGCCGTTGTTAAAACATCTTTGTAAAGAACATCGTAGTTATTAACCAACTTGAACGATACCGTTCTTTCATGAGTGAAATTGAATGAATGAATTTTCATGAATGAATTCGATTTTAGATTTCTGTTCAAATCATCTTTTCCAACTTTCTGTTTCGTTGTCACGTAACTAAACCATTGTGAAAAGATCGCCGTTGGTTATTGGCGGGCTTGAGCTATGTCGGTTAGTCTTTTGTTCTTTGAACTGTGTGTTCTATAGTTTATTTCATTAATGGAGCCGAAGTAACAAAGAAAAAAGTACTGACTTAAATTTTCATACTTCACGTGCAAACCGAGTTCTTTCCTCTTTATATCCACTACCCAATATTATCCTACGGGTGACGTTACAGGCGATAACAGGAAATAAATCAGGAAATGGGCAACAGCGACTTCCTATTAACCTTCCTATTATTTTTTTAATAAAATTAAAAAAAATCGTCAGCAAACGCATTTTTCACCCGCTTGCAAGCATGGCAACTATGGCAAATATTCCTCCTATTAGCCAAGCTAATGAAGTCAGAAGTCACGCCTAATGAAGTCAAGGCTCCATCCCCTCTTGCTCCAATCCAAAACCCCGAAAACTTCCAGCTCGAGTTACAAAATCATTTTCAGTTCTTGTAATACTGCAATTAAGTGGACCATATAAATGACAAGCTTGTAGAAACTGTATAAGTTTTGTAAGACCCGTCGCAGAAGACCGCAAAAACTCTCAGATCACACTCTTAATTTCATGGATGTTAGACGTGAGATGAAGCTGCAATCTTCAGTAGATTTGACAGCATACAGGTAACTGAACACAGAAATCTCCAACCGCATGCGATGGGACTTACACAACTTCAATACAGCTCGTATTGAAGAAGCGATCAGAACTGGAACTCCAAAGTCTTTGCCAGAGATCTGTCAGCAAGAAAAAGTCAACAGTCGAAGCTGAAGACCGAATATGGCAGCATCGTTTCCGGGACACCTGAGATTTTGAGTGAGATTGTGAAGTTCTATGAGCTTCTCGGATGAGGATGGTATTACAGCGGAGCTTCTGAAAGCGGATGGAAAATCGATACTTAAAGTCCTTCCGAAATTCCTTATGTCAGAATCGCTGGATATGCTCAATGACTTCAATAGTGTCTCCCAACGGATAGGTCTTAAGATGAACATGGATAAAACAAAAGTTATGTGTAATGTCCATGTCACACCTATGCCGCTGGTTGTTGGGGGTACTAAGCTCGAAGTTGTTGACGCGTATGTTTATTTGAGACAAATAATCCGACTAAGTAAGTCCAACTTCGACCAAGAGGTCAATCGACGGATTCAATGCGGCTGGGCAGCGATCGGAAGAAGAAGACATACTTTAAAACTAGATTGTACAACCAGTGCGTTTTCCCTTTGACAACCTATGGCTCTAAGGCGTAGTTCTTCACTGCTGGTCGTATGAGGGAGCTCAAAGTCGCTCAGCTAGCCATAGCCATGCTGGGGTTTCTCTGCATGATAAACTTAGGAATGAGGATATCCGTAGTAGAACCAGAGTGACCGACATAGCTCAAAAGATTAGTAAACTAAAGTAGCAATGGGCCAACTATATAGCTCGAAGAGATAACCGACGGGGAAGTAAGGTTCTCAGCTGACAGCCTCCTTCTGGCAGGCGAAGTGTAGAGCGTCCCCTACTAGATGAAGTGACGACTTTGTAAGACGTGCAGGAAGAATGAATGCAAAAGAATGCTCAGTGAATGCAGATGGCTCAGGACCGTGCTTTGTGGCATTACTTGGGGGAGGCCTATGTTCAGAATTAGACTTGTGAAGGGCTGTAATGATGACGATGATTAGTATTGGACAAGCTATGGGAGAGGTCTACATTCAGCAGCGTACTTTAATAGGCTGCAACTACTATAACGGAAGTTGTTGATTGCAATTTCAAGTGTTAAGTTATTTAACATAAACCAAGGGCGGCAACACATCAGAAATTGCCCTGGATTCATAGTTTTTATAGACGTTAGTAGTCACTTGGTGAGCCGAATGGACAAATTTTTATATCAAAAAAAAAATAGTAGTAGTAGTAGTAGTAGTATATACTTTATTGTACACCACACATATACAACGAATAAATACATTACAGAGAAAACTTAATATATACGTATGTACAATAAGGCGGTCTTATCGCTAAAGAGCGATCTCTTCCAGACAACCTTTGGGCTAAGGAGAAACTGGAATTAAGAACAGTAGGAGGTGGTGCGTTTTATGTTACACTTACATTCTAATATCTAAATAAACTAAACTATATTTTGTTAAAATACCACAATAATACATAAAAAATAATAATAATAAAATAAACATACATATTAATAAATAGGTTTATATATATATAAATATATACACATACATATATATACATAGATGATAAATAAATAAATATAAAACAAAAAAGAAAAACACAGAATAACTATCTGTTGCTAGAATTGGTTATCAATAACCACAAAGTGTGGTTGCGCGGAAAACCATTCGCGTTTTTTTATTTTGACGGTAGGAACTTGTAGAATCATTATTTCCTTTCCAAACAATATCATTCGTACCCTCCTATCGACACATCGGGGTGGTGGGGTGGGAGGGGAAAGAAGACGATTCTAGAACATCGCGTAATCACCCGAGCCGAGGATATATAAGACACGCGCGACCGATGCGCGAGCCTCTTCTCCCGCCGCAGTCGTCGTTGAACTACAACCTCCTCTTCCCGCGCGCTCGTTTGGAAACACCTCACTAGTGGAAACCGCTTTGGCCTGGAAGCAGTCGAGCTCCAGGAACCCGCCTCACCTCGTGTGAGATATCGTCGCGCACCGCCTCTCTCCGGAGTGTTCCAGAAGTCGCCGCTATAGTGATCGACAGGAAGAAGAAACCCCCGGTGAGTCAATATTCCTTAATTATACCTGCTTGCTAATAGTTTAACCCGCTCCAATCTGTGTTTTTTTTCCTAGTCAAGCAGGATTCCTTTCATCGATTCGACAAGTAATAGTTTAGTTTAGGGAAGAGCGAGTGCATTGTACCGCATGCTATAGTAGTCGCCTTATGTAAGCGTAGAAGCAATCGCATATACAGTCCACTTTAGTTAATATCTCGCGTAATAGGTTTGAGGTTTGACCGGGGAACTAGATTTTCGGCAGCCTTAAACACGTGGCTCCACCATTTTATGGTCACTTCGGCAGGATCTGGATTGGTGTTTAGTGGTTATCCAACCATTTTCTGGTCGAATTATTAAATTAATTGTTTAGATAACGCACTCTAATTTATAGAATAGACTTAAATAGTGTTCGTTTAAATTAAAATTTTGATTTGTTACTCGCAAACAGAATTATTCATTTAATAGCGCTCGTATTTGGTTAAATTTAAAGCTTATTAAATAATTGAAACGGCGTGATAGCAACCGTTTGATACGCTTACCCCACAATTTTATAAAATTATTAGGTTTAGCAAACGACGCGTAGCCTTGACTGCATCGGGCGCTCGATCTGATTACGTAATACGGCACGCCGAGTATTCATCCTACGTCGTTTATGCGTGTGAGATTAATTGTGATTAATATAACTTTATTATAATAATTTAAAATGGCAGTTAGTGGAAGTGAAATCAAAATTAAAACGCTTTATGCCAAGAGGGACATACTCTTTTCGCGTATGCAGAATATAAGTGATTATATAAAGAACATTCATATAGAGGCAGTACGGGAGGCCTTTTTAAATGAAATCGAAACGATAGATAATTTGCGGACAGATTACGAAAGAATATTAGATCAAATTAATCATTCGGAACTACAAACCGACCCGAAATACATAGTGAACTACCAACCGCTGCTGGCATTCGAAGATATGTTGTGTCGCGTGAAGAGAACCGCAAAATTGCTACAATCTCAAGGTGAAGCGAAGCCTGAAATGCAGGTACGCCCTCGTGACTCAATTAGGTTACCGCCAATAGATATTCCGGTATTCAATGGTGATATTAAGACGTGGCCCTTCTTCTTCAGTAGTTTTCAAAACAATATACACAACAACCCATCGTTATCGGACGCTGAAAAATTATATTACTTAATTAGCAAACTTAGTGGCAGAGCACAGTCGATCTGCTCGGGTTTTACACCTACAGCAAACAATTACGTATTAATATTTGAAACGCTTAAAACTAAATATGAAGATAGGAGAATGTTAGCTTCCGAATATTTGAACCAGATATTCGATCTTAAACCTATATCATCCGCGAACATCAACGGCTTAGAGCAGTTTCTCGATAAATTTGTGGCATCGGTGGCTGCACTTAAGAATTTGAAGTTTAATGACCTCATGGACGTGGTGTTTCTCCATATAGCATTAAAGAAATTAGACTCCGACACCGTGCGTGCGTTTGAAATGGAGCATCGTAGCTCGGAGATGCCTTCCTTTCATTCATTAGCATCGTTCGTGCGAGATCAAATAAAGGTGATGCAGCGCTCACCGAACGTTAAACAGGAGATTAAAAGGTGCGTCGACCGTAGACAGACTCAACCATCTAAAATAGCAGGGTCGTTAACTTACGTAACCGCTACGCCGACATCGCTCCAGCATACTTGTATAGTATGTAAAGATAAACACGGTAATTTATATAACTGTGCGACTTTTCGTAAATATTCACCAAGCGAACGTTATAAGTTAGTAAAAACAAACAACCTATGTTTGAACTGCTTAAGCGATAAGCATTTAGTTGCAAAATGCAATTCGAGTTCCGTATGTAGCAAGTGCGCCAGGAAACATCACACGCTATTACATTTTGAAAATAGCAACATAGCGGCGTCAAGTAAGGCGAATAAGGAATTCACCCCTACTAAGGTCAACGATTCTAGCGGTCGACCTGATGATGTCGCTCTGTGCTCATTGGCAAATATGGGAGCACAACCTCCTTCAACCGTGTTACTGGGTACGGCGCGTATTTTGGTTAGGGATTCGCGTGGAAACAAACAAAGCGTCCGTGCACTGCTGGACAGCGGAGCCCAAAATAGCTTTATAACACGACAATGTTGTCAGCGCTTAGGCTTAGTAATAAATAGGTCACTTTCATGTCCTGTAGTTAAAGGCATCGGAGGTACTAGTAAAGCGACACAGGGATATATAAATTTAAAATTTTATTCTCGGATAGATCGTAACGTTAACTTTGATATAAATGCACTAGTAGTAGATAGGGTCACTGAACGGTTGCCAACCGTTTCGGTTGACACCTCGGCAATGATTGAATTTAAAAATTTGACTCTAGCAGACGACACTTACGCCGTTCCTGGAAACATAGACATGCTCATTGGGGCATCGCTTTTCCCTCATCTTTTGTTAAACAATAAGGTCAGGGGCAACTCCTCGCATACCGCGCCTTACGCACTGGAAACCGTATTGGGCTATGTGATCCTTGGCTCCGCCCCCATCCTAGATAGTATTTCGGCAGCCTCTTATTGTGGTATGGCTGTCGAACCGCTCGAGTCGTTAGTCCGCAAATTTTGGGAGATGGAGGAGGTGAACGTCCCACCCATAGCTAGTTCAGATGACAGGATATGCGAGGAAATTTACGTCCGCACGACCGTTCGTGATCGCGACGGTAGATATAGTGTAGCGCTACCCTTTAAGGGAGATGTTTTATCTCTCGGCGATTCGCGTCAAATGGCGGAAAAACGTTTCTACAGCTTGGAGCGTAGGATGCTCGCTTCGCCCCAGTTAAAGGAAGCTTACGACGGCGTCATTAACGAATATATAAGAGAAGGTTACATATCACTTGTGGCTTCGAAATTAGATAACTACGAAGACACACCGTCGTATTTTATACCACACCACGGAGTCATTAGAGAGGACAAACTTACATCTAAATTACGTGTAGTGCTCGACGCTAGTGCTAAAACTAGCACTCACCTGTCGCTTAACGATATCCTCTATAGTGGGCAAAATTTACAGGGCAGTTTATTTGATATAATAGTCAATTTTCGTTTGTTTAGTATAGCACTATCCGCCGATATTCGCCAAATGTTTCTTTGCATAGGGGTCCGTGAATGCGACCGTAGATTCCAGCGCATTTTATATCGTTTCCACCCAAAGGAACCTCTAATGGTGTTAGAATTTAACCGCGTTTGTTTTGGTTTAAAGTCGAGCCCATTTCATGCGTTACGCACGGTGAGACAGCTCGCTCACGATGAAGGTCCCTCTTATCCTAAAGCTAAGAGGGCAATTGAGAGCGGATTATATATGGATGATTTTGTGTATTCGGTCGATAGCGTGGAGGAGGCCACCCTAACCACCGCCGAGGTTATAAGGCTCATGAAATCGGGTCAATTCGATCTTGTGAAGTGGACTAGTAATTCGCGTCCGGTTTTAGATACAATCCCACTATCACACCGTCTTTCGGCGATAAAGGAATTCGACGATTCCGATACACACAAGGTGCTCGGTCTGTGTTGGTCACCAGAGTCCGACGTGTTTAGCCTTAAGGTAAATCCGCCCGTAGAGAAATGCACAAAGCGCACAATACTGTCATGCGTTGCTAGATTATGGGACGTCATGGGTTTCGTAGCTCCGGTGGTATTATACGCTAAGCTTTTGATTAAACAACTTTGGTTATTTGAATGCGATTGGGATGACTCGCCGCCTGACAGCATTGTTCGATTGTGGCAGCGCTTTAGAGAGGAACTTCCTTTACTAAGAGAAATTAAAATACCGCGTCATATAAATGTCGATAGAAATAGCAGCATAACGGTTGTTGGATTTGCAGACGCCAGCGAGAAGGCTTACGGGGGGCGTTGTATATTTCCATGTCCAGAATAATGGTAGAAATTCGATTAGCCTCATTAGTTCTAAGTCGAGAGTCTCCCCCCCGTAAGGTTGTCTCTCTGGCGCGCTTAGAGCTTTGCGCAATATTAGTACTCACCAAGCTTATTACCACAGTTATCGGCGCATGTAGGGATAGAGTTCACATAGAAAGAATATTTGCCTTTTCCGACTCCACCGTCGCCTTATGTTGGGTTCATTCTTCACCCCACCGTTGGGATACGTTTGTCGCGAACCGAGTGGCCAAGATCCAAGACGAGTTAGAAACGCGGAACTTTTATCACGTGTCCGGTAAGGAAAACCCTGCCGATTGTCTATCCCGGGGACTCACCCCGATGCAAATAATGGACCACCCGCTTTGGTTCCATGGACCTTCTTGGGTTTACTTGGATCCCTCACAATGGCCAATAACCGATTTCGAACCTTCGTCAGTGTCACAACCGCCGGAAGAGAAGAGACACGCTCTAGTGGCGAACGTTTCGAGCGAGGTTTCTCCAATCATTGCTCTGGCGAACCGCTTGTCCTCTTGGTCGAAATTATTGCGTAGCGTAATTTACGTTTGTCGATTCGCGAAGCTTTTACCGCGACGTCCGTATGTCTTAGCATCCGATTACAACTATGCCGAGTCGCTAGTATTACGTGAACTTCAACGTGCGCACTTCTCTGAAGAAATTACAAGATTACAATCGAATAGAGCTTGTAGTCGCGCCTTTCAACGCCTTAAGCCATTTTTACAGGATGGGATTGTAAGGGTAGGTGGACGCTTGTCCAACTCGCAATTGAGTTTCGACCAACGGCACCCTATAGTTTTACCGCGTAAAGACCATATCATGAACTTATTAGTCGATTATCATCATAAATTGAACTCGCACGCTGGCCCCGATTTATTGATGTCGATCTTGCGTCAGAATTATTGGATTCTTTCTGCACGTAGTTTAATACGCAATCGGGTGCACAGATGTATAGCTTGCTTTCGGGCACGCCCCAAGCCGTCATTTCCGGAAATGGCGGAACTTAGATCTTGTAGAGTGATACAATCGGTAAAGCCCTTCACGCACACCGGGTCTGATTTTGCTGGTCCGTTTAAGGTCACGCTCACTCGCGGGCGTGGTATAAGATCCACAAAGGCTTACGTCTGCATTTTCGTATGTCTAACTACTCGAGCAGTGCATATAGAACTCGTTGGTGATCTAAGCACAGCAGGCTTTATGGGTGCATTTAAAAGATTTCTATCGCGCAGAGGCCCTGTAAGTAAATTATATTCGGATAACGGTACGAACTACGTCGGTGCAAAACGTATTCTATCGGAACTACATGAGCTCTTAGCTAGCAAGTATTATAATTCGGAGTTCGCTCACATTCTAGCCGAGAACCGCATTGAGTGGTCTCTGAACGTCCCAGCCGCGAGTCATTTTGGGGGCAATTGGGAGACTAATATTAAAAGTCTAAAGAGCCACTTATACCGAGTAATAGGAGATCAAATTTTGTCCTTCGAAGAGCTAAGTACGGTGCTCGCTCAAATTGAATGCGTAATGAATAGCCGCCCACTTTGTCGGACGTTATCTAGTGACCCCTCGGAACCGCTGGCTCTAACTCCAGCACATTTTTTGACTTTAACGCCTCTAAGGTATCTGCCCGCCGCGGATATGGATGAGAACAGACTTAGCATTTCCACACGCCACAAATTATTAGATCGGTTAGTGCAATCGTTTTGGAAACGATGGAGGATGGAATACTTGCATACTTTGCAGTCTCGGCAAAAATGGAACACAGCGACAGAGCCTTTAGCTGTAGGAACCGTAGTTGTGCTCACTAAGGAGAATACGCCGCCTCTCCACTGGCCGTTAGGAATCGTCGAGGAGGTCTTTCCCGGTTCCGACGGAGTAATTAGGATAGCTCGCGTTAAGACCACGGTTGGGTCTTACCTACGTCCTGTTATCCGTTTGTGCCCCTTGCCTCTTCCATAATTTAAATTAGCTTTCTAGACTGAAATTGTAGTTTAATTTAGGTAATCTTAGCGTTAGTTAGTTATTTGTTAGTCGATCTTAGCTCTAGTTGTTTAGTTATTTTTTTTTTGAAGGAAATCCTTCAAGGGCGGGGGGAGATGGTTGCGCGGAAAACCATTCGCGTTTTTTATTTTGACGGTAGGAACTTGTAGAATCATTATTTCCTTTCCAAACAATATCATTCGTACCCTCCTATCGACACATCGGGGTGGTGGGGTGGGAGGGGAAAGAAGACGATTCTAGAACATCGCGTAATCACCCGAGCCGAGGATATATAAGACACGCGCGACCGATGCGCGAGCCTCTTCTCCCGCCGCAGTCGTCGTTGAACTACAACCTCCTCTTCCCGCGCGCTCGTTTGGAAACACCTCACTAGTGGAAACCGCTTTGGCCTGGAAGCAGTCGAGCTCCAGGAACCCGCCTCACCTCGTGTGAGATATCGTCGCGCACCGCCTCTCTCCGGAGTGTTCCAGAAGTCGCTATAGTGATCGACAGGAAGAAGAAACCCCGGTGAGTCAATATTCCTTAATTATACCTGCTTGCTAATAGTTTAACCCGCTCCAATCTGTGTTTTTTTTCCTAGTCAAGCAGGATTCCTTTCATCGATTCGACAAGTAATAGTTTAGTTTAGGGAAGAGCGAGTGCATTGTACCGCATGCTATAGTAGTCGCCTTATGTAAGCGTAGAAGCAATCGCATATACAGTCCACTTTAGTTAATATCTCGCGTAATAGGTTTGAGGTTTGACCGGGGAACTAGATTTTCGGCAGCCTTAAACACGTGGCTCCACCAAAGTGTTAGGTAATGCTTCTTGACGTCACTTTTGAAAGTTTCCAAAGTTTGTGCACGTTGAATTTGGAGTGGAAGTTCATTCCATAACCTTATGGCTTGGCTCGTAAAAGAATATTTCATAAAATTTGTTCGAAATGAACATGGTTCTAGAATTAGTTCGCCGGCTGACCAAAGAACTCTATCAGGTCGATCATGACCAAGAAACTTAAAGTTTTCCTTCAAGTTGCTTGGAATCAAAGGATTGAACAACACACACTACAGAAGAGATACAGTTTGCAAATTCCGGCGAAAGCGAATGGGTAACCACTTGAGCTGTAAACGATATTCGGATACATGATCATATTTGCGCAAACCAAATATGAACCTAATTACAATATTTTGAATTCGCTCAAGTTTGTTCAGTTGGTCTTCAGTTAAATCGAGATAACTTGCGTCCGCATAATCGAGAATAGAGAGAAGTAAGGATTGTGCTAACATAATCTTAGTGGGAATGGGGAGAAAAGAACGTAAACGACGAAGTGAACCCATAGAAGCAAACACCTTTTTGCTCACTTGTTTTAACTGCTGCGACCACGACAAGGTAGAATCTAGATATATCCCCAGATTTTTTTACAGATTTACTGTAGGGTATGACAACATCATTTAATGTCACCGAGGGTAGGTTGTTCCAGTCAACTCTGGAGACCATCCCTCCACCACCAATAACTATAGCCTGAGACTTGAACGGATTAATTTTTAGACCATAACGCTGACTCCACTGGTTGATCGCCGCTAAGTCATTGTTGATGGTGGCAACAGCAGAAGGCAGATTTAACAGAGTTGACTGAGTGTAGATTTGGAGATCGTCTGCATACATGTGATAGAGAGAAGTAATATTTTGAGAGATAGAATTAATGAATATAGCAAAAAGTAAAGGAGACAGCACACCACCTTGAGGCACGCCAGCCCGTAATTCGCACCAAAATGAGAACTCATCTTCGATGCGAATACGCTGCCGTCGGCCGTAAAGATAACTATGAAACCAGCCAATCACCGGAGGAGAAATGTTAATAGAACGTAACACACTCAATAAGATGTCAAAATCAACATTGTTAAACGCATTGCTAAAATCAAGCAATACCAACACAGTGAGCTGTTTTTTATCCACACCTCGTCGAATGTCATCGGTAACTTTAACCAGCGCTGTTGTCGTACTATGACCCGATCGGAAACCAGATTGGAGAGGATCCAGGATACAATTTCTATTTAGGTAGAGATTTAACTGAAAGAAAACTAGTTTCTCCAGGAGTTTGGATAAAAACGGGAGAATTGAGATAGGACGAAAGTCGGAAAAATGCAAAGCATGGGCTTTTTTTGGAGAGGCGTTACAAGTGCACTTTTCCAAACATCAGGAAATTTTGAAGAGGAGATGGATTTATTCAAGATATGGGTGAGGATAGGAGTAACACATTCTAGGATAGGTAAGGTCATGTTACGACTAACATTGTCATCACCCACGGCATAGGACGAGATGGACAAAATGTTCTTTTTAACATCACTATCAGTAAAAGGAGAGAATTATTATATTATTCGACGATAAGGGAAAACATAAACATGTTTTTCGCAGCCGTTTCTTCCCAGCCAGATGTAATTAATTTGGAAACTGTAGTGTAACTAAAAACTTAGGTTTAATAAGTGAACTTTTATTTTCTTAAGTCTCCACGATATATCTCTATCAAAATAACGATAATAATTTATTATGTTATTTTTTATAGAATAAGTATAACAAACGAGCATACAGATAAGTGAAAGCTTTAACACATTAACATATTCATCTGTCTTTGATTATGAATTTAAATGCAGATCCGTTGGCGTTACTGAGAACAAAGATGGAATGCCTCTTTTCCAATGAAAAGGGTCTCCGGTTCTCCACACTCACCACACGAAATCCAGTAGCAATAAGCTGATATTTTACGCTGGTATTTTGTGAAAGCGTAGTCCTTTCCCGATCCGTCCGACCGATTCGTGCGGCGTGTAAAGATTCTGGGCTCATATTTAAATACCTCGTGTAGAGGCAAAACACGTGTCGTATCATCGTCAATGGTGTGCCATTCCTAGTGTAGTGGCGTTGAGAGTATTGGTCGTGGGATTAGTGGTGACGGGTTTAGTGCACGCAATTGAGGGAGAGTATTCTATTTTCCAAAAATCATTACACTCTACCTGTTTGTGAATTCCATCACAATCGGTTGATCCATTTCGAACAAAAGCCTGAATACACGTTTTTCTAAATGGGACACACGTGCAAAGACTTTTTTAAAATTGTTATTTATGTATGCAAATAACCCTCCGAGCTTTTAAAATTTTTAAAATGTGACAGACAAACACTGCAATTTTATTTATATAATATATTTGAAGATATTTTGGCTCGGGACTAAACCACAGAACATAAAAATTTCATTTTCTGAGTATTTTAGGTAATATATTAATACGTCTAAAAACTAAACATCGACAAGGTCAATGTCACAAACGCCCCGAACGCTTCGGTGCTCAGGGATACGTAATATGAAACGCAAAGCTCTCACTTGATCCTGTCCCTTGAGCATAATATTTAAGCTGCTTAAATGCTGTCGTAATTCTGATTTAAAAGAAAAGACGATATTTCTTTTGCTATCGTTGATACAAGACTACAATAATATTAATAAGAAAGGCTCTATTTATTCATTAGATACACAAACAATCATTAAGTCTGCGTGAATTAGTTAATTTTGTTTTGTAGCAAACGAGATGTTTGGCATACCTGCAGCGTGGTTTATGCAATGTCTATTTAATTTCGGTTTCTTATATAATACCCAAAAAATGTAATGTAATAAAATAATAGCTACTCGTAACAGGATAAACACAGGTTAAGCTAAACCCAGTACATCCCAAATATATTGAAGAAAGTTGCGATAAAATAAGCAAATGTACATATGACGAAGTGACTTCTGTGACATGTGTGATCTTCTTCTTCTTTCTTCTAGCATCTTCTGAAACACGAAATTGGCAGCAGTATCTTCTTGATAACAACTCAAAATAGTAAAAAGGTGTGGTTGCCAACCCGCCTGATAAGGGGGCAACTCCCCCCTATGAAGCAATCTATGCAGGAGGTCTATATTGAGCCGTAAACTTATATATATAAGTAATAGATATATTCTACTCTGTGAGAGCGTCTATACATAAACAAATTTTATATATTATGTTTTATTATGTGTGTTAAAACCACGATGTAGCTAAGTATTATATATGTTAGAACTGTAGTGTGGTCATGCTGCGATTATTTTATAGTTTAAGCATTAATGGGTTGACTCGACCGAGAAAGGATCACGCACTCGCAGAATACAAGCGTAAAATAGAGGCTTAATGCTGCTGTGTTTATTAAGCAGGCTCGAACATAAAAGTAAAAAAATATACATTTAAAAATAAAACTTATACATAATTTCGTATCTCATAGATTTTTTAATAATTTCTATCATGGAAAATTGAAAATGATATTAGACGGAATTACAACCGGATTTCACTCTGGTAAGTGAAAGCAAATAAACTAGTTTTGAATAGCGAATTCTGATTGTTCAGTATTGGTCTTAGTACACATCAATATGAAACCCTTCACATTGCTTCACAATACATATAGAAGCGTAATAAATTTATATTGAGTGTATGACAGTAAAATGAAATAGTCAAGATGCTCTGTGTATAAATGGAAAAATAATAATAATTGGTATACTGCCCTAATAAAATTCTATTTATTCTTTGCTCTGTATGTTCTGTTGTGGATTTGGTGATATTAAATTTAACATCGTCAATATTTGACTAATAGGTATTCTATGAACTAAGGTTGACAACGAGCACACACTCTACCTAATAGGAAGTGGATACTGTGGCTGATAAACATCTAAACACCTAGACTAATACGTTGTCTACCCTGAGGACTAAGATGCAATGCCTCGTTTCCAGTAAAAAAAGTCTCAGGTTCCTAACATTCACCGTACAAAACACAGCATCATTTAGCTATATACTACTATACTACTACTGCTATAATATTACGTTGGGATTCAATGAGAGTGTGGCCCTTCCCTGGTCGAGGCGACCCATTCGTAATACTACCATAATATAGCTGCAGAATGGCTCTACCACGTAAACGTGTTTCTGTCTGGTGATGACTCATATATTGACTAGTTAGGAGTAAAAAGTGTCATAAGTTATCGTATAGCTCACAATACGAAACACAGCAGCGTATTGCTGGTATTTTACGCTACTGTTATATGAGAACAGAAGACAATGAATTTGGACATGTAAACGCCAATCTGCAGCTGTATCCGTTGTGATAAATTATTAAGTCTTCTTTCATTCAATTTGACTGCAGATGTCTAGGGCTGAAGTATGTTTTCACCACTAGGTATACTGCTAGCGTATTCGTCACATTTATTAATTTAAAATGAAAGTTTATTCAAAAACACAAACTTGCTCACTTGTTGTAACCTAACTATGCTCTTTTAAACAATTGTATAATAAAACCCGTAAAAGAGGCCCGTCTGGCTACGTTGAATGTATGTGGGGCAATGAATGATAAAATGGATGAAGTATGCGATATGATGTATGATAGAGGAATAGATGTGTTATGCGTAAATGAGACGAAGAGGAAGGGGAAGGATGTCACTACACATGGCATGTATACCGCATACTGTATGTATACATAACTGGTCTGGTGTAGACGAGATCGAGCGGGCATGCCAGGGAGTAGGTATCATCCTTTCAGAAAGAATGGGCCAATGTGTGAAAGAGTATGAATGTGTAAGCCCAATACTGCTATGGATACGAATGAAAGTGGGCTTAAAGAAGTTGTTTGTGTTAGGGGTCTACGCCCCAGACATGTCTAAGCCCACTTATATCCGAGAGCAGTTTTGGGAAATGGTAAGGATTGTGTTAATGAAGTGTAAGGGAAATGAAAATATTATTATGCTAGGAGATTTTAATGGAGGGGTTGGGGTGAGGAGGCTTGGTTATGAAAGGATATTGGGAACGTTTGGTGATGAAAGTATAAATGAGAATGGTGAAAGTCTCCTCACCGTATGTATGGAAAAGAATCTTTTTGTGACGAACACTTGCTTTCGCCACAAGAGGATTCATATGTATACTTGGGAAAGAGGTGACGATAGAAGCATGATAGATTTCATAATTGTGGATGAAAGATTGAGGGGCGCAGTGGTGGATACAAGGGTTTACCGGGGTTCTAACGTAGGAACGGATCATTATTTGGTTTTATGCCGAATTAATGGTCTATTCAGGCGTTGGCGTCATCGGTCATCTGTGTCTACCACTGCGTTACAGCGTATTAGAACAGAAAGGTTGCAAGATGAAGGTGAGAGAAACAAGTTCAAATGTAGACTGAAAGAAAATATAAGTGGTTTGGATGAATTATGTATGAAGAAGTTAGACTTGGAGAATGTATGGAAAAATGTAAAGAAAGGTTTAGTGCATGCAGCTACCGAAGTATGTGGTGTTAGTAAGAGAAAGAATGAAAGGAAAAATAATACGTTATGGTGGGATGATGAGATACGTATGGAAGTTGAAGCAAAGAAGAGAGCATGGCTAGATTTACTAGCAACAAAGGCTGGTAATTCTAGTGGTACGAATGATGATATTGAAAGAAAAAAGGCGGTCTTTAGACATCTTAATAAGAGAATAAAAGAAGTAGTTGAAAGAAAAAAGCAAGAAAGAACGGATAAGAATGATAGAAGAATATCGGATAACTTCCAGGCAAATATTAAAATGTTCTGGAAACTGGTAAGGACTGCCAGGGGACATTCAAAACAGCCTATGATGAATGCTATAAGAGACGAGAACGGCTATATTCTGAATGATGAAGTTTTGAGTTTAAAGAGATGGAAGGAATATTTTGAAAGCGTGTTTATGAGTGAAGAGACAACATGTGTACTAAGTGAAGTAGAAACCCCGAAAGAAGAGGAAAGAGGTAGCGAGATAAGTATAGATGAGATAATGAAAGCAATGAAAAACATGAAAGCGGGTAAGGCGCCCGGATATGATAGAGTTTCACTCGAAATGCTAAGGGCTGGAGAGGAGGTGGTGGCAGGCCTGCTGCACATCTTGTTTAATTTATGCTGGGAACTGAAGCGGGTACCGGTAGACTGGTGCAAAGCCGTGATAGTCCCAGTATATAAAAGAAAAGGGTCGCAGCAGGACTGTAAAAACTACCGTGGCATCAGCCTTCTTAGCATTGTGGGAAAACTGTACGCTAAGGTACTGATTGAAAGGGTCATGAAAGAAACTGATGGAAAAATTTGGGATGTGCAAGCGGGATTTAGAAAGGGAATGGGATGTACAGATCAAGTCCTTTCCATGCGCATGATCGCGGAGAAGTTTCTGGCCAGAAACCAAAAGGTTTTTTGTGCGTTCATGGACTTGGAAATGGCCTATGACAGAGTGGGTAGGGATTTGCTATGGCAAACACTGAACTCATTTGGGTCGAGCGCTGGCTTGATACAGGCATTGGAGTCTCTTTATAGGGACTCGAGTGCTTGTGTTAGGATCAACGGGGTCTACTCGGACT
Source organism: Parnassius apollo (assembly GCA_907164705.1). NCBI lineage: Eukaryota > Metazoa > Arthropoda > Insecta > Lepidoptera > Papilionidae > Parnassius > Parnassius apollo. The sequence continues at coordinate 2,484,182 of CAJQZP010000280.1, forward strand.
GGTTTGACATCCATAAAGGTGTCAGAGAGGGCTGTGTGGCTTCCCCGTGGCTGTTCAACCTATTTATGGACAGTTGTTTGCAAAATTTGAAAGTTGAAGAATGCGGATTAAGAATGGGTGAGTTAACTGTCAAATGCCTTTTGTACGCCGATGATCAAGTCATTCTTGCGTCGTCGGCGGCCGAGTTGCAAATGATGGTTACATTAATGAACGGATCATTAAAAGAAAGGGGTATGAAAGTGAACGCAAGTAAGACGAAGGTTATGGTTTTTGAAAGAGAAGAAAGTAAAACGATTTGTGAAATAAGAATAGAAGGGGAGTTGATCGAGCAAGTAGATGAGTTTGTATATTTGGGCTGCGTATTTAGCAGGGATGGGAGATATGATAAGGATATAGAACGACGAGTGAATGCGGGAAATAGAGTAAATGGGGCCTTGCACTCTATTGTGAAGAGTCAAAATGTGTCGAAAAAGGCACGTATGGCAATTCACAATGCTATGTTGGTCCCTACTTTAACGTATGGTAGTAAAAGTTTGGTGTGGCAGAAGAAGCACGAGAGTAGAATAAACGCAGTAGAAATGCGGTCGTTAAGGGTGTATGTTAGGGCTGAATCTGAATGACAGGGTAAGAAATTGTGTCCCCCCCGAACGGGTTCCCGCCTTGTCGTGGCGGGGGGGCTTAGTAGCCGTGGCTTGGTCTCCCATGGTGAACAAAGAGGAACCCACGTGGCTGGCCCGAGGTGAAGGGCCGGCCTGAGGGGCGGCCACTCCGAGTGGGCTTGGGGAGCCCACTTCGGATGTGTGCTGGTGGATTGCAGCGAGTGGGGACTCGCGCACCCTCTACCGCTGCAGCCGAGGTGGAGTCGCGGAGGAAGAGGAGTGTTGGTATGGCGATGCGCCACTCGCCCTATCCTTCGCGACTCAAACGGGGCCGCACCGTTGATGCGGTGGTGGTGGGGCTGCGGGGGGAGAGGATTGTCGGTATTGCGAGGCGCCGCTCTCCCTACCCTCCGCAGCCGAATCTTGGTTGGCGGCGGAGCCATAGACCAGATCCGCCGCTGGGGTCGGGAAGGCTAGTACTTCTAAGTGCTCGTTTTTCCTGGTCCCATGGCCTTTGTGCATCGGACGCGGGGGCGTCTGTTGCACAGACGTAATTGGAGGCCGTGGAGGAAGGCGCGCCATGTGTTCTGGTGCGCCTTACCTGGGAAGGAGAACGGGGAGGAATTTTCCTCTCCCGAGGAGGTGCTGCCATGGGGCGGCAGGCGCTAGTAGAGCCGCGGATGTGTGCGAAAGCGTTCCCGTAGCCCTGCCAATATGCGACAAAGGTGGAACACCATGGGGTTTTAGTCGGTGCGAGTCCGACATAACCCGTCCTTGCCCCCCGCGAGGCGAGTATGCGTAGGCATTTCCCCCATGCAAAAAAAAAAGGGTAAGAAATTGTGTAATAAGAGAAGAGTGTGGTTTGCAAGATGATGTTGTGACCAGGATTAAGAAAGGAATGCTTCGGTGGTTTCATTATCATCATCATCATCATTACAGCCCTTCACAAGTCCACTGCTGAACATAGGCCTCCCCCAAGTAATGCCACAAAGCACGGTCCTGAGCCACCTGCATCCATCGACTTCCTGCATGTCTTACCAGGTCGTCACTCCATCTAGTGGGGGGTCGCCCTACACTACGCCTACCGGTACGAGGCTGCCACTCGAGAACCTTTCTTCCCCATCGGTTATCGGTTCTTCGAGCTATATGGCCGGCCCATTGCCACTTCAGCTTACTAATCCGTTGGGCTATGTCGGTCACTCTGGTTTTACTGCGGATATCCTCATTTCTGAGTCTATCACGCAGAGAAACTCCGAGCATAGCCCTCTCCATAGCTCGCTGAGCGACCTTAAGCGTCCTCATACGGCCAGCAGTGAAGGACCACGTCTCAGATCCGTAAGTCATCACTGGCAACACGCACTGGTTGTACAATCTAGTTTTTAGAGATTGAGGTATACCTGACGAAAAGATATGCCGTAATTTCCTGAACGCTGCCCAGCCGAGTTGAATCCGTCGATTGACCTCTCGGTCGAAGTTGGACTTACCTAGTCGGACTATTTGTCCCAGGTAAACGTATTCGTCAACAACTTCGAGCATAGTGCTCCCAACAACTACCGGCATAGGTGTGACATGGACATTGAACATGATCTTTGTTTTGTCCATGTTCATCTTAAGACCTATCCGTTGGGAGGCACTATTGAGGTCATTGAGCATAGTGCTTAAGTCCTCCAGCGATTCTGCCATAAGGACTATATCGTCGGCAAATCGAAGGTGAGTGATGTACTCGCCATTGATGTCAATACCGTATCCTTTCCAGTCCAGTAGCTTGAAAACGTCTTCCAATGCAGCGGTGAAGAGTTTCGGGGATATAACGTCACCCTGTCTTACACCTCTCTGCAGTTGGATAGGTTTCGAGGTCTGGTTCTGTACTCGGATAGCCATCGTAGCCCTACTGTACAAACACTTCAGCACTTCGATATACCGACAGTCAACTTGGCACCGCTGAAGGGACTGTAGCACCGCCCAAATTTCGACGGAATCAAAGGCTTTCTCATAGTCCACATACGCCAGGCAAAGTGGCAGATTGTACTCTTCAGTCTTCTGTACAATCTGCCGCAGGGTATGTATGTGGTCTATGGTACTGAAGCCTTTTCGGAAACCGGCTTGTTCGGGAGGCTGGAAGTCGTCAAGTCTGCGTGCGAGACGATTCGTAATGACTCTCGAAAACAGCACGTAGACGCGGCTCAGAAGGGAAATCGGTCTGTAGTTCTTTAAGAGAGCGTTGTCGCCTTTCTTAAAGAACAAGACCACCGCACTTCTGCTCCACGCCTCTGGAGTAGTGCCACCATGGAGGACGGAATTGAAGAGCTTCTGAAGGACTTCAAGTACCGGTGTTCCACCCGCTTTCAGAAGCTCCGCTGTAATTCCATCCTCGCCTGGGGCCCTGCCGTTTTTAAGGTGCTGGAGAGCCATTCTAATCTCGCTTAGACTGACGTCCGGGATATCATCGGAATAGTGTCGGATAAGACTTGCTCTTGGATCGTTACTCACACTTGCGTGTGGCTCCAACGATGATGTGTACAGCTGCCCATAGAACCTCTCAATCTCACTCAAAATCTCAGGTGTCCCGGAAACGATGTTGCCACACTCAGTCTTCAGCCTTGACAGTTGGCTCTTTCTGGCAGACAGATCTCTGGCAAAGACTTTGGAGCCCTGGTTCCGCTCGATCGCTTCTTTAATACGAGAAGTATTAAAGTTGCGTAAGTCTCGCCGTATGCATTTGGAGATCTGTCTGTTCAGTTGCCTGTATGCTGTCAAATCTGTTGACGATTGCAGCCTCATCTCCCGTCTAACAGCCATGAGATTAAGAGTGTGATCGGAGAGTTTTTGTGTTCTTCTGCGGCGGGTCTTACAGAACTTAGCTCCGACCGCATGGACAGTTTCCACGAGCTTGTCGTTCATATCGTCCACAGCATTGCAATCTTCTAGGCACTGGAAGCGGTTACGTAACTCGAGCTGAAAGGTTTCGGGATTCTGGATTAGAGCACGAGGGGGACGGAGCGTTGACTTCATTAGACGAGACCTCTCCAACTTAACGTTTAGGTTCAGTGTGCCTCTAACCATTCGGTGATCGCTGCCAGTTTTCACCCTTGCGATCACTGAGACATCACTGAACAGTTGGCGTCTGGTCGTCATAATGAAGTCAATCTCATTTTTTGTCGAACCGTCGGGGCTCGACCAGGTCCACTTCCTGTGGGGCCGCTTCTGGAAGAAAGAGTTCATCATAAAGAGTCCCTCTTTCTCCATAAAGTCGGCCAGCTGCTGGCCCCTTCGGTTCCGTTGCCCTACTCCAAATTTCCCTACCTTCAGCTCACCGCTTTCTCTTGTGCCCAGTTTTGCGTTGAAGTCTCCCATCAACACCGTGTAGTAGGTTTTGGAGGAATGTATGGCTCTGGAAATATCCTCATACATTTCCTCCACCTCCTCATCGGGGTGTGCCGAGGTTGGTGCGTAAACCTGAATGACCTTCAGCGAATACCGTTTGGTGATTCTGAGTATCAGGTACGCGACCCTCGTCGACACACTCCCAATCTTTACAACGTTGTTGACGAGAGATTTGTGGACGATAAATCCGACACCTCCTTGGGACAGATGGTCGCCCTCCCGGTGATAGAACAAGTTGCCGGACTCGAGGATTGTCGTGTCCTCCCCCTCTCTTCGGACCTCGGATAATCCAATAATATGCCAGCGCAACTTGTCTACCTCTTCTTCCAGCTCCAGTATCTTCTCGTCAGTCCTCAGGGTGCGTGCGTTATATGTTGCCAGGTCGAGTCGTCGTAGGTGGCAACCGAACCTCCACCGGAGATTCTTAGCACCCCCTGCCCCGCCGTTACCATGGTCGCCACCGTAGCCAGGAATAGCGGGGCCGCCGGGGACTGGGGGCCGTCTATTTGTGTATTTATTCATTGGGGGGTATTTGCCATAGTTGCCACGCTTGGCGAGCGGGTTGGCAACCGCAGTTTTTTATTACGTCACAGTTGTCATCAGGAAGACGCTGCTGCCCATCTCCTGCCTGTCTCCCTCTGTCGCCTCTTACGACACCCACGGGAAGATATGGGGTAGTGGATATTCTTAACCGCCACTACACGGCATCATCATCATCTATATAATATAAGCATCATCTATATTCATTTGCGGATTTTTATTTTGGTTTTCATCCAATAGTGGGTAACATTTAACTATTATAAATTTATAATTCTTTTTATTCGTGATACTTGTTTTAACATATTATTGTAATTTCCACTCTGTAATAAGTAATAACATTTACAATTGTATATATAAATGTTAACCAATCAAAAAGCTAACGGTTAACACACTACTAGTATCATCACAAAATATATGTTATAAAATATAGTGCAATTTTAAATAATTAGTGGATTTTTATGAAACATGGTAAAATCAATTTACCATAGATAACTACCTATATTTACAGATTAATTTATGTTTTGTTGGATCTAAAAACAATGATTTGTTTTTTTTTTTTTTTAAAAAAATTTCTTAAATACTCTATGACTAATTCAATAATGGAATCAAATATAACCATGACCGGCCACAACAGCCGGTATAAAACCCTCACTACCATCTTTTTTTCTTACATAAAACCATTCTGAATCCACATCAGTCTCACTACCATCACCTTGCACTAGCGTTACGACGTCACCTTTATGCACAGTTAATGTTTTATTTAAAACATTCCCGCCATAATCACTGTTAACAACTAATAACGTCTGTCTTTTCACACCATAATTAACTTGTAAATTCTCCTTCTCATGAAGTCTATCGATGTTTAAGCAAATAGATTTGGTTTTTAAATAAAGCGTATCAAAATCCTTTTCCGCGCAGGAAGTTTTGAGAATTTTTTTGAGTGCGTGGCTTGGTACGTGTTTCCGAACGTGTCCGACCGCGAAGTTGTTCTTTTTCCATGTCCGTCAGGTTGCCACATGGCTGCGGGTAAATATCAGTGCTGCTTTCCCAGCAAGGAGTTTTCTTCTGCACCGAAGTTTTATTCGGCAATATTCCTAAAGGTAGACATGCACTGTACAACACATAGCCCTCGTGCCCATGTGGCGTCTGTGCATAAACCCACTGCTGATTCTTGAACACAGCGTTAACGACTGTACCCAGAGGTAGCGTCAGCTCGCGTTGACAATCCTTCTGCGTCTGGTACAGCGTAGTTAGGAAACGCTATTACCACTGGAATGTTGCCCGGACGATCAATGGTGGCCGCACTTAAGAAACTGTCCAAATCTCTAATATCGTATCCAAACTTGGCACCCTTCTTTTTTCTTCTGTGACGATGCCGGTGTTTCTTCCTCACATACTCTTCGGTTCCAACGCTAGTATCCGAGCAAGATTCTCGGCCATTGAACTCTTCACATGCGTTCCTAAACCTGAGGTTATGGTAATGTTCATTGCGACCTACAACTCTGTTCACGTGCGTCTTATACGTAGTAACAAAACGTTCACTTTCATTTATTTGATTGCAGTTCTTCTCTAAGTAGCCCGATTTGTTTTTTAATCTGTCATCGCGCAACACTTTAGCCGTCTCCAGGTTATCCTTGAGGACCCAAGTAAGGGATATTCGGTGGTTTGGTCATGTGGAAAGAATGAATGAGGAAAGAGTGACAAAGAAAATTTATGTTGCAGAAGTGAATGGCAGAGTCGGAAAGGGACGTCCTAGGCGAAAATTTATCGACCAAATTGGCGATTTATTGGAAACGGGCCAAATTAGGAGTACCGTTAACCGACGAGCATGTTTGCGTAGGTGTATGGATGTGAAGGAGGCGAGAGAGGTGTGTCAGGATCGTGCCAAATGGAAATCTGTAGTCTCAGCCTACCTCTCTGAGTGACAGGCGTGAGTGTTTATGGATTTATGGATTATGGATTACGTAACAAAACCCCGGATATCAATTAGAACGGACCATAGTGTTATGCGAATCCTGCTATAAAATTTCTATTTACGCGACACACCGCAGACGTGCCACATTAATACGGTAATCCACGCTCTTATTAGCACGCTTTCAATTCAAATAAAACGGCTTTTATTAATTATTAGTTTGACCTGTAGGTATCATGTATGATTTATTCGTTAAAACTCAATATAGTATAAAAAATAATCTCTTCCCGTCATCTGAAAGAACTAACTTTTAAATCTCGCAACGTATTTTGAAACGGTTTCCATCAATAGACAGAATGATTCAAGAGGGGAGTTTAAGAGAAAAGGTGAGAATTTCAAAGATTTGCCTGGCAGGCAGCGCTTTTGTGAAGTTTCAGAAATTACTCGTGCGAAGACGGGGTCGATCGCTTATTTCTTTAATAAAGAATAATTTACAAAGTTGAACAATTATATCTAAAACATTTAGAAACAACACGCTAGCCATCACTTTAGTCCCAGGGGTTATTATCATCTAAACAAACATCATCTTATAAACAGCTTTTTTTTAACGTTTTTTTTTTACAGAAGAGTGGGTAATCGAGGATGCTACTCACCTGATGATGCCGACCATCACCCATAAACAACTGTATTTGTGAACAACTTTTAAACAACTTTCAATAAAAATAAATTACAATATTAAGTACGAGTCAAACTTTATTATTGAGCATTACTGAAATTCTATTTGAAATTATTTTCTCTCATTATAACTCTAAAAACTTGGAAAACTTTTTGTATACAGTTATTGTTACCATTACTCGTTATATTAACAAAGTGGAAAAGTATTTTGCCTCATTTCTTTTTTATATTTTAACATAAAGAAAACAAATAAAATTATATAAATTCGACAACTCCGTGGCCCAATGGCTTAGCGATGAGAGACTGCGCTGGGGCCGCAGGTTCGAATCCCGAATATAAATAAATGTTCTTGTGCAATTTATGTTTGTTAACTGCCTCCACGATACAGAAGAAAATCCTAGTGTGAGGGTAACGTTTTAAAAAAAATACTTAGGCCTATCAATTGCAGAATTTTTTGTACAATTGACTATGAATGAAATTAATAAATGAAAAACGAGCATACCGACCGTGTATATGATAAATGGAAGCTGTGGCAGACCGATACCTATTCTCGTTAAATGATCAAAATGTAGAGAAGTTGTCACCACTTAGGCCATGCTTTGAATTCCCCGTTACCAGCGAAAAGGATTTTTGATTATCGTCGCACACCATTAATAAACACAGACCCATTGTGTTAATAAATGCTATATTGTGTACTAAAAATTTATGAGAGCGTAGTCCTAACCCATACTATTCGTGCTGAAACCATAAGATTATATTTACAACATAGCTCTACCAAGTGAGAAATATTATGACAAACTAGCGAACCTTCCTGGCGTCGCCTGGGTAAGCTACCTATTAATTTGACATTATTCAGCTTTCAAATAATCAAAGCCCATTTTTGTAAATGCATTAAATTTTCATATAAAATATAGCCTAGATAACTTCTTGCACAGCTCTCTATCTGTTCGTGAAGTTTAATTACATCGGTTCAACCATACAATACAACACAATACCCTTTATTGAACACTAAGAAAACAACATAACAAGAAACAAACAAAAACAAAAACAAAAGGCGGTCTTATTGCTATGCAGCAATTTCTTCCAGACAACTTAAACCAGTCCGGGATCTTATCCCGGACCAACAGACAAACAGGCAGACGAAAATTTAAAAAATGGTTATTAATATCCTGGTGTTGCTTGATAATAGGCAAATATTTCAGCATTACTGACAGATACTTTAATTTTTTAATAAATTGGGCCGTGTAATGATGAATCCGGGATCAGGGAGTCCGGTGGAATTAAGATCGTCAAATGTTGCGTTTACGGTTTATTCTGTTTAGGGCAAATAACTGTGGAAGAGGTTCATGTTTGTTTTAATATTATAATTAAAAACAAGCTTTTACACATCTAATAATTTTATTACTTATCATTATTATTCAAAAAAACTAATTTGACAAAAGAACTCACAGTCCACATGATGTTATCTACTGCAAAAAAAAGAAGGCTACTAATGCATTATAACTTTAGAGTACTAAGATGGAATGTACCTCACAACCTACTAGCTTTGGTCGTTAGGAACCAAGTTAGGAGGGAAATGAGGCCAGCGTCGAAAGAGGAAAGACGACCTATCATTTTAGTAATTATATACAATACAATTCCAGCTATAATTATATTCAGCGATATGTCATGAAAAACGGTAACTCAGTGACAAACGAGCTCACAGTCTACCTGATGGTGAATGACTTCCTCAACCTATCAGAAAGATGTCCTAGAATTAGTAAAATCCCGACGGACTTATATGAAGTTATAACATACCTATCTATCTATTACATACAAAAGTCAACTGCTGAAGATAGGTCTCCCCCATGGAATCATAGGGAGTATTTTGCCATAACTGCTACGCTTGGCAGCCGGGTTGGCAACCGTGGTCTTTTATTATTTTGTGTTGTTACCAGGAACATGCTGCTGCCCATCTTCTGGTTCAGTTTCCCTCTGTCGCTTTTTACGACACCCTTGGGACAATATGGGTATTGAATATTCTTATACCCAGTGGGAGGCCTATGTTCAGCAGTGGACTTTAATTGGTTGCAACGGTAAACGTTAACATGTCTTATAGGCATGCAAGTTACCCCCCTGAACTCGACAAAAGACAAGTATTTCGATATCAAAGACAACTAATTTTTTTAAATAAATTATTATTCAGTGGGGTATCTATATAGTTTTCTCATCTGGTTGGGTTCTATAAATATATAATTATAAATTAAAATGAAAAGATAAATATACATAAATATCAATAAAATAAAATAAAATACATAAATAAATAAATAAAATCCCAACCAGATGGAAGCCCTCGGCAGGGGAGACCAAACGGCCGAGGATTAGAAGGAAAGGGAAAGAAACCGGCGGACGAGGCGGGCGGTATCGAGGAGCACCGACTTCTGCATTTGAGCCCGAAGCGGTAGGTCACGGAGTCCCAGTCGCCTCAATCGACCCGAGAGGCTGACTGGAATTAGCCCATTCGCAGAGACGACTACAGGAATTATTTCGGCCGGCATACCAGCCCACATGTCGGTCACCTCGTGAACCAGGTCCAGATACTTTGTTCGTTTATCTGTTTCGGTTTTCACGAATACTCGTCATACGGAATGGTAATGTCGACCAAAAATATCCTTGACTGTGCCCGGTCCAATCAGCACAATATCAGGCTTATTCGCAAGAATAGTCCTGTCCGTGATGATGCCCCGGTCCCAGTAGAGCCTGGCGCGGTCATTTTCGAGCACGGCTTCCGGCAAGTACTTGTAATACGGCAATTTATTTATTTTATTTATTTATTTAATCTTTATTATACACCTTATATACTAAGGGATATAAAGGGCGGACTTAATGCCTTATGACATTCTCTGCCAGTTTCCGGTCCACGAGACCGTATTTCAGAGCGAGCTCCTGGTGTAGAATTCTGGCTACTAGGTTGTGCCTGTGCAGTTACTCAGAGTTAGAAAGCGCCGAACAACCGGAGATGACATGCCTAAGTGACTCCCCGGGATGGCAACAAGCTCGACAGACGTCGACAGTGTTATTCTTTAGAATGTGTCTCCGATTGTTGTTGGTGTTAATAACCTGAACCTGCATTGCACAGACAAAACCCTCGGTTTCCCCGAAGTGGTCACCGAAACGTAGCCAGTTGAGGGAGGCGGCTGTATCTACGTGGGGCTCATGTAGACCCTGTACCCTGTAGTACCTCCCGTGGAGCTCCTTCTCCTTCCATAGGATCTCCCGGTCGGAAATGCTCTGTACTACCGGGTCCTGCAATTGCTCGTTGGCTAAGGATAGAGGGGTATATAAAACGGCGTAGGGTAGTAACGACCCCATCGCCCGCTGACGTAACGGTTAAGTGACAAAACCACTACGTCAGCGCAGTCAGTCAGCACCTTACCAAGAGGTGTTAGTGCCGTACCTCGGTAAAAATTGAAGGTGCAAAGGCCCGCTTGTGCACATAGCCCCACCATGAAACGGCGCCGGGTCTGGGCATCTCCTGTTAAATGACGCCCACCACTATGGATGATGGAATACGGAAGAACGCGCAAAGAGCCGCTGCCTGGAGGTCGCCAGGGCGCGTCTGGAGCTGGCGCTGGACGCGATAGCATGTGAACCGCCAGCCGAGCGAGAGGTGCTGCATGACCACCCATCAGCCACACGCATCCATCATCTCCCCCACCTGCATTGGTGTCGGCAGGGTCTTCGCGGGCCCAGCAATCGGCACCCGCCACTGGTGGAGTACGCCGCATACGATGGACAATCGAAATGAATACTAACGCATTGCGGGCGTATTTTAGGGCGAAAGGGGGAGAAGGTTTGGCGTATCGGTCCAGGATGCATCGTCTTTTTGCTGAGCTGGAGCCATCTCTAACCGTCACAGAGCAAAACTTGGCACACCGAGTTCGGTATCTCTTGCGCTCAAATATATTTGATGTCGCCGAACTCGAATGGCTACGACGTGAGGCTGTTCCGTCATTCAATGAAAATGCTACGGCTGAGGATGCGGCGCCACAAATTGCAGAGCAACCCGCAAAAGTAGATGCCGCCGTGAATACCCCAGTTGTAGTTGATTCAAACGATGATGGAACAGTCGCCCAGGAACTGGAATAAGAGCATATGAGGAGAACATTGGAAGAGGCGATTGTGGAAACGCGTAGTACGGCTCTCGAAAATCGACCGCGATTTCCCCGCATAGCCCTAAGCAAGCGGAATCGGGCTGTCGTGAGGGCTCTAAACCCAATGCTGGTGACCTATTTGGAAGCCAGCCGGGATCTTTGCGAGACGAACTCAATTCTTGCGCAGCACTGGCAGTATGCCGTATTATAGGCGCCAAACTTTCCATGGTTGGACGCGCTACTGGACAAAGTAGCGCTATCCCAGCCTGGAGAATAAGAATTGAATAACGTATCGCAAAGGCTAGGGCCCTCATCGGCAGACTGATATGCTTCAGGTCAGGCAACAACAGGCCAAGGATTGTGCGAACCGTCAGGATGGCGTTTGCTGGGACAAATGTCAGTTTGTCCCAGCCGGATATAATGCAAAAACTGACGGAGCGCATAAACCACCTGAAGCAGAGAATCGCTGCTTGGGGAAAGCGGATTCGGCGAATATACCGAGAGGTCGACACGGTTCAGCCAGAATCTTCTCTTCCAGAGTGATCAGAAGAGGCTCTATAAATCATTGGAGCGACCAATGGTAAGTGGAACGGGCTCAGCACCGAATCAGGCCGACACTGTCGCATTCTGGAGCGAGTCCGTAAGCCACAGCGAGGGCTCTTGGACGGAAGTTGTGGCGGGTCAGTGTGCGAGTATTACGCCCATGGACCCCGTCACCATAACGCCGGATGACGTAACTGAGGCGGTCCGTAGAGCCCCGAACTGGAAAAGTCCGGGACTCGACGGACTGCATCACTACTGACTTAAGGGGTTCATGGTGTGTCACGCTGTGCTCGCCCGTCAGTTTCAAGAGGCTCTCAACCGGAAGTCGCTCCCTAGCCTCTTCACTACTTAGATCACTCATTTGGTTCCTAAAGACGAGGTTACCACGGACCCGAGCAAATACCGCCCCATCACGTATCTACCGACCATATACAAGACACTAACATCCATTTTGAGCGCGAGAATTACTCGTCACCTGGACTCAAATCAGGTGATGACGCGTGCTCGAAATGGATGTTGGGGTGGTGGTCGTGGAACCAAGGAACCACTCCTCATTGACGCGGTCATTGGCAAAGTGGTGAAACGCAACCGTCGGAACTTCTCCGCTGCCTGGATAGATTACAGAAAGGCATTCAACTCGGTTCCCCATACATGGCTAAAGAGGGTCCTCGAGCTGTATAAGATTGACTTTACAGTTAGAGACTTCCTCGAGCAGTGTATGCAGCAGTAGAGTACGATCCTCTGTTATCTAGGCGAGTGGATGACAGCTGCGGAAAGTCGCATAAGGATAAGAAGGGGTATATTCCAGGGCGACTGTCTGAGTCCAATCTGGTTCTGCCTCTCTATGAACCCTCTCAGTACTTTACTGGAGGGCTCCGGGAGGGGATTTCAGCTTCGGAAAGGAGATACGAAAGTGACCCACCTTGTCTATATGGATGACCTCAAATTATTCGCCTCCAGTCGCTCCCATCTTATGGAATTCCTAAACATCACTTGTGAATTTAGCAATTCTATTAAAATGGAGCTGGGGCGGATAAGTGTGGAGGACCTCCATGTTGAAAGGGGAAGGGTTGCTAACTCTGAGGGTATAGACTTATCTATGCCCGTCAACTTAAGGACCCTTTCCGAGACTGAAACATACCGATACCTGGGTATGTCACAGAACATCAGTATCGATGAGGCTGATTTGAAACAGTCAGTTTGCGACGTATTTTATGCACGCTTGATCAAAGTGCTTAACAGCCTTTTGTCCGGTTTGAATAAGACATACGCATATAACGGCTGGGTCATGCATGTCCTCGTGTATACCTTTGGCATACTCAGGTGGAGTCAGACTGAACTTAAAGCCCTGAATAGAAAAGTCCGCACTACAATGACGTCCCATAGGATGCATCATCCGAGATCGTCGGTAATGAGGCTATACTTGTCGCGAAAGCATGGTGGGCGTGGCTTCCTGAGCGCGCTCACCATGCATAATCGCGAAGTGTGCAGCCTCCATCATTACTTCCTGGCGAGATCGGATGATTCTATAATGACGTCATTTCTAGTGATAAAGGACTTACCTCTCTATCCTTAGCCAACGAGCAATGGCAGGGCCCGGCAGCACAGAGCATTTCCGACCGGGAGACCGTATGGAAGGAGAAGAAGCTCCACGGGAGGTACTACAGGGCTCTACATGAGCCCCACGTAGATACAGCCGCCTCCCTCAACTGGCTACGTTTCGATGACCTCTTCGGGGAAACCGAGGGTTTTGTCTGTGCAATACAGGATCAGGTTATTAAGACCAACAACTATCGAAGATACATCCGAAAGATCCGCGCTCGCTCTGAAATACGGTCTCGTGGATCGGAAATTACCGTATTACAAGTACTTGCCGGAAGGCTCTATTGGAACCGGGCCATCATCACAGACAGGACTATTCTTGCGAATAAGCCTTTTATTGTGCTGATAGACCGTGCATATTCAAGGATATTTTTGGTCGACAGTACCATTCCGTATGACGACAACCTCGTGAAAGCCGAAACAGACAGCCGCATCGTCCGCCGGTTTCTTTCACTTTCCCCCTAACCCTCGGCCGTTTGGTCTCCCCTGCCGAGGGCCTCCATCTGGTTGGGCTTTTATTTATTTATGTATTTTTATATTTATTTAATTTTATTGATATTTATGTATATTTATCTTTTCATTTCCATTTATAATTATATATTTATAGAACCCAACCAGGTGAGAAAACTATATTGATACCCCCCAATAATAATAATAATTTATTGTTTCTCACATAACTTTTACAAACAAATCATATTGAATAATGATTTCTTATATTTACGCGAACACTACACATTGAAATAATACTAGATTTTACGGAATTTATCGCGTATATTTAACTTTTTAAATACCCGACGTTTCGAACGCTTTACAGCACTCATGGTCACGGGCACATCTCAGTCCTGCCCGTGACCATGAGTGCTGTAAAGCGTTCGAAACGTCGGGTATTTAAAAAGTTAAATATACGCGATAAATTCCGTAAAAACTAGTATTATTTCAAAATCATATTGAAGCTCTGTAGCCCGTGGTAGTTGAAAATTGTGTTACAGGCTACAGCATCTTCCCCGTTTCAGTGACACATAGTTGTAATAAGACAAACTATTATAGCAAACGGTATAATTTTTTTTATTAGAATGACATCAAAAATAACATATAGGCTAACAAAGTAAAAAGAGAGAAAAAAACAATAATAATAATAAGGTAAATAAAAAGTGTGTATGTGTGTGTGTGTGTGTGTGTGTGTGTGTGTGTGTGTGCGTGTGTGTGCGTGTGTGTGCGTGTGTGTACGTGAGTGTGTGTGTGTGTGCGCGTGTGTGCGCGTGTGTGCGCGTGTGTGCGCGTGTGTGCGCGTGTGTGTGCGTGCGTGTGCGTGCGTGTGCGTGCGTGCGCATGTGTGCGCGTGTGTGCGCGTCGTGCGCGTGTGTGCGCGTGTGTGCGCGTGTGCGCGTGTGTCGCGCGTCCGTGCGCGCGTTCGCGCGTGTGTGCCGTGTGCGCGGTGTGCGCGTGTGTGCGCGTGCGTGCGCGTGTGTGCGCGTGTGTGCGCGTGTGTGCGCGTGCGTCGCGTGCGTGCGTGCGTGCGTGCGTGCGTGCGTGCGTGTGCGTGTGTGTATGTGTGTGTGTGTGTGCGTGTAAGCGTCGTAATATTGTTTAAGAATTATTTAGTGGAAACGATAAGATTCTCAGTAGCGTCATAGTCAAAATCAAAATTACTTAACCACTTTAGTAAAATTGACTTAATATTATGATTATTTAGATGGGCGGTTTTAAAAATTGTATTTCATTTGTAGTACAGTTAGCAGAGTAGTTCAAGTGACTTCTAGCGAAGTTGCTCTTGTAGGCAGGCAAGAGATTGCGGACCGTCCTCTTATCACTTATTTGTATTTGAGAAGCAGTACTTTTGTGATATTTACGAATATAATAGAAAATATATAACTTTCGTATGGTAAGTACGCCACATTTTTTGTATAAGTCCTCAGTCGGGTGTCTAAAAGGTAGACCTTTAATAACTCTCAATAAAGCACGTTGTGCACGTTCGATAAGGTGTGTTTTAGCTGCCCCACCTCAAGAACTAATGCAGTAAGTCATAACACATTCTGCAAGGGCTTTATATACTTTCATTATAGCCTCATTATCTAAAACATCTCTTAAGTTTTTAAACACATATATGAGCTTCCTTAATTTATTACTAACAGCAGTGATATGAGCTAACCAATTTAACTTGTCAACAATATTTTAGCCCAAGTATTTTACATTGTCACTACGCAATAAGTGCGGACAGTTACATTCAGGTGTGGTGGTTGTAAACCTGTTACAAGGAAATTTATGTATTACTAATTTTGAATTTACACTCAGCTTGCAAGCATTTGTAATGCTAAAGCTTAAGAACTTTTTTTAGACGTATTTAATGATAGTAGGTTGTCTTCCAGCCATGCTGTAACGGTTTTTAATCCTTCTTCAGCTAACTTGTATACTGAGTTCCAGGTTCGTTCCCGAAATAGAAGTACAGTATCATCTGCAAACATCTGAATTGTTGCACCATTTACTACTGTATTACACAGGTCATTAATGTAGATCACAAACATCGTGGGGCCCAGTGTACTTCCTTGTGGAATACCATATGTACATGATGCGGTGTCACTTAGTAAGTTATAAAGTTTTGTTTTCTTTCACTCAGATAGTCTTTAAACCACATTAGCGGGGTACCTCTTATACCAAAGCCACGGTATACTGGCACATACGTGCCAGTAGAATGGGAATAGACACTGTATCGAATGCTTTTTGAAGATCCAAAAATACGCCAAGGCATTTATCACCCGCATTCAGATGATTGACTACTTGTGATGTAAGATTTTGAATGGCATCATCCGTAGATTGTCCGTATCGAAATCCAAATTGGTTATTGGATATAAATTTATGTTGTTCCAGATATCTTAAGAGTCTTTTGTTTACAAATTTTTCCATAACCTTAGATAAGGAAGTCAACAATGAAATGGGCCTATAGTTGGTGGGAAGTCTTTTGTCAACTGATTTGTATAACGGTGTAACTATTGTTCTTTTTAATATATTAGGGAAGGTACCTGTATTAAAGCTCAGGTTACACAAATGCATCATAGGTTCCGCCAGAACATGACAACTGTCTTTCAGTACCCTACAAGGTATGTTGTCCCAGCCAGTTGCACTAGATTACCTGAGGTCCTTTATTGCACATACTACTTGCAACGGATCAACTTGATAAAGCACAAATGAGTTTAGTGGAGCACTTTTTGAAAAGATTTTGGAAGCTAATTCAACGTCTGTAGTATTTATGGTCTTGAGTGTATTATTACTGTTGCCAATACTGGTAAAATAATTATTGATTTCGTTAAGTGATTCCTTTACTGTTGGTTTAATTTTCAAGAGACATTCAGCTGTTTCGGTTCTTTTTGTGAAACCCCCAAATTCTTTAATTAGGTTCCACGTTTTCTTACTATCTTTAAGATGTTTTGTAAATTTCTGCTTGTAATAAAATGACGTCATTATAGATTGGAACATCCGATCTCGCCAGGAAGTAATGACGGAGGCTGCACACTTCGCGATTATGCATGGTGAGCGCGCTAAAGAAGCCACGCCCACCATGCTTTCGCGACAAGTACAGCCTCATTACCGACGATCTCAGATGATGCATACTATGGGACGTCATTATAGTGCGAACTTTTCTATCCAGGGCGTTAAGTTCAGTCTGACTCCACCTGAGTATGCCAAAGGTATACATGAGAACAGGCATGACCCAGCCGTTATATGCATGTGTCTTATTCACACCGGACAAAAGGCTGTTAAGCACTTGGGTCAAGCGTGCATAAAACACGTCGCAAACTGACTGACTGACTGTTTTATACCAGCCTCATCGATACCGATGTTCTGTGACATACCCAGGTATCGGTATGTTTCAGCCTCGGAAAGGGTCCTTAAGTTGACGGGCATAGATAAGTCTATACCCTCAGAGTTAGCAACCCTTCCCCTTTCAACACGGAGGGCCGCACCCTTATCCGTCCCCAGCTCCATTCCAATGGAATTGCTAAATTCACAAGTGATGTTTAGTAATTCCATAAGATGGGAGCGACTGAAGGCGAATAATTTGAGGTCATTTATATAGAAAAGGCGGGTCACTTTTGTACCTCCTTTCCTAAGCTGAAATCCCCTCCCGGAGCCCTCCAGTAAAGTACTGAGAGGGTTCGAAGAGAGGCAGGACCAGATTGGACTCAGAGAGTTGATCTGGAATATACCCCTTCTTATCCTTATGCGGCTTTCGGCTAGATGACAGAGGATTGTACACTGCCCCATACACTGCTCGAGGAAGTCTCGAACTGTACAGTCAATCTTGTACAGCTCGAGGACCCTCTTTAGCCAATTATGGAGCACCGAGTCAAATGCCTTTCTGTAATCTATCCAGGCAGTGGAGAAGTTCCGACGCTTGCGTTTCACCACTTTGCCAATGACCGCGTCAATGAGAAGTGGTTCCTTGGTTCCAAGATCGCCGCCTCGACATCCATTTTGAGCGGGCGACATCACCTGATTTCAGCCTAGGTGATTCTTGCGCTCAAAATGCATGTAGTGTCTTGTATATGGTCGTTAGACACGTGATGGGGCGGTATTTGCTCGAGTCTGTGGCACCCTGATCTTTAGGATGCAAATGAGTGATCCTAGTAGTGAAGAGGCTCGAGAGCGACTTCTGGTTGAGAGCCTCTTGAAACTGTCGGGTGAGCACAGCATAGCACACCATGAACCCCTTGCGCCCCGGCTTCCTTTCGCTCCGCCACGTCTCGCTATCCTGGAACCCCCACCCCCCGTCCCGTTGTGGGTGGCCCCCCTTTGGCTCTTCTGATCACTCTGAAAGAGACGATTCTGGTTGAACCATGTCGACCTCTCGGTATATCGCTGAATCCGCTTTCACCAAGCAGCGATTCTCTGCTTCAGGTCGTCTATGCGCTCCGTCAGTTTTTGCATTATATCCGGCTGGGACAAACTAACATTTATCCCAACAAACGCCATCTTGACGGTGCGCACAATCCTTGACCTGGTATTGCCTGACCTGAAGCATATCAATCTGCCGATGAGGGCCCTAGTCTTTGCGATACGTTCTTCAATTCTTCTTCTCCAGGCTGGGATAGCACTACTTTTTCCAGTAGTGCGTCCAGCCGTGGAAAGTTTGGCGCCTATAATACGGCAGACTGCCAGTGCGGCGCCAAAGAGAATTGAGTCCGTCTAGCAAAGGTCTCGGCTGGCTTCCAAATAGGCCACCAGCATTGGGTTCAGAGCCCTCACGACAGCGCGATTCCGCTTGCTTAGGGCTATGCGGGGAAGTCGCGGTCGATTTTCGAAGGGCGTTCTGCGCGTTTCCATAATCGCCTCATCCAATGTACTCCTCATTTGCTCCAGTTCCAGTTCCTGGGCGACTGTTCCATCATCGTTTGAATCACCAAAACTGGGGTATTCACGGCGGCATCTACGTTGACGGTTGCTCTGCAAGTTGTGACGCCGCATCCTCAGCCGTAGCATTTTCATCCGATGAAGGAACAGCCTCACGTCGTAGCCATTCGAGTTCGGTGACATTAAATGTATCTGAGCGCAAGATGTACTGAACTCGATCTGCCAGGTTTTGCTCGGTGACGGTTACAGATGGCTCCAGCTCAGCAAAAAGTCGATGCATCCTTGCCCGATACGCAAAACCTCTAATTTCTCCCCCTTTCGCCCTAAAATACGTCCGCAATGCGTTGCTGTTCATTTGAGTTGTCCAACGCATGCGGCGTGCTTCACCAGTAGCGGGTACCGATTGCTGGGCCCGCGAAGACCCTGCCGACACCAAGCCAGCTGGTGGGGGTGATGGATGCAAGTGGCTGCTGGGTGGTCGTGCAGCACCTCGCGCTCGTTGGCTGGCGGTTCGCATGCTATCGCGTCCAGCGTCAGCTCCAGATGCGCCCTGGCGACCTCCAGTCAGCGGCCCTTTGCGCATTCTAGTCAAATCCATCATCCATTTTTGCAGGCGTCATTTAACGAGAGACGACCAGACCCGGCGCCGTTGCATGGTGGGCCATGTGCACAAGCGGACCTTTGCACCTTCAATTTTTGGCGAGGCACGGCACTAACAACTCTTGGCAAGGTGCTGACTGACTGTGCTGAACTAGCGGTTTTGTCACATAACCGTTACGTCAGCGGGCGATGGGGTCGTCACTTCCCTACGCCAATTATTATCATTATTATTAATTTTCAATTCAATTTTATTTACGATGCATGTCTATGTATGAAAAGATTAATAATGAGAAATCTAGTAAAAAAGAATGTTTCGCTTAATCAAAGCCTTTAACCTCTTACAAAGGATGGAAAATTACCTTGTGCAATTAACAGCTTTAGTGAGAGCTTGAGTCAAAGTAAGGAGAAATGACGCGTTCAAAGGACGCCATAATAACCTAACCTTTGTAAAATCATGGTTAGAACAAAGGAAATTACTTCTCCACTTTTAGCAGGTGGATATTATGGAGTGTGTTTGAGCCTTGATCAAATATTTCTACGATTAGTGTATTAGTTTGGCAACTTTTCACTTCCTTTGTTTCATATTATATTTTATCTTTGATTTTAATTGTCGACTGCGCTATACTCCTTTTTGTAAGTCTTGACTTATAAAACCAATATTATTGAATTGGATACATATATTTTATTTTACAAACGTTGCCTTCACATTTATTTTGCCCATAGTCCTTCAAGCCGGATTGTGAAGGTAACACGACGCCTTATGCCCGATTCCTATATACAAGAAACGCCTCGTTCCCCGTAAAGATCCGCTTTATTACACACGAGGTGTATATATATATATTCATTTATTTAAATATATTTATATGACAATATATTTATTCAGCAATTTTCAACGGTCCGTAAATAGTTGAACTGGTATTTTATAAACTAAAGTCACTATTCTTTAAATAAATTTTACGTTCAAATGTGTTTTAGCCGTTATATATACAAATACACTCTTATTGTTACAAAAAGCAGACTTGTTATTTTCAAAATGTTATGTAATACAGCTACAATTGCTTACAGTTATAAATTAATTCGAGAATAATAATACGCCGGTGCAATCAACCATGTTCTATAGAACGGGAAGAATGAGATTTGAATCCTATTATAAAACATGCCTTCTTCAATGTTATATTTTATTTTAAGATATTATTTTTAAATAGTATTTTAAGTAAAATACGATAGACGTCACACATCAAGCAACACAACTTACTCGTATAATACGACTCAATTAGAATGACATTTGACAGGAAGTCTACCGTAGATTGTAGACTTCCTGTCAAATGTCTTTCTTGTCTTGTTGTACTTATTCACATTTTGTCTGTAAAGTAAAGTGTACAAAACAGATAGTACTTGAAATAAATAACGGTAAAGTTCGTGAAAGCTAATGAAATAAAAGAACAAAGTATCGTATTTATATGAATAATTTATCAACTGAGATCTTCTGTCAGTTTTGGGGCCAAGCCAATTTGAATAAAATCCCTTAAAACGTAACAGAATCTCAGATGTTCTCTATATATTGGAATTTAAATTTTTATTTTGCTTAACTTAAACACATAGGTATATTTAAATTTACCCAACCAAAATTTTACCAATTTACCAATATAGATTTATTTTACCACGTTTTTCCTTTAGTCGCTTTCTTGTTTGCCTGTCTGTCTTCCGTTCCAGGTGGAATTTAGTTATTGATTTGAAGCTAACTTCCTGATGAGCTAGAAACTTAAAATTTTGAATATGCTCGAATTGACAATGCAAGCATATAAAAAAAATATTAAAAAAAATAATTTTGTTCAATAATGTATTTTCATATTCGTGCCAAGTCACCACGTGAATGTCAGTTTCATATATTTGGATAGCTTTATCAGTAGAATCAACTGAAGATATTTTTCCATTCCACTATTATATACGGTGATAGCTTTATTGATGAATTTGAAGTCTGTTTCGAAGCCTAGATACTGGCGTATCAACTGCAACCACCGATCTGTCGACAACAGCCTGTAGCTCGTTGGTAGGGAGTAGCTAAACGCAGGCGTTGCCCTCAGTCAAAGTAAAAGTCTACACGGTTTTATGTGTACAATAAAATTAATCACTAGATAAAACTTACTACTTACTAAATACACACTAGATTAAATCTATTTGCGTCTAGTTGACGTCCTGAAAAAATGCCGAACTGTTTAGATTTCTGTTGCAAGAAGAGATCTACCAAGGAAATTTACAAAATGATGGTGTTAAATTTTATATATAAGTAATATTAATCACCTTGTTGTCATTTACTTCTTTTTCAACTTAAAAATTACAATAATAACGGTCGTGTTGTTTCGGATTTGCTTACCAACACAGGTTCTCATACAATATGCGGATCTGTCGAGTGACTGATCCAAGTTTGTATCCGTGCTGTCGCCGTATACATAAATATGTGTGAAATTGTTAGTATATCTTACAGTGGTAGAGCCACGCGGCAGCTTTGCTGTTGCATGTATGGGCCGGCTCAAACCGGGGTAGTACCACGACCTCACAGAATACCGGCGTGAAGTGGAAGCTCTGCTTCCGCGTTTCGTTTCGTGAGTGCAGGTGGCCGGAGGCCCAAATCCCCCCCCCCCCCCATCAACATGGTAGCGGAAATAAATAATGATAGACTACCCCAGGATGGTACCAACACCCCTGGAGGATCCCACGCTGAGCATCCACGACCATGTTTCTCCACTTCTGAGCGTGAGTGCTCAGGCTGCCCAGCGTATTCTGTGGGGGGGGGGGCAAAATTCCCCTTAAGACTACAACTGCTCGGGGCAAACGGAGCAACAAGACCAAGGAGACCCCTGCCACGCTGTCCGTGGATTTCTGCAATATCAGGGGACTTCACTCTAACCTAAACGCCGTCCACTAACATCTCGAGACGGCGAAGCCGGCTCTGCTCTTTCTAACCAAGACGCAGGTGTCCTCTCGGTACAAACTGGAACACTCCTTTGTGCCTCGGGCTGGAGTTTTCGTTTACGTCAGAGAGGACATCTGTTCTCGACGCCTCGGCAGACTTGAAGGTTCGGACCTGTCCATCCTGTGGCTAAGCGTAGACAGCGACGACCATCCGCGCGTCTACGAATGCCTCTATAGGTCCCATAGCGGTAATTCCGAAACAGACCGACTCTTCGACCACGTCCAAATGGCTACAGATTCGTTGCTACAGCAGATCCCCTCCGCAGAGATCGTGATCCTCGGCGACTTTAACGCCCATCACGTCCAATGGCTTGGTTCACGTTTAACCGATCATGCGGGGAGATCTGTTCATGATTTTGCCTTTGCATATGGTCTGACACAACTGGTTACTTCGCCTACGCGGATTCCAGATGTGGAGGATCATGCACCTTCCCTGTTGGACCTTCTGCTGACCTCTCACCCGGACGGATATCAGATTTCCGTCTAAGCCCCTTTAGGCTCCTCGGACCATTGTCTTGCCCTGAGTGAGGTACCACTCACGCTGAAATCGCAGTCGCATTCTGCAGGCCGTGTTTAGCACTATAGGTCAGCCGATTGGGATGGGATGCGGTGTTTCTTTGAATCCTACCCTTGGGGGCGGGTTTGCTTCTCGCCGGACGATCCCAACGTTGTTGTGGATTCTGTCGCTGATGTGGTACTTCAGGGTATAGAACTTTTTATTCCTTCCTCTGTGGTGCCTATTGGAGGCAAATCTCAGCCATGGTTTGATCGCTCCTGTAAAATAGCATCATGCTATAAGCAGGAGTGCTACCGAGCCTGGGCTGACGCATCAGCGTCCCGGGATGTAAACACCAGCTGTTACGGCCTCTAGTTACCCGGGCAAAGGTCGTGGGACCCGGGCCCATCAGGGGTTCCACTCGACGAGTAACAGGAGGTCGGCCTAAATGGCTTGTGGAATATTACACGTTAGCGGTAAAAAGGGAACCAAACAAAACTTACCTATTTCTTCGAAGTAGGGTCAACCCTAGGAAGATTCAGGTGTAAGTGGTGCGTGCTGGATTGTGTTGTGTTGTGTTATATTATGTAACCTGACATCCCGCTGGTTGCAGAACCGCCGATCCCAAGGCTTCACCTCTATTCTTTTTATCGAAGTGGCAGTCCGTCACAAAAATTTAAGAGTCTCGGAAATTATACTCGTTTCTCACTTGTTAATTGGAGTCAAGTCAATTATCCTTAGGTTAATCAAATAAATTCCAACAAGATTTAACCGAACGCGCGTTACAACAACTCGACATTTGTGAAAAATGCAATATCACCGGGCCGCGTTGCAAACAACTCAGGTTCGCGAAGTATAGGCGTCAGAGGCAGCGGGCGACTAAGCTATTAACACGACGCGCAACTACTCAGTTCCAAGCTCTGCGGCAAGTGGTCCCAAAACGCCGACGCCGGCGCGGCCGGACGCCGCACCAGCCCGCACCCCCCGCGCCTCAGCCGTCAGGCTCGCCTCCCGCTCGACCCGAGCGCCGACGCAGGCCGCCAAACGTTAAATTAGGCCTAAACAAGCCCCCGTCCCGGACATGAGGATCTAGGTCCGCGAGTAAATTGGCAAGCGGGATAGGGTAGAGACGGCACGTTGCAAAACCGAATCTCCAACCAAAACCTCGGCCACCCTAGGGATCCCATCCGGTCCATACGACAACTTGACAATGCGCCCACGGCGCCAATACAAGGGCGAGGCGTTAGGTTCTTTAACTAACACGAGGTCTCCAACCCGAGGGGGGGTCCGTCTTGTCAGACCACTTAACGCGCTGCTGCAAAAGATGTAGGTACTCCAGAGACCATCGGTGCCAAAAACTCTGAGTTATTTGTTGCAGCATGTCAAATCTGCTCAACCGCGAAGAGATTATTTCCCGGAAGGGGTACTCGGGCAGGGCGTTAAGCGGCTGGCCTATCAGGAAGTGGCCAGGGGTTAGAACCTCTAAATCATTCGGATCGGACGAGAGAGGACAGAGGGGCCGAGAGTTGAGGACTGCTTCAATTTTACAGAATACAGTGGCAAGCTCTTCAAATGTCAAAATAGTTTCGCCAATAACGCGACGGAGATGCGTCTTTGCAACCTTCACCACCGCCTCAAAAATACCGCCCCAGTGTGGGCAAGCCGGAGGGTCGAATTTCCACTGGATGCCCTTCTTGGACATCGCAGTAGTTAAATAGGTCCTGTTGCTAGACAGAAATTCAACGACCTCCTTCAAATACCTATCAGTACCCTTATAATTCGTTCCGCAATCCGACCGGATCAGGTCCGGTAAACCGCGACGCGATACGAAGCGACCCAGTGTGGACAAAAAAGCCTCCGTGCTAAGGGCACTT
This sequence comes from Parnassius apollo, assembly GCA_907164705.1. Lineage (NCBI taxonomy): Eukaryota > Metazoa > Arthropoda > Insecta > Lepidoptera > Papilionidae > Parnassius > Parnassius apollo. Next base: position 2,508,859 of record CAJQZP010000280.1, read on the forward strand.
ACAAGTTCTAAGTGAACAGCCTTAGTGGAGAGGCACACGAAAACGCACAGATAGCCTTATGAGCACGCGCGTTACGAAGGTTAGAGGACTTGACGAGGAAGGGGCCAGCGAAGTCAGTTCCGACTCCCGCGAATGGTCGGATGGCCCTGACGCGGTCGGGTGGTAAGTCGCCCATCATCGGCTGTGATATGGGGGCCTTCAACTTATAACAAGATATGCACTTAAAGATGACGCTCCGAATGGTGCGTCGACCCGCCAAAATCCAAAACTCCCGCTGCAAAATGGCCGAAAGAGCGTTGCACCCAGCGTGGGCATTCTGAACATGGTAGTGAGTTACCAGCAACCGAACAAAGGCGCCGTCCTTGGGGAGCAGTAGAGGGTGTCGAGCCTCGTACGGCAGTTGAGAATTTTTCAAACGTCCGCCCACGCGAAGCATCCCCGAGTCATCCAGGAAGAGGTTCAGGCGGGCCAGCGCACCCTTGACAACTAAGTCCCGCTTCAAGGTATCAATCACGAGCTCGAAATGCTCCGCTTGGATCATACGGGTCCAATGCATCAAGGCTTCGCGCCGCTCGCTAGGGGACAAGGCGGAATCAGATATTCGGTTAGATGGGTCTCTCGAGTTGCGGACAAATCGACGCAACCAAGCAGTTACTCCCAAGAGCTTGTCGAGAGAGCTGTACCGTTCTAGTAAGGAGAGATCACGAGTGGGCTTATCCTTGACCACTCCTACTCGGGCTCGTAGGCCAGGCAATTCAATTGGTTCAGAGTATTTGTTCTGGGGCCAGAACGCCTGAGACTCAGTTAACCAGCCGGGCCCCCACCACAGCGGGTGATCAACCAAGTAGGAGGCTTCACAGCCACGAGAAGCACAGTCTGCTGGATTCAACTCCCCTGGGACATGTCTCCACGTTAGACAAGTGGCAGAATTCTGGATTTGGGACACGCGATTCGACACGAAGACCTCAAGATTGTGAGGTGCCGCTCGGAGCCAACAAAGTACTATCTCACTGTCCGACCAAGCGTAGACGTCCGTAATGTCGATTACCGACTTCAAGGAGGAGTGAACGTGGTTGAGCAGTCGCGTGAGAAGAGCAGCTCCAGACAGTTCCAACTTAGGAATAGTTAAGCGGGACCTAATGGGAGCCACTTTGCTTTTAGCAAGTACGAGATGGACGGAAGTATGGCCAGAAGAGCTCACCGTCCGCAAATATACAACAGCAGCATAACCCTTCTCAGAGGCGTCGCAAAATCCGTGCAGGGTAACCCTGCATTTCCCTGGAGGGAGGAAGCACCTTGACATGGAGACCCGGTCGATGTCTGGAAGGGAGGACACAATTGAGAGCCACTCTCGCAAGAGAGCACCGCTTATAGGATCGTCCCAGCCCAACCCGGATATCCAGAGTTTTTGAAGGAAACACTTAGCCAAAAAGATGACCGGAGTAATCCAACCATTAGGATCGAAGGTGCGAGCTACAGTTGACAACACAGAGCGCTTGGTCCATGATTTAGGGGGGGGATCGAGCTTGACTCGATACGTGAAGGTATCCTGAACAGGCTGATATTGAATGCCAAGCACAGTCAACAAATTAGGATTGTCAGGGTGCTCGAATAGATGAGGGTCTTGTTGATCCTCTCCAGGGAGGTCCTTCAAAATATGAGGGGAGTTCGACAACCATTTGCGCAGCTCATAACCTCCCGACTTCAGGATGGCAATCAATTCGTCTCGCAATACGAGAGCCTCCTCGACGGTGGAGGCACCCGTACAAATATCGTCCATGTCCTTAGGCGCTCTCTCTCAGCGAGTTCGAGGAGGGTTCGCATAGCGACATACGGGCTGGATCGGAGTCCATAGGTGGTGGTGTTCAACTCGAACACTTGTATCGGATCGCTGGGCTTCTCGCGCCACAGGATCAGCTGATATCGACGGTCATCACGGTGGACCACTGATTGTCGAAACATCATCCGAATGTCGGCTACAAAAACAACTTGATGCCGACGGAAGTGGGTCAAAATGTCGGATATGTCCTTGATCAATTTAGGACCAGAGTGGAGACACTGGTTCAGGGACACCCCATTGGACGAGGGGGCGGAGCCGTCGAAAACCACCCGAATCTTACTCCCAGGGGACTTCAAAACCGCGTGGTGGGGGAGGAAGTAGTGTTCATGTGATCGCCAGTCGAAATGAGAAGGTGACATGTGACCCAGCTCTTGATATTCGCGCATGAACTCGACATACTTGTCGCGAAAGGCTGTGTCGCGACGCATACGGCGCTCCATAGAAAGCAACCTCTTTTCGGCCATGGTCCGAGATTGGCCCAAAGGAGGCCGTGAGTCAAGAAAGGGTAAGCGGGTGACAAAGCGACCGTCGACACGGCGGCCGGTATTGTTCTGGTAGAACAACTCGCACTCACGGTCCAGAGGGTTGACTCGAGGCGCGTGTGGCGGCTCCTCAATTTCCCAGAACCGCTGGACGACGTCCGAAAGAGACACGCCCGCCACAGGGAGCGGGTCGGCTGCCTGATGCGGTGGAGACCACAGAACCGGTCCAAAGAAACTGTGCCCAAATACAGTGGACACGGCTGACAAGCCATCGGGCTGTAGGGCTCGTATCTCGCCTAACAGGATGAACCCCAGCACGTCGGCCCCCAGCAACAAATCTATAGGCCCAGGTTGGGACCATTGAGGGTCCGCCGGTCTCAAGCCAGACGTACAACAAACCGCGCTATCATTTATACGGGCATTAGGGAGGAGGCCTACAATATCATCGAGGACATTTACCTTAACTAAGATGTGGAGGTGTTCGCTTGCAGGACCAAACACCAGCCTTGCTTGTCCCCTAGGAGCAGGAGGCTCTGCACCTCCAATACCTACCATTGGACATGATTTAGAGCTCCAGGGGGAGCCCTAGTCTTCCCACCAACCGAGTGGAGGCCACACAGCGTTGTGAACCTGAATCCAATAGAGCGCGAACAGTTAAGCAGTCGCCACTCGGGTTGTACACCTTCACGGCGGCCGTCGGCAATAGAACAGTTTGAAGGGTGGACTGCGGACGGCTTAAAGGATCAGTGAAGGCGGCCGTGGTGGGAGCTAGGGCGGCAGTTTCCTAGCGGGAGCTGCCTTCGTCGGACCGGCACTCAAGCCGGGGGTCCGGAAAACGGAATTCCGGCGGCATCTCACTGACCCGTGGATGAAAATCGCAGAACGGGCCGACCTGGGGGGCTTCTGGGAACCTTGGCCTGGAGGCCCTGGACAGCTTCGAGGTCTCAGGGAGCCCGTAGTAGCGGGACCGACCAAAAGGGGGGGGGTGGTACTCCAGTCGCGGCCTCTCTGCTAATGGGGGTGAGAAGGATCTCGCTGACCGCTGAGTGGCCGTGAAGTCCCTCTCGACCCTCCGAGGGGGGGTGACGAACCCCCCGCCCCTGGGGGGAACGACCCCCCCCGACTGGTCGTAAGAGGAACCCCCTCCAAACCCAGGGGCAGGGTCGTCGGTAGGAGAGCGACGAGCGTCACCTGTCAGAGGGGGTGGCTGGGCGCCCCCGCCCGTGGGGGATGAGGGCCCGGCAGAGCCCCGAGAGAAAGAGCCGTTCGCGCCCAGGCACAAAACGGCGTGGTGCTTGCCCTGGCAGTGCGGACAGGGCCGCTGGTGCGGGCAGTCTCGTTGGAGGTGCCTTTCTAAACATGAATAGCACCAGCGGCGCTCCCTGGCGATGGTTCGTCTCGCTGAGGCAGGCTTGCCTAATAACTTAGGGCACGACGTCACCCGGTGTTCTGCTGCTCTACAATAGGAGCAGGGGGGGCGCCTTCCTGGCCACTAGGCCACTATAAGATGATAGGAGGGGGCGCCCTCCCGCAGGAGCACCACTCGGTCTGAGGGGGGGTTGACAACGACTTGGCCGGGGGGTTTCGCCTTTCCCTGGTCACGGTTCGGTTAGCAGTCCGTAGATCTTCGGCGGTGCCCGCTGCGTTTTCGATCTGCCGGCACTGCTCCTCCAAGAACCGCAGCAGATCACTAAAGGGAGGAATATAGGAGGCGCCGTCTCCGCCGTACCTCTCCTCAAAATGGAGTCGAAGATCGAGAGGTAGGCGGGACAGCACAATATGGAGCAACAAAAAGGACCATTCGTCCACCGGCAAATCCAGCCGTCTCAACGAGTTGCAGGCCACCAAGACCGGATTTACGATGTCCGGTCGTAGTCGGGCCCGGTCCTTTAGCAGCGGGAGGTTCAACAGGAGTTTGACGTGCTCGTCCGCAATTCGCCGTACGTTGGCATACCTTCCGGCCAGGAGGTCCCGAGCGTTCAGGTAGGCGTCGTCCGACACCTTCAAATGGCCGACGACGCCCAAGGCCTCCCCCCTCTAATGAGGCCAGGAGATACGCCATCTTCTGGCTTGGTGTTAAATCCCTCCGGGCATCCACCAGGCTGTCAAAAAGTCCCACAAACGTTAACCACTCGGAGAGGACCCCGGAGAACCTTGGCAGGTCCAGAGTGGGAAGTCGTCCCAACAGCTCCGGGTGAGTGGGCTGCTTCCGAGGGGACTCGAGCAGGACACCCAGCCGAGCTTCACGCGCGTCACTAGCCTGCTTGGCCCCTGCCTCAATCAGGTCATCCGTGAGAGCAAAAAATTGCTCATAGTCGGAAAGACAGGAGTCTAGGACTCCCTGTTCCGCTCCCGAAGCCATAATCTCGGAGCATGCCTCCTCCACTACGGCCCTTCGGGTCATGACTTGTTCGAGCCGCTTCTCCAAGCTATGGATCCTATCTGGTCTCCCTATCAAGCTGTGAGCATTCGCAGCCCAGCGCAGTTCCGCTTGCAAGCGAAGCGTCGGTGACCGGTGTGAAGGCATCATTACAAGGTACGATTATCACCGAATTAAATTTAGTACAAATTACTTTACACAATTAGTTTAATTACCACAATAAAAATAATACAATACAAAATACTATTTATCCAATCAGTAAATTATACTACGCAATTAATTTAATTAGTACAATTACGGTTCGTCCTCACGATTATTATAACGAGAGTACAATAATTCCTTACCACCACGGCTTACGGGCGTGGCTCAATTCTAACACTTAACAAAGTAAGCGACCAGATAAATAAATAAAAAACTCAAAAAATACGGTTACTACACGGTTCTATACACCGATCCTATGCTAACAAATAACAAGCGAATAAAACAAATTATTATTACGTATTGCAACAAACACAACCAGCAGCCACGTGGTTACAACCGCTATCTTGCTACCAACTTACGTATTGCGCTGGGAGACTACGCCACTCCTACCAAAACGTTACGTATTGAGCTGGGAGTGGTTTCAAAACCCATCAGGAAAACCACGCACTGCTACCAAATGTTACGGCCTCTAGGTACCCGGGCAAAGGTCGTGGGACCCGGGCCCATCAGGGGTTCCACTCGACGAGTAACAGGAGGTCGGCCTAAATGGCTTGTGGAATATTACACGTTAGCGGTAAAAAGGGAAACCAAACAAAACTTACCTATTTCTTCGAAGTAGGGTCAACCCTAGGAAGATTCAGGTGTAAGTGTGTGCGTGCTGGATTGTGTTGTGTTGTGTTATATTATGTAACCTGACTTCCCGCTGGTTGCAGAACCGCCGATCCCAAGGCTTCACCTCTATTCTTTTTATCGAAGTGGCAGTCCGTCACAAAAATTTAAGAGTCTCGGAAATTATACTCGTTTCTCACTTGTTAATTGGAGTCAAGTCAATTATCCTTAGGTTAATCAAATAAATTCCAACAAGATTTAACCGAACGCGCGTTACAACAACTCGACATTTGTGAAAAATGCAATATCACCGGGCCGCGTTGCAAACAACTCAGGTTCGCGAAGTATAGGCGTCAGAGGCAGCGGGCGACTAAGCTATTAACACGACGCGCAACTACTCAGTTCCAAGCTCTGCGGCAAGTGGTCCCAAAACGCCGACGCCGGCGCGGCCGGACGCCGCACCAGCCCGCACCCCCCGCGCCTCAGCCGTCAGGCTCGCCTCCCGCTCGACCCGAGCGCCGACGCAGGCCGCCAAACGTTAAATTAGGCCTAAACACCAGCACTATAAAAAAAGAAGTATAATTCCGCCTCTAGGTCCTTTAAAAAAGTCATTGCTAAGGCAAAGTCAGAGCACATAGGCAGAATTGGCGAGAAACTAGTTCGCCTTCCTTCTGGAACTCGTGCATTCCGGTCTCTCGCCAAGGCTGTCCAGGGGAATTTCTGTCAGCCATCTCTTCCAACTCTGCACAGGGAGGACGACTCACTGGCCCCTACCGCAAAGGAAAAAGCCGATCTTCTGGGCTCTTTCTTTGCGCCCAACTCGACTCTCGATGACGGGGGAAGTACGCCGCCGAACATCCTGCGGTGTGAGTGCTTTATGCCGGAAGTGCAGTTCAGACAGCGCTCGGTTCGCAAAGCACTCCTCTCCCTGGACATCCACAAGTCGAGTGGGCCTGACGGAATCCCCCCAATTGTGCTGAGGACGTGTGCTCCAGGTTTAACGCGTCTTTTCGGGTGCTCCTACTCCCTAGGCGTAGTCCCAAAATCATGGAAGACGGCTTTCTTCCACCCGATCCCTAAAACAGGCGACCGCTCAGACCCGTCAAACTACCGGCCTATCGCCATCATCTCCTTGTTCTCCAAAACAATGGAGTCCATTGTAAACTGCCAGCTCTTGAGGTACCTTGAGGATCACCAGCTGATTAGTGACCGCCAATACGGTTTTCGCCGTGGTCAGTCAGCTGGTGATCTTCTGGTCTACGTAACTCACAGATGAGCGGAGGCAGTAGAGTCCAAGGGGGAGGCACTGGTCGTTAGTTTGGACATTGCGAATGCCTTCGATCGGGTTTGGCACAAAGCGCTTCTTTCGAAGCTCCCTTCCTATGGGCTTCCCGAGAAATTGTGCGATTGGATCAACAGCTTTCTTGCAGATCGGAGCATCAAGGTCGTTGTAGACAGTGCAAGCTCCGATTGCAAGCCTATTAATATTGGTGTTCCACAAGGCTGCGTGCTATCGCAAACGCCGTTTCTTCTGCATATCAATGATATGTTGCAAACCCGTAACATTCATTGCTATGCAGATGACAGCACTGGTGATGCTTTTTACACCGGCTGAGACAATATTTCTCGGGAAAACGTCTCCGAGTGTCGGGACAAACTTGTGTCTGAAGTCGAGTCCTTGCTGAACAGAGTCTCAGATTGGGGGCGACTAAATCTAATCCAATTTAACCCCCAGAAGACACAAGTTTGCGCGTTAACCGCTAAAAAGAACCCCTTTGTCGTATCTCCTCAGTTTCAAGGCACTCCCCTTGTTGCCTCAGCCAGTATCGGAATCCTCGGCGTTGACATATCGAGTGACGTGCAGTTTCGTGGTCACTTGGAAGAGAAGGCCAAATTGGCCTCTAGAAAGCTTGGCGTGCTCAGCAGAGCGGGACTGACTGACACCGCCTGCAACTTTACAAGGCGCAGGTTCGGCCCCACATGGAATACTGTTCCCATCTCTGGGCTGGGGCTCCCCAGTACCAACTCCTTCCACTTGATCGCTTCGACGACCGAATGCTTTCCGATCGGATCGATTCACTGGCACTGCGAAAAGATGTTGCATCTCTTTGCATTTTATTTCGCATATACCATGGAGAGTGCTCTGTGGAATTGTTCGGATTAATCCCAGCCGCCAAATTTCGTGAACGCACTACGCGGCAAACGTCCCGATACCATCCACACCATCTGGATGCTTGGCGGTCCACCACAGTACGTTTCAAAAAGAGTTTTCTTCCGCGTACAACCTCTCTGTGGAATAGTTTACCACCGGCGATTTTTCCGATACAACCTGGGGACCTTCAAGAAAAGAGCTTACTCCTTTCTAAAGGGCCGGCAACGCACCTGCAATTCCCCTGGTGTTGCGGTTGATCATGGGCGGCGGTAGTTACTTAACATCAGGTGAGCCGCATGCTCGTTTGCCCCCCTCTTCTATAAAAAAATATATATTGTTTTAATTGTCGTTTGAGATTTTTGTAGTGACTGACGATTATTTTTGGTTTTGCAGATTCCCTTAGCAAAAAATGTTAGACAGATCTATTTTTATTAGGAATAGGTGAGATTTCCAAAAGGCATGCCATAAGACCATCCGGGAAAAATTTTTTGGGAGATTTCTAAAACGTTTTTGTAATAATACTTACAGATGATGTAGGACCTCACATTATCTGTGAATATTATATTACAAAAATGTTTTAGAAATCTCGAATCACACAATCTCATTCACACATCACAAATCACATTTGATTTCGTTGTCTGCAAAAATCTTGTGACTGAAGTGAAAAAAGTTACCCTTTTATGGTAAGTGTATGGAAATGACAGGTTCCCGCATGCTGAATATCAACTAGTTAATTTAGTTAGTCATTAGTCTCTGAGGTCCCGACAATTGTATTTTATCTGCGGCATTGACAATATACATAACATAATGAATTTAATTATGAAATCATTGCATTATTTTTCTGTGAAATTCACATTTCGTGGTTCTGCTTTCAGTACATTGACAGAATTAACGATTAATAAAAATGATTCCATAAGAATTAGATACGATGCAGTATGTCAGCCAAGTAAGTAAAAGAAATGAACCTCTTTTAAATCCCCTATAATAATAAAAAATACGATTACTACGCCTACGCACTTGCGATTAAATCTACCTAATGAGGCCTCTTTGAATGCCTAGAAACTCTAATTTTATTGATAAACCTAATAAAAGTTTTTGAATTATTGAGATCTGAAAGGGGTCATCTTTATCATTCACTGAAGTTTGATGAGCGACATCAAACTTCCAAGGCCACTTCTAGGTTACTTTGAAACTTGGAATCTCTCTTACGAATAAATTCATTATTTTTTGGGCTATCTATGTTGTTTTCTCATCTGGTTTGGTACTGATCTATAAATATTTAATTGTAAATGAAAATGATAAATATACATAATTATCAATAAAATAAAATAAATACAAAATAAATACATAAAATACATAAAAACTCTAGCAGATGGAAGCCCTCGGCAGGGGCGATCAAACGGCTGAGGGTTGGGGGTAAAGGGAAAGTAACCCGCGGTCGATGCGAGCGGTATCGAGGAGCACCGCCTTCTGTCGTCTCCTAGTCTCTGTCAAGTCCCAGTCGTCTCAGGTGACCCGAGAGGCTGACTGGGATTAACCGGTTCGCAGAAACCCCACATGTCGGTCATCTCGTGAGCCAAGTCCAGATATTTTATTCACTTATCTGTTTCGGCTTTCACGAGGTTCTCGTCGTACGAAATGGTAATGTTGACCAAAAATATCCTTGACTGTGCCCAGTCCAACGGCACAATATTGGGCTTATTCGCAAGAATCACAGAAATCTAAATAATAAGGCACTAGAAACGCCTTCTACTGTCTTTTAATATCGGGACGCGTGTCGCCAGGTCGTAGCTTATCACACATAGACAAACAATAAATACACAATTACGCCAACAAATATCTCTAGCATTCGTGCAACAAAGATTAATCTATAAATTGTTGCGTTAAGGAATATTTTATAAAAACGCAAAATCTCAGGAGGCGTAGCAACTCGGTCCAATAATTAAAGTGTGCGAAAAACAGAGAATTACATTGCACGCTCGCTCTCACTTGGGCATAGTGCAGGCAACGCACGTTTCGATAACTTTCCAAGAGTCTTACACCAAGATATAACTAATTAACAGAAATTGTCTCAGTAATAGTCGCTTTTGGTCTTAGCTTTAGCTTTGAGATGTTTTATAATTAGAAAAAAGGGGATATAATAATACGTTAAGAATAAATATAACCATTTATCTTTAATAACCGGATCTTTTGGAAGCTTGTAATAAAAGTATTGTATTAAACTATTAAATAAACAGTTGTATAAATAAAATGAATACAACATTATACAAACAGCAAACGAATAAATATATGTATAGGTGACATATTCACCATTTTTATTAGTTTTAAAGATATGTAACTGACTTTCTGTTTGCTACTTTTCAGTTTCTCGGCTTCTTACAGATCGAATTAAAACTACTATCCTTACAATATAACTGATTAAAAATTTATTAAGTAATTTAAAAGTACAAACAGACAGATTATCGCCGATAAACGGTTAACGGTATAAAATATTTAGAAAGAAAAAAGTAGAAAGATGTAAATAAATATTTAACGAAAAATCACATTTAATTCTCGTTTCGCTAAAACTAGGTAAGCGAAACATAATAAATTATCGATACAAAATAGTTGTGTCACGTAACTGACTTGCATTCGACACCTGCGGCCGTATTCTAGGAAATTTACGTACACAACAATTTTGTTTTTTGCCCATACTATAAATCCATCTCAACTGATCTGATTTTAGCTGTCGTACTCGTAGACATGAACTAGCTTAAGAATCAATGGATATTGAAATGTGAAAACAATTACAATTTCGGAGACAATCGTAGTACTGGAGGTAAATAATTTTATAATTCGGTTTTGCGCCTGCGTTCAGTTGAGTCGTGTATTTGGTTGATGTAAATTTTATTCTAAAATTCGCTTTTAAAAATTTGTGATTGGGTGACTTAGTCCCTTATCAGTCTTGTGTTATTTACGGAGCGGCTCCTCCTCGTGGGTGGACCTAGAGTGAAACAACATATTGTATTCTGTGGTTCCTGTTCCGAAAGTAAGCATCCTGTTTGAGGAGTCTTCTGAGTTTTGAACCTCGTACGCAGTTTGTTCCACGAACTGCGTCGCGCCAATTGAGCCACCCAGCTAGTGACGTAAGTCACAAAACTACGCTTCGCTAACTGCTCACCGGGTAACGTCATCCATATTATTTATTTACTTTTCATCGCTGTGTATAGAACTGGGGCTTCTGTACTTCTACACACGTTAGAATGTCGAAGTGTGCTGTATGTGGGCGATTTGTCAGTTCTGCGGAAGGTATTAAATGTACTGGGTGTAGCAGTATTTATGATCGATTATGTCTTAAAATGCCTAAGAGCTTTAAGATGCCGCAAAAATGTATGTGTCCGGATTGTATAAGTAAACAGCCGCGTAAAGACAATTCGGATACGCCAATTAAGGTGCTAACAGATCTTAATAAAAGCGAATCTTCGGCGTCTTCACCATTAGAGTATTGTGACTCTGATGACAAATGGTCACAAATTATGCAGGAACTTAAATCCGAAATAATATCAATGCGCCAAGAAATTAATAATTTTAGCGCAAAATTTGATAAAGTTTATACGGCGGTAGGCGATTTATGCAAGCGAGTCGACTGTATGGAACACAGATTAGATACGCTTGAGCAACAAAAAAAATTGTGAACCACCTTCAAATTGTAGTAATGAAATTAGTGAAATGATGGAATGTCTTAAAATGGAGCTAAATGACCGTGACCAAGAACAACTTCTTATGGATGTAGAAATTTCCTGCCTCCCAGAAGTTAAAGGCGAAAATCCGACACACCTCGCTATTCTTATTGCCGAAAAACTGGCTGTGAAGTTGTCTGAGGAGCATATTGTTAGTGCGGAGCGTATGGGACCGCCACGCAGCTGTGTCGAGGGAGAAGGTGTACCTAAACCGCGGCCGTTAGTGGTGCGATTGATGCGGCGTTCATTGCGTGATCAACTAGTGCGGAGTGCAAGGGTGCGTCGAGGCGTTGATAGTAATGGCTTCAATCAGCCTGGCTCGCCAAGAAAATTTTATTTCAATGAACGTCTGATGCGTACAAACCGTCAGCTTTTTTATAAGGTCCGCCAAGAGGCCTCAAAGCATGGCTGGAAATATGTATGGACGCGTGATGGTCGTATTTAGGTTAGACGTCGAAACGATACTGAAGCACGTCGTATATGATGCGACCTTGACATCAAAAAGGTTTTTGGCGAAAATGCTGTTGGCTTATAATAATATGTAGAAAAATAGTTTTTTTCATAAAATATTTAATGTGCTTAGTGTGCTTTTATGGCTTATATGTTTTCCGAACAATCTATAACGAAGTGCATCGGTGTTGTGTGCTATGCATCGATTATTTTTCTGCGCCTAATTGTTTATTGCCGCAACACATTCTCATGCTTATTATCTTATTATTTGTCGCAGGGCTCATCACGAGTGATGTGGTGCCAATATTTCAAATATTTGTTCATGAAGAAGGTGTTACGTTTATTAGTATTAACTTAATAAATATTTGTTATTTGTTATATATAATTATAACGTTGTTTCTGTATATATATATATTTGTATATCGTATTGCATTGCTTGATTTTCGTAATATTTGTGCTAGATAATTTAATTACGAATAATCCCGGATTACATAGTCGTTACTGTTGCTCATATAACTTGTTTTATAACGCCTTGTATATAACATTGCTGTTATTTGTAGCTGCCTATACAATTCTATTTTTATATAAACATACTATTTGCTACAAACAGCTTTTCTTAGCAAGGGCGCGAAAATAAATAAAGTTAAGGTTGGCTTTCTTAACCCAGGCTCCCTAGGAACAAGACACGATGAATTTATAGTTGCAATGCAAGAGCATGACGTAGATATCATGGCCATAAATGAGACTTGGCTTCGAGAAGGTGAGGATGGCCGTGCACCTGTAGTTCCCAATTACCGTCTACGTCGTATTCCGCGATCTGAGACGATCCGAGCACGCGGTGGAGGGGTAGGCTTTTACGTACGTCGCACAATGACCGCCCGGGTATGCACACACCCTACTGCATCCCTAGTCGAGCAAATGTGGCTTAGTTTAAACATAAATGGGACAAAACTCATCATAGGCACGGCATATCGTCCGCCATGGCTAGATGTTGACTCGTTTTTTGATGCTTTAACCGATACTATATCTTCTTTTTCCTTTTTTGACTATATAATAATATTAGGTGATTTCAACATTAATTTATTAAACTGTGATCGTAACTCAGAGAAATTTAATGATTTCATAAAATATTTTAATTTAACACAGTACGTAACACAGCCTACACATTTCACAGAGCATAGCTCAACATTACTTGATATAATTTGCAGTGATGTTGTAGTCACAAAGGTAAAAGTGGATTTTATACCGAGTCTAAGTAATCATGCCTTCATAGAATCAGAACTTCAAATAACAAAACCAAAATTACCTCCCCGTAAAATCACATATCACTCACTAAAAGACATCGATATAAATATTTTTGATAATGACATTGACTCTATTGACTGGGAAGCAATTTCAAACCTAGTAGATGTAAACGAGATGGTGCTTCAGTTTAACAACGCCATAACTTTCATTTTTGATTGTAACGCACCCATCAAAAGTACTCGTATTAAAGAAAATACATATCCCTGGATTACATATACTATCCGTCAGATGATGAAATTACGTAATGAAGCTTATAAGCGTTATCGTTCGTCTGGACTGAGCAGGCATAGAGATTATTACAAGCTGAAGAGTCATGTAATTACAGCATTACAAAATGAAAAGCGTGCGTATTTTAATCAGTATATAAACCGTAACCTGAATAATTCTAAAGTTCTCTGGAAAAACCTGAAGCGTTATTCTAATCTAGCCAGCAAACACCGTATTACTGAAATCCCTGAGCACTTACAAAACCCAGATAGACTGAACTCTCATTTTTGTACGGTACCCGGTAAAAGTGTAACACCAATGTCGAGTCTTACTTATTACGAATTTTATCGTTTTGAAAACGTGTATTTTGAGTTAAAGCCCACTGATGAAACCACAGTTTCAAAAGTCATACGATCACTTAAATCAAATGCGTTAGGCAGTGACGGAATATCTCTTGAAATGTTGCTACTGACGCTTCCACGTACACTCAAAGTTATAACAGCCATTATAAACGCTTCACTTCGCACATCTACTTTTCCCGACGTCTGGAAAACAGCCATAGTTAGGCCTCTGCCCAAAAAAATAATGTGTCAGATATAAAAGACTTAAGGCCAATTAGTATTCTACCTTGTTTATCAAAGGTTCTCGAGAAAATCGTATGTATGCAGCTTTCAACTTTTTTAGAGTGTAATAATATATTACCCGTTTTTCAATCCGGATTCAGAAAGGCACGAAGTACATCAACAGCCTTAATGGATGTGGTTGACAATATTTTGACATCACAAGATAATGGACAGGGCACGATACTGGTCTTGTTTGATTTTTCCCGAGCATTTGATGCCATAAATATTCCATTATTGTTATCCAAAATGAGTTACTATGGTTTTGAATTGCCTGCTGTTCGATGGTTCAACAGCTATTTATCCAATCGGACACAGATAGTAACTATTAACAAAAACAATGGCGCTCAGCTGTGCTCGTCTCCATGTCCTGTAACCAGGGGAGTACCTCAAGGATCTATACTTGGTCCATTTATTTTTATTCTATACACAGCAGACGTATGTCACCATATAAAGCACAGTAAGTTCCACCTATACGCCGATGATATACAGATTTATCTCCCATTTTTTCCTAGCGAAGAAGAAAGTGCAGTAGCAAAAATAAATGAGGATTTGCATCGCATCTCATTATGGTCAGAAGCGAATACACTTGTGCTCAACCCATGTAAATCAAAATTCATGTTGTTAGGGTCAAAAGGACAGGTTGATCGTATAATGAAAAAGAAATTTATTATAAGCATACGTGGAGAACCGGTGGAACGTGTAAGTGAGACTCGTAATCTAGGATTGCTGATGGACCAGGGTCTTCGCTTTGAGAATCATATACTTGAGATCACACGCAACTGTTTTTATAGACTCAAAGTACTCTACCAAGTGCGTGATTATCTCAGTAAAAACGTCCGCTTGCGCCTATGTGAGTCACTTGTACTTTCAAAATTCGGGCACGCAGATACTGTGTATGGTCCTAGACTATTTGCTAAAACAAATAGGTCAATACAAAGGGTGCAAAACGCATGTGCAAGGTACATCTTTAATATTCCTCGATATCATCATGTACATCCATATCTTAATAAGTCGGACATATTAAGGATGTCATTGAGAGATTTACATCTAGCCACGCTTCTGTTCGGATGCATAAAATCAGAAAGACCGGAATACCTCTATCAAAAATTAAAATGGAGAAGAGCAGATGATTGTCGAAGCATCAGAACGGGTACACCAATTCAGGCAATCCCATTTCACCGAACAGCCGCGTTTCGTGGTAGTTTTAGATACATGGCCACTAAATGTTGGAATAATTTACCACCACCTTTACGGGAATCTAAATCTGTAAACGGTTTTAAAGCTCAACTAAAAAAACACCTTTTAGCATTTCAAAAATCATGATTTCACGTGTAGTGGCAGGTTATTTCATGGGTACAGTTTAACAAATATATACGAATAATTAATATTAATATAGTAAAATCTAAAATGTTTTTATGCTGATATTTTTATGTGCGAGTGTGTATATGCACGGGTATGTATATGTATTTTTTTTTAACAATTATGGTTATTCTTAAAAATGTACACTTTGAGTGAATGGTTGATTTATTTATTTTTTAATGGAATATTAGCACCGATAACAGCGCAGGCGCAATATCGAATAAATACTATTTCAGGGCTCCGCTGAAAATCAGCGCTGCTGCAGTACGTGTGGTAGCATATGCTGAGTCGGAGTCTTTTTGGCATCACATCACTCACTCTTGCCGAGACTTATTTTTAATTATGTTTACCATCTTGTACCTTGTGTGTTTTTATGTTTTTATTTACTTTTAAACGTATATTTTGTGAGTGTATTGATGCAAATAAAACTTACGTTATGTTACTTATGTTATAATGATTTCTTATGTTTACGCGAACACTATACAATGATTAAAACTACTTTTACGGATTATATCGCGTTTAATTTTATTTTTACTTATTTTATTTTTAATTCTCGACGTTTCGTATGCTTTCCAGCACCCAAGGTCACGGGGGACTGAGGTGACCGACGTCCCAATGTCATTGTTAAACCTGGAGTACCTTCACCTTTTTTAATTATTGTTTTTTATGGTTATTTTATGCTGGTAATTTTTATGGTCCGATCTATGCAAAATGAACTGACTATGTCCTGAGGTCTGCAAGGCCAACAATAATTAAAAAAGCTGGAGGTACTCCGGGTTTAACAAAGACATTGGGATGTCAGTCACCTCAGTCACCGTGACTATGGGTGCTGGAAAGCACCCGAAACGTCTGAAATTAAAAATAAAAATAATTAAAAGTAAAATTAAACGCGATATAATCCGTAAAAGTAGTTTAAATCAATGAATAATTTCATTTAAGGAAAGTTTTTTTTTATAGAAGAGGGGGGAAACGAGCATGCGGCTTTTCGTGGAGGTCCCCAGGTCGTATCAGTCCGGAAAAAGAACCGGTGGTAAACTATTCCACAGAGAGGTCGTACGCGAAAGAAAACTCCTTGTGAAACGTACAGTGGTGGACAGCCAAGCATAAAGATGGTGTGGATGGTATCGGGAAGTTTGCCGCGTAGTGCGTTCACGAAATTTGGCGGCTGGGATTAATCCGAACAATTCCTCAGAGCACTTCCCATGGTATATGCGAAAGAAAATGCAGAGATGCAACATCTCTTCGCAGCGCCAGTGAAGCGAGCCGATCGGAAAGCACACGGTCGTCGACGATTCGAGCCGCTCTGCGCTGGATGCGGTCAAGTGGAAGGAGCTGGTACTGGGGAGCCCCAGCCCAGAGATGGGAACAGTATTCCATGTGCGGCCGAACCTGCGCCTTGTAAAGTTGCAGGCGGTGTGCCGGCATGAAATTCAGTCCCGCTCTGCTGAACACGCCAAGCTTTTTAGAGGCCAATTTGGCCTTCTCTTCCAAGTGACCACGAAACTGCACGTCACTCGATATGTCAACGCCGAGGATTCCGATACTGGCTGAGGCAACAAGGGGAGTGCCTTAAAACTGAGGAGATACGACAAAGGGGTTCTTTTTAGCGGTTAACGCGCAAACTTGTGTCTTCTGGGGGTTAAATTGGACTAGATTTAGTGCCCCCAAGAACCTGTTTAGAAAGGACTCGACTTCAGACACAAGTTTGTCCCGGCACTCGGAGACGTTTCCCCGAGAAATATTGGCTCGGCTGGTGTAAAGAGCATCACCAGTGCTGTCATCTGCATAGCAATGAATGTTACGGGTTTGCAACATATTATTGATATGCAGAAGAAACAGCGTTGGCGATAGCACGTAGCCTTGTGGAACACTACCATTAATAGGCTTGTAATCGGAGCTTGAACCGTCTACACGACCTTGATGCTCCGATCTGCAAGAAAGCTGTTGATCCAATCGCACAATTTCTCGGGAAGCCCATAGGAAGTGAGCTTCGAAAGAAGTGCTTTGTGCCAAACCCGATCGAAGGCCTTCGCAATGTCCAAACTAACGGCCAATGCCTCCCCCTTGGACTCTACTGCCTCCGCCCATCTATGAGTTAGGTAGACCAGAAGATCACCAGCTGATCGACCACGGCGAAAACCGTATTGGCGGTCACTAATCAGCTGGTAATCCTCAAGGTACCTCATGAGCTGGCAGTTAACAATAGACTCCATTGTTTTGGAGAACAAGGAGGTGATGATAGGCCGGTAGTTGGACGGGTCTGAGTGGTCGCTTTTTTTAGGGATCGGGTGGACGAAAGCCGGGTTCCATGATTTTGGGACTACGCCTAAGGAGTATGAGTACCGGAAAACACGCGTTAAAACCAGTGCCAACTCTGGAGCACACGTCCTCAGCACAATTGGGAGGATTCCGTCTGGCCCACTTGACTTGTGGATGTCCAGGGAGAGGAGTGTTTTGCGAACCGAGCGTTGTGTAAACTGCACTTCCGGCATGGAGCACTCACACCGCGGGGTAGTCGGCGGCGTACCCTCCCCCCCGTCATCGAGAGTCGAGTTGGACGCAAAGAGCCGAACTAACGAAGTACCGAAGGCGAACTAGTTTCTCGCCAATTCTGCCTATGTTCTCTGACTTTGCCTTGGCAATGACTCTTTTGAGGGACCTAGAGGCGGAATTATACTTCTTTTCTAGAGCGCTGGTGTTTAGATCCCGGTACGTTCATGCGTCAGCCCATGCTTGGTAGCACTCCTGCTTATAGCATGATGCTATTTTACAGGAGCGACCAAACCATGGCTGAGATTTGCCTCCAATGGGCACCATAGAGGAAGAAATAAAAGGTTCCATACCCTGAAGTACCACATCAGCGACAGAATCCGCAACAACGTTGGGATCGTCCGGCGAGAAGCAAACCCGCCCCCAAGGGTAGGATGCAAAGAAACACCGCATCCCATACCAATCGGCTGACCTACAGTGCCAAACACGGCGGCAGCCTGCAGAATGTAACTGCGATTTCAGCGTGAGTAGCACCACACTCCGGACAACACAATGGTCCGAGGAGCCTAAAGGGGCGACGACGGAAATCTGATACCCGTCCGGGTTTGAGGTCAGCAGAAGGTCCAACAGCGAAGGTGCATGATCCTCCACATCTGGAATCCGCGTAGGCGAAGTAACCAGTTGTGTCAGACCATATACCAAGGCAAAATCAAGAACAGATCTCCCCGCATGATCGGTTATGCGTGAACCAAGCCATTCGGCGTGATGGGCGTTAAAGTAGCTGAGGATCACGATCTCTGCGGAGGGGATCTGCTGTAGCAACGAATCTGTAGCCATGTGGACGTGGTCGAAGAGTCGGTCTTTTTCGGCATTACCGCTATGGGACCTATAGAGGCACCCGTAGACGCGCAGATAGTCGTCGCTGTCTACGCATAGCCAAAGGATGGACAGATCCGTACCATAAAGTCTGCCGAGGTACGAGACATCAGCTGAAGAGGACACCTGCGTCTCGGTCAAAAAGAGCAGAGCCGGCCTCGCCGTCTCGAGACGGTAGTGTACGGCGTTTAGGTAAGTATAGCCTCATAATTGACGATCACGGTTGACGCATCCTATGGGACATCATAGTAGTGCGGACTTTTCTATCCAGGGCGTTAAGTTCAGATTGAGTCCATCTAAGTATGCCAAAGGTATACATGAGTATAGGCACGAGTATAGGATGACTGGAAGGCTCTGGGCGGGGACATGCATCCCCGCCCGGAGCCTTCCAGTAAAGTACTGAGAGGATTCAAAGGGAGGCAGAACCAGAATGGAATCAGACAATCGCTCTGGAAGATAACCCTTCTTATCCTTGTGTGGCTTTCCGCAGCCATTATCCGTTCGCCCAGACGACGAAGTATCATACTCGACAGTCCCATAAACTACTCGAGGAAGTCTTTAACTATATAGTCAACCTCATACAGCTCGAGGACCCTCTTTAGCCAGGGCAGCGAGTCGAATGTCCTTCTGTAGCCTATCCAAACGGCGGAAAAGTTCCAACGGTTGCGTTTTATCACTTAGCCAATGAATACCTTGGTTCAACGACCACCGCCATCCATTTTGGTAGCGATACGTTCCTCAATTATTATTCCCCAGGCTGGAATAGCGCTACTTTGTGCAGTAGTGCGTCCCGCCGTGGAAAATTTGGCACCTATGATACGGCAGACTGCCATTGCGGTGCCAAAAAGAATTAAATCCGTCTCGCAAAGGTCCCGGCTGGCTTCCAAAAAGATTATCAGCATTCGGCTTAGTGCCTTCACGACAGCCCGATTCCGCTTGCTTAGGGTTATGCGGGGAAGTCGCGGTCGATTTTCGAGAGGCATACTGCATGTTTCCACAATCGCCTCTTCCAACGTACTCCCCATTTTCTCTAGTTCCAGTTCCTGGGTGACTGTTCCATCATCGTTTGAGTCAACCACAACTGGGGTATTCACGGCGGCATCCATATTTGCGGATTATTAGTTATTATTATTGGGATTTTCCATCAAAGTAAATTATGAGGCATTTACAATAAAAAAAAACTCTAAAAAAATCGGGTTGTAACCCCGTTGTGGACGCAGCCGTGCATTTTGCGTGAATACGTGTACGTAACGAAATGACCTCAAAATGGCGGCGCTCCCACCTCCGCCACGCGCGATTTGTTACAGTCCTCACTTAACGTAACAAACTCTTAAATCCTTTAGCTTTCAATCGGTGTAGTTAAATTTGGATGTAGATGATAGATATACAGCTGCAACACCAAACTGTATACTTACCCCGATTTGGTTATCATCAGTTTTCTGAATCGCTTCCCACTAAAGAAGCAAATTTAAAGCCGTATTCACGTCAAAACTACAATTTATCGATATTAAACATTAGTTCACACAAAACTCTTTAATAGAATTAAGGCAAAGAATATGTTACAACCAAGCTTATATTTACTCAAACTGAATATATTATAAGACGCAAAGTTAAGCTCTAGCGCTATTCTTAGTCGTTGATAGTCTAAATGAATTATTATTCTAATTATGGTTTTAGGTACATACGGTTAAAATTAGTTTCAATATAAATCTTTGGAATTAGACTGTAGATTTGTTAGTATTGTAGTTAATTTCTGTCTAATGAACAAGTTTCGTTTATGTACACACATCAGAAATGTTTGCGATCAGTTTGAAAATTCGTAATCTTTTCTGTGATGGTAGACTAGGTATATTATATTTTTTCTTTTCAGATTATTTACTCAAAAATATAGAATTACAATAGAAAACCAATTCAATTGTTTTTCCATACAAAAATAAATTCAATCCAAGCTTACGCTCATTCAGAAATCTTACTTGGTCGATTTTAATGAAGTTCGAGAAAAGTAGTAGTTTTGATTGAAAAAATGCCTAGAATTTTTACGAGCAAGAATTGTCACCTCGAGGGAAGAAAGATATTACACGAGAAAAACAGCACGCAGAGTTGTCCAATCCTGTGTCGTGGCCACGTTGCAGAGGTACCAAAGCATGGTTAATTAAGTAAAGTAATCAATGCCACTACAATAAAATCAGAAGTGCGGGCTGCCTCTGGACTTGAACTTAGCACTCAGACCATTCGCGATTGCTTACCCTAGCTTAAACTACGAACACAGATATCCTGGCGAGCACCTCTGAATTTAGGGCAACGTCAGCGCAGGAGATTGCAGTGGGCTAGGCTCCGGCAAAATGAAGAAGATGAGGTGTAAACCATTTAGCAAAACTGTTTCTTCGTTGACGAATCGGGAATCAATACTCACCCAGATAACTGACGAGACCGTGTTTTGAGAAGACCTTTATACTCTGAAAGGCAAAGAACTGCCATTATAACTATACAGATAGGCGGGAAAACGTCCTTTTGGAGTGGAATTATGATTGGAGCTAGAACACCTTTGATCCCGTACTAACGACCCATGACGGCAAACTGGTACAAAACAGTCACTATTGATGAAATTTTCACGCCATTCCGAGTAAACCATGGACACCAATTCGTGCTAGTCGATGATAATGAGCTCGCAAATCGAGCTCAATGAGTCAATGCTGCTCTCCGAGAATACGACATTACAAGGTTAGATTGGCCTGCCGGCTCGCCTGACTTAAACTCAATAGAGCACCCGAAATGTCGGGAATTGAAGAATTAATTCTCGACGTTATGGTTACGGGGGGGACTGAGATGTTTGACGTCCCAATGTTATTTGTCGTCAATTGTCATCTACCAGTAGTTTTTAGTTATCCTTAATACTGCGTATTTAACTGACTTCGATATTACTTTTTTTTATATTGAAGTCAGTAGTACAAATATTTTTTTTACTACTTGTCTTACAATCCTTTTGTCGTTCATTCTGTAGTTATATTAATAAAATCTTTTAGAAATATTATGTTATATTAGAATCAGTCATGATTAATTCATGAAAATGAAGCCTTGAACATGAAGTCCGTCTGAAAGGAGATAAATGTTCCCCCGTGGCAACATACTGCTGTTGAAAATTAATTTATCTTTGAGAATTTGTAGGTACATTTATTTATCGTTATATTATATTAAAAACTAATTTATAAAAGCTTTAGCAGGAAATTTTAGTGCTATTTGCCACATTCTTGGCGGGGAATCAAAACAACGCGAGAAAACTTTTATGGCTGAGATATTGAAAAAAATATTTAGAAGACATGTGACGTTCACCAAAATGCATTAAGACACCGCGATGGACACTTCTTTACCCTAAAACACCCTCTTACAAATGAATAAAGGCCTGTACCTAGAAGTTGGACAGATATAGCCTGTAACTCTAATCTATACGTGGTAAAGCCACGCTGCAGCTGTTCAGCTATGCTAAAGTATAAAGGATTTTTACCCTTATAAGAAATGCCTGTAATTATACCGGCTCTGCATGCTGTTCAGAACGGAACACAGTAGTGCTGAATAGGGTGATACCTGTCCAGGCGGACTGCTGAGCAGAAAAAGATATAGTAAGTCTAGCACCTAGTGAGCCTTTCCCAAAATTTCACCCATGGGATAAAATGGGTTGGTGAACTCTCTTGACACTCAGCAAAATGAAGAATTCAAAATAAATTAAATAAAACTATATACACGGATTTTATCCCGTTTAATTTATTTATTTTTAAATCTTGACGTTTCTGGTGCTTTACAGCACCCATAGTCACGGTGGGACTGAAATATTTGACGTCCCAATGTCATAGTTAGCCCGGCTATCTTCAGTTTTTGAATTTTAATTTTTGTTCTGATGTACGCAAAACGAGCTTACTTCTTAGTCTTGCAGTGGTATGCTTGGGTTTGTGATGAACTTTGTCAATTATAGGATCCCAAGCAGATGGCACCACTCATCCATCTTCTCGATTGAAATTAGGAGATGTTTTTAATTTGAATAGCCTTGCCTATCATCCTTGGTAGGAATCGGTGCTCTTTTGGGAGGATTTGTGGTTTCTCATCAAATCTGATGTAATGGTGGGAACAATCTTGAACATGTCACAGACTGCAGACTTCCCGGAACGTCGGTGCTTCACGTCAGGTATATGTTCGTTCACTCGGGTATTTATAGATCTTTTTGTTTGACTTATGTAAGAGAGACCCCATTCACAGTCTAGCTTATACACTCCTGCAACGTCAGAAAATCCTGCAAACATCCACAATTAAAATAAGTTAACTAAACGCGATAAAATTCGTATATGTAATTTTATTCAATGACTAGAGTTCGCATACATTTAAGAAATTTTATTCTAAATAAAAATAATTTAGTTTACTCGTTTACTCATGTGGCACACGATTTAGCCTACCAGTCAGTCAAACATGGCAACTATGGCAAATATTCCCTATTACGAGTATATGTAGTGGACTATTGATAAGCTGTAACTGTAATTCTGCAATAAAGGCAACTTAAGGACTAAGATAAATTAACAGAGAAGTCGCGTATCTCAAACATAGTAGCGACCACCTGGTAAGGATACCATCAAGTGGACTGTAAGTTTCATTTGTCACATAAATATTTATAATAAGAAAGTACTCTATACTTAAGCAGCTAGACATGCGAAATTTAAAACGAACCCCATTCACATTTATAGGAGCATTGTACGCGACCGAATTCTTAAGTGTTTGCTACTCTGTAACGGTATCTATTATTCGAATGATTCTTCATTTATCTCGTTTTAAATGCGCTATTGTCTGTGGGCCTCAACATCCAATTACCATCAGGAGGACTATGTGCTCGTATGTTAACCCTATTCTATGAAAAAATTTCGGATTTCTGATTGATACAAAGTTTACCATCTGTTTTGTTAGCATATAACTACACCATTGTTAAAACTTCTTTGTTCGGACAAACGTAGATAATAGCAGATTTGAGCTACTATATTTTAACCCACCTATTTTATACCTCTCCTTCATCTACAATTATTCCCTTTCGGATTTCTGTTGACTTCATTGTTTCAAAATTTCTGTTTTGTTAACACGAAACCAAACCATTGTGAAAACTTATTTAATTAGAACACCGTTGTTTACTAGCAGGCTTGAGCAATGTCGGTTAGTCTTTTGTTTTTTGAGCTGTGTGTTGTAAAGTTTATTATTACTGGAGCCGCAGTAACTAAGAGATAAGCGCACAGCTTAAAATTTATAGTGAACAAGTAAACCGAGTTCTTTACTTGCCAATGAAATTGGTACCGTATAATGGTGGTGTAGGAATATCCACTGCACAATATTATCCCTTGAAGGCGACAGAGGGAAACAAATCAGGAGATGGGCAGCAGCGTGTTCCTGGTAACGATAGAACAAACTGCGGTTGCTAATATGCTTGCCAAGCGTGGCAAACGTGGCAAATGTCTCTACTGTGAGGCAATCTATGGGGGAGGCCTATGTTCAGCAGTGGACTTTAATAAACAGCAACGGAAATTGTTAATTGCAATTATTTAAAGTACTGATTTACCATGTGCCAAGACCGATAACACATTTGCAATTGTCATTTACCATCAGCTGAGCTGCATGCTTGTTTGCCGCTCTTATATAAGAAATAATATGTTCGACGTTAAGGGAAAATGGCTTTGATGACTCCGTGGCGCAGTGGCTTAGCCATAAGTTACGGCGCTGAGGGCCACGTGTTCAAATCCCGCACTGAACAAGTATTTGTATGGCCTACGAATAATTGTTCCGGATCTCGATATTTGCCCTGGTACAATTTATGTATGTAAACTGTCTCCATGGTATAGGAGAAAGTCCTAATGAGAGGGTAAAGTTTTTTCAGAAAGAGAATATCTTAAGATTTTTTGACTAAGTATTTCTTATGCGCTCGTTTTGAAACTGTAGTATATCTAAAAATAAGTTGTTATATCATGTGACGAGCATGTATGCGTAGGCATATCAAGGTAAGCCAATCGAGAGATGTGTGTCAGGTTCGTGCAAAATAGAAGTCCGTATTCTCTGCCTACTGCTCTCGGTGACAGGCGTGAGAGTTTTTTTATGCTTTACCAATAAACTTTTATTATTTTCTTACGTATAAAACGCGACTTATTCGTGCTATGCATAAAGACTTTTGGGTTTATATTTTTATATAGGTACTTTAAATTTTATTTTGGTTTAAAGTTTAGCGACAGAACGTAAACATTTCGTCTTCTGTATATTTCAGATTCATTATTACGTCTAAAATATAAACAACTACAAACAAAAACAACATTCTCACAAACGTCCTGATCGGAATCGGTGTTCAGAAGTGCCTACGTTTGAAACGCAAAGCTGCCACTTGATCCTGTCTGTTGAGCACACTTAAAGCTGCTTAAACCCTGTTCCTATTCTGATTTAGAAACAAACACGACACTTCTTTTAATTTCGTTCGTACAAGCAACAGTCGATCATATTTATAAGAAATTTCACTAATTTATTAGATACACTAACAATCATTTTGTCTGCGTGAATTAGCTAATTTTATTTTGTAGCCAACTTGGTTTATGCCATGTCTATTTAATTCTGACTTAATTCAGATAGAAAAGCAACAAAGTCACAGAGCTAGCAGGATAGAGACAGGTTAAATAATGTTTCAATCAGGTAAACCCAGTATACATCTCTGAGCTAAAATAACGTAGTACGAGGTGAAACTTCTTTATGACATAAAAAAAACCCCCCCCAAAAAATATAAAAAAAAAAAAAAAAAAAAAAAAAAAAAAAGGAAAAAATAATTTTTGTTTGGGATAAAATCATTAAAGAAAAAAAACTTCTTTCGGAAAACAAATTCCCCCTTTAAAAAAAAAAAGAAAGGAAAAGGGGGTAAAAAAAGGAAAAACAAAACCCAAAAAAAAAAAAAAAAAAAAAAAATTTTTTATTTTACAAACGTAGGTTAAATAATAATATACTCATGCAGGCCCGGCGGTGAAACGTTAAAAGATAACGTGAAGTTTTTGATTTTTAATACCGTACTAAATTTCACCACTTCTTCGATAGGGAAGTTTCACTTCAAAATAAAAATTTACGGGACTTGAATAACTTGTATAAAATGTTTATAATATAATGTGTTTAACTAACTTATTGTATTGTATTACTTTATAATATAAACTAATAAACCAAAAACACTATCTGTGAATGTTCTGCAAAGAAATAAACCGTAACACTTCCATAAAGGATTTGCTACGTCTGCTGCGTTCGTGTTCCACATTCCTAGTTTCGCCGCAAACGTCCTCGCTAAGGAAATAGGTTATTACCTTCATAATAGAGGCGGTCCATTCGTAGCCGCTCAGTTTATCTTTCTTTGATAGTCTTAGAATTCTCTAATGAAAAGTTCAAAATGACGTGTAAATCATAAAAACTATTTTTTTCTTTAACTACAACGACTAAAATCAATAAGCATCATCATAAAAGATATAATTAAATTATGAACCATAGCACAACAGTATTTAGCTGCTATATTACGCTGGTATTCTGTGAGAGCGATATCCTTCCCCGGTCGAGCCTACCCATTCGTGATACTACCATAATATAGTCGCGGCGTAGGTCTACCTATTCCTACTTCGGCCACTATACTTACTAAACTTACTACACCAACTTCGGCCGAGAGGTCAATCGACTGACTCAACTCGGTTGAACAGCGTTCGGGAAAGTACGACACATCTTTTCGTCAGCTATACCTCAAAACCTGAAAACGAGACTGTACAACCAGTGTGTGTTGCCAGTGATAACTCATGGAACTAAGACTTGATCCTTCACTGCTGGCCGTATGAGGTCGCTCAAAGTCGCTCAGCAAGCTATGGAGAGGGCTATGCTCGGGGTTTCTCTGCGTGATAAACTTAGAAATTGGGATAAAACCAGAGTGACCGACATAGCCCAACGCATTAGTAAGCTCAAGTGGCAATAGTCTGGCCATATAGCTCGAAGAACCGACAACCGATGGGGAAAAAAGGTTCTCGAGTGGCAGCTTCGTACCAGTAAGCGAAATGTAGGGTGGCCCCCCACTGGATGGAGTGACAACCTGATACGACATGCAGGCAATCGATGGATGCAGGTGGCTCAGGACTTTACTTTGTGCCTTTTTTTGGCCTACGTTCAGCAGTGGACTTGTGAAGGGCTGTAATGATAATATTGATGATGATGATGGCTCTACCACGTAGACGTGTTTCTTCTGAGAACTCACATATTGCCTAATAAGGACTAAAAAAGGGTCGTTAGTTATCGTATAGCTGACAATACGAAATACAGCAGCTCAATGTTTATATTTTACGCTGATATCCTATGAGAGCAGAATACAACAAATTTATACATGGAAATGCCAAGACTCATTTGTATGTGTTGCGATAAGTTTTTAGTCTTTTTTGTTTCAATTTGACCGCAGGTGTCTAAAGCTGAAGTGTCTTTTTATCACCCGATAGACTGCAAGCCTATTTGACCTATTTGTTAATTTAAAATGGTTATTCGAAAACACAAAATCGCCTGCTTGTTCTAGCCTACACACGCCCTTTATACTCGTAACAATATAACAATTGTGCGATAAAACCGTGGATATTTAAATAGAAAGGACCACGGTATTATGACACACCAGCTATAAAATTTTTATTAACGTGTCAGACGTGCCACATTTTACCACTCTCTTGTTAGCACGTTTTTAATTAAAAGGCTTTTATTATTTACGTATCATGTATGATTTATTTATAAAATGGAACTTTTTAATTCAAATCTCTACATAGCATAAAAAAGTTGCTTCCCGCCGTCTATACGCTTAAATCTTTTAACTTTTAAACTACCCAACGGATTTTGATGCGGTTTGCATCAATGGACAGAATGATTCAAGAGGAAGGTTTATGTGTATAAGTAACGTATATTACAGTAGAGATAAGGTAAGAATTTCAAAGTTTTTCCCTGTAGGTGGCGCTGTTGATGCGATTCGGAAATCACTCAGGTGAAGCCGGGGCTGACTACTAGTTTTTGATACAGAATAATTCACAAAGTTGTACAGTTTAATGAAAAACATTTAGAAACAACGTGGTAGCAATCACTTCATTTTCAGTGGTTGTTAAGAGTTGGTAGCAAAATGTCACCAGATGTTTACACAAAAGTCTACTAGTATTAAGACAAAGACTGTGTTAGAACCGAGTTTAATTTACTCAAACTGAATACATTATAAGACTCAAAGTTAAGCTCTAACGTTGTTCTTAGTTATTGATAGTTTAAATGAATTATTATTCTAATTAAGGTTATACATACATTGAAAATTATTTTCAGTATATACCCTTGGAGATAAAACGTTGATTTATTAGTACCTACTGTAGTTAATTTCTGCCAAATGAATAATTTTAATTTAATTACACACATAAAAAAAGATTGCGATCAGTTTGATAAATTGAAATATTTTTGTTACGGTAGACAAAAAATTATAAAACTAATATTTTTTTCTTTTTATATTATTAATTTAAAAATATAGAATTAGAATATAAAACAAATTCAATTGTTTTTCCATATAAAAAGAAATTCACTCCAAACTTACACTCATTCAGAATTCTGATTTAGTCGATTTAGATCGATTTTAACGGATAAAAAAATTTTTTTAGGAAAGTTTTGATTGAATAACATGCCAAGAGAGTTATTAGAAGTTTTACGTGCAAGAATTGTAACTTTGAGGGAAGAAAGATATTCCACTACGTGACCCAACAATCAAGGTCACTACAATAAAATCAGAAGTGCGAGCCGCCTCTGGACTAGAACCTAGCACGTAGACCATTCGCAACAAGCTTACCTTAGGCTAAACTAAGAGCACTAAGTTCCTGGCGAGCACAAATAGATTCGCGGCAACATTAGCGAAGGAGATTGCAGTGGGCTAAGTTCCGGCAAAATGAAGTAGATGTGGAGGAAAACATTTGGCGAAACAGTCTCTTCGTTGACGAATCGCGAATCAATACTCATCCAGATAACCAACGTGTCCGTATCTGGAGAAAAACCTGAAGGCACTAAAAGGCAAAGAACTGCCACTGGAACCGTTCAGCCAAGCGGAAAATTGGTGTCCTTTTGGGGTGGAATAATGATTGGAGCTAGAACGCCTTTGATCCCGTTTCGAGGCTCCATGACGGCAGATAAGTAAAAAGCAGCCGCTATTGATGGAATTGTCAGACCATTCCGAGTAAACCATAGACTTCAATTCATACTGGTGAAGAACGAAGAAGACTCTTACAGCTTCATCTGACTCAGTATCAACATAGTATAGTATCAACGTTCTAGGTGTCGTTTACGTTTAATTACAAGTTCGGTTACGCGTTAATTCATCACTATCATGGCCTCAATTACTTAAGAAATAGTTCTAAAAGCGTCGCTCTGATACATATATACATTTTATATTAAATCTCAAACGAAAAAAGAAATCTATACAAGAAGAAAAAGCAAGAAGAAGCATATTTAGAAATAGCGAAACCTTGCCCAGCTTCTTTAAGAATTCACACGCACACGCACACGCACACGCACACGCTCACGCGCACGCACACGCACACGCACACGCACACTCACACGCACACCCTCACCCACACCCACACGCACACGCACACGCACACGCACACGCACACGCACACGCAAACGCACACATACAGAAAACGTACTCACACGTGTTCTTACATGGTTTTAGCTAGAGAGTGGGCAGGCCCAGCGAAGACCTAACTGACTGCCTGCCTCGTTGGTCTAGTGCAGTGATTCCCAAAGTGAAAAATTAAAATGGGGATCCACGATAGTGGATCGCTGGAGCCAGGGGGTGTTTTAAATTTGCCGCTGCTAAAATGCCACCACCAGTCCGATCTACCCTATTTCCGTCTACCTTCCGACAAAGATGC
The DNA here is from genome assembly GCA_907164705.1 of Parnassius apollo. NCBI lineage: Eukaryota > Metazoa > Arthropoda > Insecta > Lepidoptera > Papilionidae > Parnassius > Parnassius apollo. The sequence goes on from CAJQZP010000280.1 coordinate 2,538,498, forward strand.
CGCAAGTGGCTTATTCAAAAACAGTCCCTGGCTCTATGTGGCTTTGATACTCAAATTAGACAACTTTTTTTTTTGTATTTAGAAAGTATAATTTATTAATTGTTTTATTTTTATTTTTACTTTTTTATTGTTGATACGTGTGTTTCATCAATTGCCTAAGACCCTGTATGAATTATGCGCAAAGGCTGTGGCAGAATAGCAGGAGTAATGGGTTTCCCGTTACAACTGAGTCACAGACCGTTTTGTCACAACTAAAAAGTTATTATTATATTTATATTATAATTATTAAGCTCTCTATTTAAATTTTAACATTGTATTTTTGTGTGGCAAATAAATACTTTTATTTATTTATTTATCTCAACACGTACACTGATAGTACCTATTTACTTACATCATACTATCTTATAATATCAAAACATATACATTATTCATAAAAGTACCTATGAAGTAAAAAATTTATTATATATGTTTATAAAATTGTGTAAGTTGTAGGATGTTGGCATTCGCTTTGTGGTCGCAATACATTTTGAACTCGTAGAAACCTGAGAGTCGCAGTCTCAGAGCTTCGCTACCTTGCACTGACTTCAATTCGTCACTCTATAAATACGAATGTGGGACAAATACGTTTATTCGTTTCCTGAATCTTGAAAAGGAAAGTGCTAAGAAAGTATTTTAAAAAATATAAACAGATAGTATATCACACAAATTATAGTAAGTCAGTGTTATTTTGTTTGAGAGTGCTGGAGAAAAGTAAGTACATTATTGTTTTATTAAATTTTAGTTTTGTACTCGTAGTTAGCAAAGATAGATAAATTACGCCAATCATGACTTTAGTTATTAGTAGTTTAATATTTAATCATGCAAAAATTACACGAGTACTCCTCAATAGTTTCTTTTTGAAATTTTTAGCAATCGGTATTATAATTACAGTGCAATATCCGTAATTCGAGCTAATTGTTGCAAGAAGATGTTCTAATTATGGAATGTTTTCGGAAAAATCAAAAAATATTTTTAATATACAGCTGCTGGATTTTCTGTCTTATTTAAATAATTTAATTTTGCCTACAGATGACTGATGCCATGTCCGAATCTAAAAATAAATGTAGACAGTATAGTGTGGATTATTTGAAATTTGGCTTCATGCCATCATTGCCGGACAAACAATTGCCTATGTGCCCTTTATGCAACAAAGTTTTAGGCAATGACGCTATGAAACCATCTAAACTGCAAGGTCATCTGAGAAGTTGCCACCCTGATAAAACAGAGAAAGATTTGAAATACTTTCAAACACTCAAAGATAAACTTCAGAAGAGACCTACACTGGACAGAATGTTCGCTTCGACGTCACAAAGAAATAATGATGGTTTGCGGGCGTCTTACAATATCTCGTTACTTATAGCAAAATCCGGAAAACCGCATACTATCGGAGAGAAGGTAATTTCGCCAGCCGTTGAAGAGGTTTTAAAAACTGTTTTACACAAACCTGCATCTTATATCATTAAAAGAATTCCCTTAAGCAAGAATACCGTTGACAGACGTATTAATGAAATGAGTTCTGATATTGAAAGCTTCTTATGTAATTATTTGCAAACCACCCATTTCTCTATACAACTGGACGAGTCAACTTTATCTGATAATGCAGCATTATTATTGTCATATGTTCGTTTTATTATGAATCAAGAAATCTACGAGGAACTCGATCTAGCTAGGATTTATTTTTAGAAAATGTCCTTTTGTCCGGTTTTCAGGCAATAAAAAACTGCTACAATGTAAGAAGGTAAATTTTGACAGATTACCAACTATCGTAATAGCTCAGATGGGATGTTGTTCGGGCGTGATATCGGTGTTCCGTGGTTTGCGTCCCATCTTGAGTCCGACTTTTTTTCCTTTTTTTTTCAAGTTCCCTTCTTTTTGTGAGAAAATTTATTATTTCGAGCCCTTTTTTTTTTAATATTTGTTAAAAATACGAAAATTTTAATTAATCTAATTGCACTCATAATTTTTTATTCAAGTAACCAGTTCAGTTTTTTCTATTATGTCAATAAGATCAAAAACTATTATTCATGTAATTTGTATATAAATGTAATTTAAAAAACCGAGCAAAGCTCGGTCAGTATAATATCAGTAGCATACAGATGGAGCACCTGCCATGGTTGGACGTTATCGTGGATTTATAAGCTATTTAAAACAAAATGTGTCAGGTGTGTTAGCAATACATTGCGTCATCCATCGACATCATTTAGTTGCTAAAAATATGAGTATTAGATTGCATGAACCACTTCATTTAGTCATTGATGCAGTAAACCGAATCCGAAGCAACGCGTTGAATACGCGGTTATTTGCGCAATTGTGTGAAGAAAATGACGAACTCTTTCATCAATTACTCCTTCACACTGAAGTACGCTGGCTGTCGAAAGGCTTATTTTTGACAAGATTTTTTGCACTTTTGAGACTATTTTAGAATTTCTGGATACTAAAGATAAAATTTTAAAAGAAAATTTAATGAAGAGGAAAACAGACATCGCCTATTTAACAGATTTGTTTACAAAATTTAATATGGTTAATTTGCAATTACAAGGAGACAGTTTAAATTTGATTAAAACAAAGTCCATCTTATCAGCGTTTCTTGCCAGAGTTAAACTAATGAAGCAAAATATTGGACGGGGCGAATTTTCTCAGTTCCCCAATTTGTCACGGACAACCTGCCAGGAAGACGACGTTTCAACTTACGTTCAACATTTAAATGCCCTCTATTCAGATTTTGAATCTAGGTTTGAGGATATTTTGACTATGGTAATACCACCGTGGATAATTAATCCATATCCATATATCTAATGTCATAATACAAGAGGAACTGACTGAACTAAGTACAAACGAAGAACTTAAGGTTCAGTTTTAAAAACGGATATCAGCAATTCTGGCTGCAAAATAACATACCCGTTACTTATCCCGTATTATGGAATATGGCGAGGAAATTTTTAATTTCCTTTCCATCGTCATACCTAGTGGAAAGGGGGTTCAGCGCTGTTACCAATCTCCTGACGAAAAAAAGAAACATACCGGACATCATTAGCCGAGGAGATTTAAGATTAACTCTTACAAAATTGACGCCAAATGTTGATAATTTATTATTAAAGCATCATTAAAGCATTCATCCTTCTCACTAAAAATATTGACTTATTGCTTATGTTATTTTATTTATAGTTTATTTTATGTTTTTTTAATGCTACGTATATATTACATAACAGATACAAAATTTTATTTTGAGTAGTTTTAATTTAAATTCAATTAATAAATGTATATATTAACATGTGTTTTTACTTTAAGTTTTTAACACTAAACTTCACTACAGTTAGAAATTTACAGGAAATCAATTTCAGGTAAGTACCTAACCCTGTCTACGCAATACGGAAAAAGATGGCAAGGGGTCTACGACACAAAAAAGTTTGGGGAACTCTGGTCTAATGGTTGTAGTAGTGCGGCTGCTGATCATGAGGTCCTGGGTTCGAATCCCGGGTCGGGCCAAAAAATCAATTATTGAGTTTTTCTGTCAAGAAATTCTCAGTAGCTGCCCGGAGTCAGGAAGTTGGTGTCTCACCCCCGATCACCCCTCAACCCCATCACCCCCTGTTTGAGAGACGTGTAGTTTCGTGGTCATTTGGAAGAGGCCAAATTGGCCTCTAAAAAGCTTGGTGTGCTCAGCAGAGTGGGACTCTTCTATATTAAAAAAAAAATTATTCACTCAGCCATGCACGTTTCTTCACGTTGTTTTCCTTCACCTCTGAGCACGTGGTACATTGCACTAAAAATTGCCTATAAAAGCTTTTCTTGTAAACTGTGGATCAATGTACCTACAAATTAAATTTCAATAGCAGTATAATGCCACGAGGAAACATTTATCTCCTTCTACTCGGACAGGGATCGTATTCATGAATTATAACATGACTCATTATAATATACGATAGTATTTTTAAAAGTTTATTTTGTAATACAAATAACAAGAAAAGATAAAAATTAATCCTGAGAAACAATATCTAGGAGCACAATGCTAGTAGAAATCGTAATTTTCTTCATTTTTATTTCTTTCTTCTTTCTTTCTTAAATAATTACCAGAGTTTGTTCCAGTATCATGGAGGTAGTTTACATACATACTTTTCACCGAACTGAACAATTATTTGGAAGATTTTACGTGTTATCGAGGCATGGTGGTGAAACTTAACCTGTTGGACTTTAATTTCCTGACTCCGAGCTGCTACCGAGAATTTCTTGACATAGAAACCAGAGCAGCAGCAGGGCTTGCGACTACCCACGAGGCAGTCATTTATAACTATACCTGTTTAGCAGTAAGCTTATAATGGACGTGGCTTTTATATGGCATTTTAATAGGTTTTTGTTTGAATGTTTTTTAAGGGTGAAAAACGGGCGTGCTGCGGACGGATGCTGTGACGCATACACATCTGTATCTACCCTCAAATAGATCAACATGTAGATACGTTATCAGCCCTGAGGACCTTGATAGAATGCCACGTTACAAAAAAAGGTGATCTTCGGTTATCTACATTCACTCATGCTGGTATTCTGTGAGAACGTAGGCTTTCCCCAGTTGAGCTCACTCATTCAAGCTACAATAATAATATAGCAACAACATGGCGGCACTACCACGTTAAGATGTCACCTCTTGTGACACCTACGGAACGCGAAATGAAATGAAGATTTATTTGCTTTGAAAAAGGGTACATTTAGGTTGTTATTGTCAAGTGTGAACTACACTTGACAATAACAACCAAGCTTTTTCAGCCATCTTTGGATAGCATGCAAATACATTTTTTATAATTAAGTTTATATTAGAATATCGAATTCAATTAAAATATTCATCATAAAATAAACATCGTTTACAAATTACAAAATTTAAAAATAATTTAAATTGAAAATGCATTTAAAAATTTAGAACTACTGTTGTGTCACATCATGTCAAATTTAGGTAGTGATTCACATTATAAAAACAATGATCATTTAGCCACCTGTAAAGGGCGCCTTTAAATCTATTAAGGGGTAACTCTTTTATATTTTGGGGTATTTTATTAAATATGATCATACACATCCAGTAGCAGTTTTTTAAACCGAGCGCTCTTGGGTATAATTTCAGCAGCAAGTCTATTGCCATTTCTGTTATTTTGCGCATAAATCTCTTTCGCTTCTCCGAAATAATACATATTTTGTTTTACAAACTTTGCAATTTCAAAAATGTACAGGCATTGGATGGGTAGTATTTTTAGAAATAAAAATAGTGGCCTGCAAGGCTCATCAGGTGCAGTGCCACATATTGCTCTAATACATTTACTTTCTTTTTGATGCCTTTTTTGCATGTGTGCTATTGCCCCATATAATGAGTCCGTATCGCAGAACGCATTCCACATATGCAAAGTACGCAGTAAGTGCTGTATATTATGTGGCTACTTTGCTTCGTTTATAAAGTGCGTACGAAAATCTATTTATTTTTTTACAAATATGTTCAACTTAACATTTCCAATTTAGTTTTTGATCTATCCATATACCTAAAAATTTTGTCATATTTGTACTTTTCAAACTTAATACTTAAAAAACTAATGTTCATAAACTTCAAAATTAATGTTCATTGTCTGGTATAATATGTCATTGAAATTTATAAAATAAGTTTTGTCAAGATTTACAAGTAGGTTGTTATTTTGAAGCCATTCTATCATTGTTTTAACTGTATGAGTATGAGTTTATTTGTATGAGAGCAGAAGACAACAAATGTATGCATGAAAACGCCATGCTTCATTTGTATGTGATACGATAAGTTTGCAGTCTTCTTTCGTTCAATTTGTCCTTCCTTCCTTCTTTCTGCAGATGTCTAAGTCTGAAGTGTATTTTTACCACTAAGTATTAAGTATTAAGTATTGCAAGCGTATTGGTCACATTTATTAATTTAAAATAAAAGTTTATTCGAAAACACAAACTCGCTCGCTTGTTGTAACCTACCCATGCCCTTTAAAACAACTGTGTAACACAACCTCGGATATCAATTAGAACGGACCATAGTGTTATTCGAATCCTGCTATAAAATTTCTATTTACGCGACACACCGCAGACGTGCCACATTAATAAGGTAATCCACGCTCTTATTAGCACGCTTTCAATTCAAATAAAACGGCTTTTATTAATTATTAGTTTGACCTGTATGTATCATATATGATTTATTTGTTCAATCTCTACATAGTATAAAACAAAGTCCCTTCCCGCCATCTGAACGCTTAGATATTTTAAACCTCGCAACGGATATTTGATGCGGTTTCCATCAATTTACAGAATGATCCAAGAGGAAGGTTTAAGAGAAAAGCTGAGAATTTCAAAGATTTGCCTGACAGGTGGCGCTGTAGTCAAGTTCCAGAAATGACTCGTGAAGTCGGGGCGGATCCCTAGTTTTTATTAAAGAATAATTTACAAAGTTTAACAATGAATTCCAATACATTTAGAAACGACAAGGTCGCCATCACTTTATTCCTAGGGGTTATTATCATCTAAACAAACATCATCATAATAAATAAAATAAATAAAAATCTTTTTGTAAAATGTTTTTTTTTACAGAAGAGTACCGTCGAAGACCGCCGTCCATGAACAACTGTACTTGTGAACAACTTTTAAATAACTTTCAATAAAAACAAATCAAAATATTAAGTTCGAGTCAAAATTTATTATTTAGCATTACTGAAATTCAATTTGAAATTATTTTCTCTCATTATAACTTTAAAAACTTGGCAACACTTTTTTGCCCTACTGGGTATATCTAAGTCAATTTATCGTTATATTAACAAAGTGGGAAAGTAATGATTTCTTATATTTACGCGAACACTACACATTGAAATAATACTAGTTTTTACGGAATTTATCGCGTATATTTAACTTTTTTACTAAAAACTAGTATTATTTCAAAGTGGGAAAGTATTTTGCCTCATTTCTTTCAATATTTTTAACATTACGAAAATAAATAAAATTATATAAATTTGACAAATTCGTGGCACAGTGGCTTAGCAATGAGTGGCTTCGCTGGGGGTCGCAGGTTCGAATCCCGCACGGAACAAATATTTGTATGACCTACAAGTATTTGTATGGCCTATAAATAAATATTCCGTGTCTGGATGTTGTCCTTGTGCAATTTATGTTTGTTAACTGCCTCCACGATACAGGAAAAAATCCTAGTGTGAGGGTAACGTTTTAAAAAAAATACTTAAGCCTATCAATGGCAGATTTATTATAAAATTGACAATGAATGAAATTAATAAGTGAAAAACGAGCATACCGACCGTGTAGATGACAAATGGAAGCTGTGGCAGACCGATACCTATTCTCGTTAAAGGATCAAAATTTAGATAAGGTGTCACCACTAAGGCCACGCTTCGAATTCCCTAATCATATATAATATAGCATACATCACTTCTTGCATAGCTCTCTGTTCGAGAAGTTTAATTACATCGGTTCAACCATTCCTAAGATTATCCTATATATATATATATATATATATATATATATATATATATATATATATATATATATATATATATATATATATATATATATATATATATATATATATATATATATATATATATGTGCTCCAGACCGAATTTCAGCCACGGCGGCCTGCCTCAACGGAGACTAGCCATCGGCGCAGGACGGGTGCACTCTATTCCCTCACACTCATAATCCGATGGGACGGTAAACCGAAACGACCGGAGAGAGATCAGGCGCAGGACCAACGGCTTTACGTGCGTTCCGAGGCACGGGGGTGAGATACCGCCAACTTCCTGACTCCGGGCAACTACTGAGAATTTCTTGACAGAAAAACTCAATAATAATTTTTGGCCCGACCCGGGATTCGATCCCAGAACCTCATGATCAGCAGTCGCACTACTGCAACCACTAGACCAACGAGGCAGTCATATATATATATATATATATATATATATATATATATATATATGTATATATATATATATATATATATATATATATATATATATATATATATAGGACCCACAGACAAACAGGCAAACGAAAATTTAAAAAATGGTTATTAATATCTTTGTGTTGCTTAATAAATACGGTTTATCCTGCTCATAGCAAATAACTGTGGAAGAGGTTCATGTTTATTTTAATGTTAAAAAAACTAACAGATCATATTTAATAATTTTATTACTTGTCATTATTATTTAAAAAATCTAATTTGAAAAAGGACTCACAGTATACTTGATGTTATCTACTGCAAAAAAAGAAGGCTACTAATGCGTTATAACTTTAGAGTACAAAGATGGAATGCCTCACAACCTACCAGCTACATGTACCCTTCAGACCGGATAAAAGCTTTATGTTTTGCGGCAGAAATAAGTTATACAGGCGGACTCCTTCGCACAAAAGGAGTCGTGCTACGTTCTAAGGTTTCTTTGTACTATGTTTAATTTAAAATACTGAACATCTTTCACACCAAGCTTGTGTTACAAGTGTGTTGTTAGCCTATTACCCTGTAGCCTATTTCGTCTCGTACGTGTGGTAAGAGGCGACCACGAGTAATGTCAGAAGGATACATATAAACACTAACGCCTGTCACCCAGAGGGGTAGGCAGAGACTACATATTTCCATTTGACACTTTACGACCGCATTTCTATGCGTTTATTCTACTCTCGTGTTTCTTCTGTCTTTTTTATGTATACCATCGTATATCATTTACTTATGCATTTATATCAAGCCAGACGTAAAATATTCGGACTAGCGACGTAAAGCAGCGCAGCGTGAAAGGTGTGAGACGTTTGGCAATAAGATTGCCTACCAGCTCCCAAACGTAACGATTAAGGTGACTCCTCCCCACAGCAGGCGTGGCCTAATGAATAGAAAACAATAAGTTTTATTCAATATACGGTTACCGTTACAGAATATTAAAATCCGCTGCTTAAAAATAGGCCTCCCCCATAGATTGCCTCATAGCGGGGATATCTGCCATAGTTGCCACGTTTGGCGAGTGGGTTGACAATCGCAGTTTTTATTTTTTACGACATAGGAAGGTTGCTCATCTCCTGATTTGTTTCCCTCTGTCATCTCCTACGACGACCTCGGGATTATATGAAGTAGTGGATATTCTTAGCCGTGTGCCACGCTAGCGCGACGCGATTTGGGTCTGCGATGAGCGGGTAAAATAACAATACGAGAGGAACGGGAGGTGCCACATTAGCGCGTCTAGCGTGCGCAACGGACAACCGCGACCAGCGGTGGACATATTACGTGTACGCGCGTCTAGCGTGTAAATCAAATAGTGTTGATTTTTCCGCGATGCAAAACATAAAGACGCTGTCTAGGAGCGACCCGAAAGGTCCACAAGACTAACTTCCCAGTGGCAAGAATAAAAAAATATCAAATGTTTTAATATTTTATATAATTTTTCATTCGGCACAAAAAACGACTTGAACGATTTTTCTCAAAATTTAATGCGTCCCAAACTGGTCCCATGTTAATATCACTCTTTGTTCTAGAGTTACACGAAACGTGAAAATTGAATCGGAACATACATACATACGTACATGTGCACAGGCACATCCTCTTAAAAACCATACTATTCCACTCTAAAGACCTTGAAACGTGGAGGTATGTTAAAATTTCCAATTTGCAAAATCGGACCCATTACCTACAATAACTTCCCACTGGGAAGTTAATACGGAGACTTTTATCAGCGAAATAATCTCTCGGTCTGCAATATTGTTTAGTATGCTTGAAAATTATAAACAAAATACTATATTTCTCAAAACTTGTGGATATTGACGTATTTTATCATCCAGTCTACCGATGATCACCAAACTGATGCCAGTTTTAGTTTAAATCATGAACTCCTATTTTAATTAGCATTATATCTTGTTTCAAAAAACTACTCCCTTCTAGACACGAAAGTGGCAATTTAGAACACCTCATTTCTAGCCCGCGTAAAAGTATTAAGAAGAAACCACACGTCATGCAGCCGCGTTAACGTGGGATACTATAGCGGCAAGGTGCAGCGTCATCACCTCTCCCGCCTCCGCAGGTCGCCTCAGCAGTTCACCTCCGCTCCCCGCAGTCGCGTGGCCAACGCCTTACACCGCCACTACACGACATTCAATATAGATTACCAATAACTCTTCTAGTTCGAAACAAAACCACCTGATAAGTGTGATAATTAAGACAAATCCTCCATACAATGAGAGAGGCACATATCTAGCCTTGGGTTTTTTCCAACTGATGAAATAAAAGAAGGAGCTCTTTTCTTGAAATCCCTGAAGTTTTCTTTCCCCAAGTCAAATGATGATTGGATACCTATACTTATGTTTATTAATGTTCAAGTATACAAATTATTTGAATTAAATCTTGAATTACAAAATAAATGTGCATTATTTTATTTATCTACTAATTAGCTGTTTTCCGCGAATTCACCCGCGTGTAATTTAGGATTTTCATTTTTTTTGAACGGAACAAGTATTCTTTTTCAAAAGTTAAAGTAGCCTAAGTTACTCCGTATAACATCAGCCATTTGAATGTCCCGTCAAAATCGGTCCAGTCGTTTTTGAGATTAGCCGAAACAAACACAGACAAAAAATTTAAAATTTGTGTTTTTGTTTTAAGTACCGTATATACTTTTATATGAATTTAGTAAAAAGCTGTTATTTTGGCGTTACAGGCACTTCAAATTTATCTATTTGTACTGACAATGTTGAGCAATATTTGACAAATTCACTCGAAAGTTGGTAAGTAATTCTAACACAGGTGTTACGGTATCGAAATAAAATGCATATATCGATAGTTTACTGGCAAATGGGTGTCGATCAAATAAAACTTTTAGTGTACTATACTTGTAACTACTATAACTTGCTTATTGCTTGGTAGCGTTGAGATATTTGAATACTACATAAATATATCGACAGCAAAATAATAATCCATAGCAATATATTTTAAGTGATCTGTTTATTTCAAAAGAAAGTGGCTTAACAACATATGGACACAGCAAACTAATATTCATTCATATAATTACAGTCTAACAAACGGATTCAATCAACATTATTATCATTGTCATCATCATATCAGCCTATCAAATTCCACTGCTGGTCATCTTCCTTCCCCTAAAGTTTTCCTGTATGTGATATCTGGTGTAGTTGACTACCTCGATGGTCTAGTGGTCGTAACCGTGACTACCAATCATGAGGACCCGCGTTCGAATCCCGGGTCAGGCTAAAATGATGGAGTTTTTCTATCACGAAATTCCAGTAGCAGACCGGGATTTTGAAGTTGATGTTTCAAACCCGTGCCTTAGAATGCACGATAAGCCGTAGTTCGTACATATGATCTCTCTCCGGTCGCGTCAGATTACTAACCGATAAGACGGTACGGGATGGCCGGTAGACGGATACCAGTAAGAGAACATAGAGATTACCTGTGCTTATACTCGGGGACTGTATATATATGCATACAGTCCCTGAGTATAAGTCCTGTAAAATTGGCTAATTATATTGAGATTGCCGCCGTGACTGAAATTCGGTCTGGCAGACATTATTTGCTATAGTTGCCACGCTTGGCAGTTTTTTTTTAATATTTTTGAGTTGTTATTGTGAAGATGCTGCCATCCATCTTCTATTTCATTTCGCTGTGTCACCTTCAGACATATCAGACAAAAGTTACATATATACGTCCCATTGTTGGGCACAAATCATCTCTTATTTCTAAGAGGGCAAGTAAGTGTCCAACGCGCGGCCCCAATGCTTGTTGGTGAACTTCACATGTCTTAGAAACATTTTTTTATTTCTAAGACATGCAGGTTTCCCACGATATTTTCCTTGACCGTCGAGCACGTAGTAAATCAGCACTTGAAATTGCAATTAACAATTTCATTGGTGCCGCTGGGGATCGAACCCAAGCTGCTCACGTAATGTGCTCCGAATATATATCATATAAGTATAAATATTAGAAAGGGAAGGCAAGATCTTCCTTTAGGATCTCAAGTCGTGTAGAAATGAATTTGGCAACTAACACGAGTTTCTAGTATTACTGAAAATTAATACTAAAAATATTAAAATTACTGCTTATTTAGTTTCAAAGAACAATAAGCTAAGAAATATGTTAAAAGAATTTCATTTTATTGACGAAATAACGAAATAATAATAGAATTGTATAAGAAAATAAAAGTCTTTTTAATTGTGCTTAATGGTTTTCAGTCGTGAATTAAACTATTGTATTGTTTAAGACTTTAAATTATTAATGAATATTTTATTAATAAAGTTTATATTCGATATTTAAGTTACTTAAGTTTCCGTTTGGTCGTTAAGAGCCAAGTCAAGGCGAGAAATGAGTCCACCATCGAAAGAGGGAAGACGACTTATTGTTTTAGTAATTATATAAAGTATAATTCCAGTTATAAATATATTCCGTAATTTGTCATGAAAAACGGTAACTCAGTGACAAATGAGCTCACAGTCCACCTGATGGTGATTGGCTTCTTCAACCTATCAGAAAGAATTCCTAGAGATTACAAAATCCCGACGGTAGTCCGTCGGGAACTTAATAATATGAAGTTATGAAATACCTATCTATCTATTACATACAAAAGTGACCTGCTGAAGATAGGTCTCACCCATGGAATCATAGGGAGGATTTGGCCATAATTACTACGCTTGGCAGCCGGGTTGGCAACGTTTTATTATTTTATGTTTTTACCAGGAACATGCTGCTACCCATCTTCTGGTTCAGTTTCCCTCTGTGTACGCATTTTACACCCTCGGGACAATATGGGTACTAAATATTCTTACACCGTGTGGGAGGCCTATGTTCAGCAGTGGACTTTAATTAGTTGCAACGCTAAACGTTTTCATGTCTTATAGGGTGCGAGTTACCCCCTGAGCTCGATAAAAGACAGTTATTTCGATATCAAAGACAATCAAATTTTCAATTTTCAATTCAATTTCATTTACGATGTGTGTTTATGTATGTATAGATTAATAATGAGAAATCTATTAAAAAAGAATGTTTCGCTTAATCAAAGCATTTACCGCACACAAAGGATGGAAAATTACCTTGTGCAATTAACAGCTTTAGTGAGAGTTTGAGTTAAAGTAAGGAGAAGTGGACGCGTTCAAAGGACGCCATACTAACCTAACCTTTGTAAAATCATGGTTAAACCGAGGAAATTACTTCTTTACTTTTAGCAGGTGGATATTATAGAGTGTTTGAGTCTTGATTTTTCATATTATACGCGATTTTTCTACGAATTTAGTGATTTAATTTGGCAACTTTTTACTTCCTATGCTTCATACTATATTTTTATCTTTGATTTTAATAGTCCACTGCGCTATACTTGCTTTTTGTTAATCTTGACTTATTAAATCAAAATAATTGAAGTGGATACACACATTTTACTTTGCGAACGTAGCCTTCCTCTTTATTTTGCCCATAGTTCTTCGAGCCGGATTGTGCAGGTATCACGACGCTTTATGCCCGATTCCTATATGCAAGAAACGCTTCGTTCTTCGTAATGATCCGCTATATTACATACGAGGTTATATATATTTATTTATGTAATTATATTTATGTTACAATATATTTATTCAGCAATTTCAACGGTCGATAAATAGTTGAACCGGTATTTTATAAAACGAAGTTGTTTACTGTACAACCAGGAATTAGTAGCGCAGTGCCATACGGTGTTGTGGACGCAGGTTTGAGTCATAGTCTTGAATATTTGTATATCCTACAAACAATGGATGATTATTCATGGGCTACTTTTGTGTGTAAAACACGTTCATGAGAGAGGAGTAAATCCAACACTGTAGGAACCTTGATATAATGATATTAAAGTATCCCCGTTTTTGCCCATTTTTGTCGTAAGTGATAGCTATGAGCATTGCCAGATAATCCATTAAATAAATCACCAATTACCACCAGGTAGGATTTTAATCAAGCACTGGGTTCTAGCAAATTTATAGTCCTTAATATCCAGTGATGTGCGCGTACTGATAGACTACGAGTATGTTGGTAGCGTAGATTCTCTGCAACACATACTCAGTCAGAGCCTTATAATTGTCCTTCTTATTTTACTACTTTGATTTTGGTTTTTCTTTTCATACGGTTTGTAACTTTTTTCAATGAACAACGGTTGTCAACCTGCTAAATAATACCAAATGTGACCATAAGCGCTTAGCTCACGCTAGCTTAGCGCGATAAGTGCTTGTTTCACTTTAGGTGTAAATCTTACTTTTATTTTACTATATTTAATAAAGGAGATAAACATTGAAAATTATACTGGGAAACTTATAGAAGTTACATTCATATGAGCTATTGTTTTTTTTTTATTTATTTGCCAAACTTGCTTTATATTTAATTTGGTTAAATAATTCTATATCATTCTCTTCTTATGACTAAATGTATTTCTAACTAAATTATTGTCATGAGGGGCGAAATATTTATCATCTCCTCTGGTTGCTAAAATATCAAAACTTTTGTGAGTTTCAAAACTGTTAAAACGATAACGTTATTATTAATGCTATTCGCATGTTGATTTTTCATTGAACGTATACGGCTTTGGATTTATACTCCAGGTTACCTGCTCACCTAGCTGTATGGTTTAACATAAATATATCAAACGAAACGTGATTGAAATTAAAATTAAACATAGTAACTATGTTCTTTTGATGTAAAAAGTAGGAATTGCAATCGGTTTCAGCCTTCGCCATTTTCCTTCGTTAACAAATCAATGCTTGGAGATGACTTCGAGCAAATACCACTGTTCTTATTCCAATGATTTGATGTCCGTGGAATTACACTCATCAAATTTTCTTTATCATTTGTATATATACTAAAACAACGTAAATATAAAGAAAAATGTCGATATGAGTTGCCGACTTTGCCGATATGCCTTAAAATCACATCACTATTGTTTAAATAAATTTAATATTTCTATTTTCTATTTTTATTCTAGCATAATAATACGCCGGTGCAAGCAACTATGTTCCTTACGGGAATAATACAATTTGAATTCTATTATAAAACATGCTTTCTTTAATGTAATTTATTTAAAGATATTTTGAAATAATATTTTAATTAAAATACGACAGATATCACACGTTAAACAAAACAACACATAATACGACTCAATTAGAATGACATTTGTCAAGTAAATCTGCAAGTAAAATCTTGGACGAAACGATACTAGTCTTATTATTTTTTTATTTAGTGAAGTAAAAAGAGACCAAAGATAACCACATGACATTTCTATTTTCACGCATGAATTACACATCTTTGAATATATTTGTCTCTTTTTACCTTCATTGAAAATTGAATTAGAAAAAGTGAGGAAAATACAAGTGTAGGTTTTATGTAGAATTGAAGACAGGGAGTATTTAATTCTACATAAAGAGAGTATATACCGTGTATGTAATTATTCTAATGAGTAAATATAATTATAAATATATAAATTTAAGCTATTTCTTGCTGATAATGATTCTTTAATAGACTTGTGCTTATGCGGAAGCCTCTTCCCATATTTTCAAGTCAGCTTCCGCCGTTACCTGCACCGGAAGCGCGTTCATTTATTTCCACAAAATGGTGACAGCTCTTCCGCTCTTACGGTTTTTGTACTTATTCACGTCTTGTCTGCAAAATAAAGTGTACAAAACAGACAGTCCAAGAAATATGTAACGGTAAAGTTCGTGAAAGCTAATGAAATAAAAGTACAATGTACATATTTATATGTACATATTTATATGAATAATTTATCAACTGAGATCATCTGTCAGTTTTGGAGTCAAGCCATTTTTAATAAAATCCCTTAAATCGTAACAGAATTTCACATGTTCCCTATATATTGTAATTTAAATTTTCATTTTGCTTAATTTCAATAAACCTATAGCAATTTACTAAAATAGATTTATTTAACCACGTTTTTATTAAGTCCCTCTTGTTTGTCTGTCTACCTGGCGTTACGGGTGGAATTAAGTAATTGATTTGAATCTAACTTCTTGATGAGCTGGAAACTTGAAATTTTGAATATGCTCAAACTAACAATATAAGAATGTAATTTTTTTTAAATATAAAATTCCACTTGTTTCATTATGTACTTTAATTTTTTGCGCCAAGTCACAACATGATTGTCAGTTTCATATCTTTGGATAGCTTTATCAGTAGAATCATCTGGAGATACTTTTGCATTCCGTGGGTGCCACTATTATATAAGGCGATAGCTTTATGGATGGATTTGAAGTCTGTTTTGAATCACCGACCTGTCGATAACAGCCTATAGCTTAAAGTAAAGTAAGGTACTGAGAGGGTTCAAAGAGAGGCAGGACCAGATTGGACTCAGACAATCGCATTATATATATATAGTATATTTATAAAGTAATCTTGCCTCAAGTTGAGTGCGCCTAGACCTTAAGTCTAAGAGCTTATATTTTATCAAAAAAAGCACATACGATAAACGCTCATGGTGATATTCGTAACTAACGCGACGCAAGAATTTTTTTGTACCATTTCAATGCTATGATTATATTTTTTATAAAGTGGGTTCCATACAGGCGCTCCGTACTCCTTGCGGCCTGACCAGAGATTTAAAAAGATAGTGATGGGGTTTCTAAATTCAGAACGCATAACGAGTCATTAGTACATTTAGTAATAGCACATTTTAAATTTTTTGTTCTGTTATATTACAAAAAAAAACTTTTCAAAACACTATCGTATGTTATAATGAGTCATGCTATAATTCATGAATACGACCCCTGTCCGACTACAAGGAGATAAATGTTTCCCCATGGCACTATAATGCTGTTTAAATTTAATTTCTCTTCGAAAATTTGTAGGTACATTGATTCATAGTTATACAAGAAAAGTTTTTATAGACAATTTTTAGTGCAATGTACCACATACTCGAAGGTGAAGGAAAATAACGCGAGGAAACGTGCATAACTGAGAAATAAAGAAATATTTCAAAGCCATGTGACCACCACATTATCAATATAGGCATTGAGGCAGCGCGGTGGTCACTTTATTGCCTAAAAATATTGCAGGAACGAGAGCAGGCCTGTGCCCAGAAGTGAGACATATATGGGCTGTTACTTTGCTTTTTTCATAGGCATTGCTTAGGTCTTCGATGGTTAGGTGTTTAGTGAGGCAGGTTTTCGTTGGGCCTGCACACTCTGATCGAGATTCGGTCTCAAGGACAATTACTCAGCTCAAGATGTTTTACATAGTAAAACCCACGCACCACACAAAGGTTAAGAAAGAGACATTTAATTTCATTAAAGCCAAAACCATACACACAGATACGCATATGTGTGCGTCAAGCTGCTGATAAGGCCGATAAAGAAAGAAGAAAGATGCGTGCTTGCGTGCACGCACGCGCGCACGTTTTTAAAGTTTGACGTGTAAGTATGAAAGTGAGATAGTAAAGACTAGATTGAAAAATGAAAGAAACAAATAATTCAGCATTAATTTGTTACTTGTGCCTCGAAGAACTAATTTTTGTGTTCGGACTTTAAATACAGTTTTCCTTATGGTTTAAAATATTGAGTAACCGTATAAACTCCCTACATGCTAAATGTGTTAAATTGGTACAGAAAACTGCAATGTTTACTGTCGGTATTAACAACACCGTAAACGCAATAAATCGTGTACAAACACTCCCCGAAGCGCCGTCTTAGAACCCGCAGAAAGTTCATTTCCGCCGGCTTAAAC
This sequence comes from Parnassius apollo, assembly GCA_907164705.1. Taxonomy (NCBI): domain Eukaryota; kingdom Metazoa; phylum Arthropoda; class Insecta; order Lepidoptera; family Papilionidae; genus Parnassius; species Parnassius apollo. Next base: position 2,556,244 of record CAJQZP010000280.1, read on the forward strand.
TGTTTTTGCTTCCGCTACAAAGTTTTTTAAGATATTATTGAACGGTTCACATTATAGAATTTTTGGAAACTAATTTTTACAGATTGTATCGCTTAAATATAATATACTAACTTATAATATACTAACCTTTTTATATTCCCGATGTTAAGAATATATTACAGCACTCACGGTCACGCGGGGGGTGGGGGGGTCTTAGTAGGGTAGGTTTAGTAGTGGTGGGGTTTATTCGATTTCCCGATGTAGTTAACCACGACAACAACCTTATTTGGAATGTTCTAATGTGTTTACTCTATATAGAATTGTCTAACTGTAATACAAAGTCATATCTAAAAAGGTTTGTGACCACTATCAAAAGCTGATATTTTTTTTAAATGTAACTTTATCAAAAAAAGTGTTTCCGTTCTGTCTGTCTGAAATTAAAAAATATAACCCCTTTTTATTTTATAATAACAAAAGTCGAGTAATTCAATCCTATTGTAATAGTTACAGAAAAATGGAAATAAAAAGATTGTTTAAGCAAATTCTTGCAACAATTTATTAATGGAAGGTTTTTATTTAATACAATTTAATTCCTCCCCTGGCTGGAGTACATGCGGGGATCCTCCTTGAGGATCAAGTTGTCCCATTTTTAAAATAGCAGCAAGCCTGATTTCTGGCACTGTCTGTGGAGGGAGCTGACGGTTCTCAACAGCTTTCTTAAGATCATCTCTCGAGTGCTCTTTTGAGTTTAAGTAAGGCGAGCCGGCAGGCCAGTCTAACTTTGTGATGTCGTATTCTCGAAGAGCAGCATTGACTCGTTGTATCGATGTGCGGGCTCATTAACATTCACCAGTACGAATTTATGCCTATGGTTTACTCGGAATAGTGGGACAATTCCATCAATAGTGGCTGTTTTGCACTTATCTGCCGTCATGGAGCCTCGATTTGGGATCAAAGGCGTTCTAGCTCCAATCATAATTCCAACCAAAAAGGACACCAATTTACCGCCTGGCTGAACGGTTCCAGTGGCAGTTCTTTGCCTTTTATAGTCTCCAGGTTTACTCCAGACACGAACACGTAGGTTATCTGGATGAGAATTGATTCGCGATTCGTCAACGAAGATACAGTTTTGCCAAATGTTTTACCTCCTCATCTTCTTCATTTTTCCGGAGCCAAGCCCACTGCAATCTCCTTCGCTGATGTTGCCGTGAATCTACAGGTGCGCTCCAGGACCTCCGTGCTCTTAGTCTAGCCTAGAGTAAGCAGTTGCGAATGGTCTGAGTTCTAAGTTCAAGTCCAGAGGCGGGTTTGGTCACGTAGTGGAATATCTCTCTTCCCTCAAACTTGCAATTCTTGCTCGTTAAACTTCTGATAGTCCTCTTGGCACTTTATGCAATCAAAAATTTCATAGCAAAATATTTTTTATCCGTTAAAATCGACTAATTCACAATTCTGAATGAGTGTAAGCTTGAAGTGAATTTCTTTTTATATGGAAAAACAATTGATTTTGTTTTATATTCTAATTCTATGTTTTAAATTAATAATATAGAAAGAAAAAAATATTAGTTATATAATTTTTTTTGTCTACCGTAAAAAAATATTTTAATTTATCAAACTGATCGCAATCTTTTTTGATGTGTGTACTTAATAAAACTTATTCATTCGGCAGAAATCAACTACAGTACTAATAAATCAACGTTCTAACTCCAACGGTTATATATTGAAACTAATTTTAAATGTATAACCTTAATTAGAATAATAATTCATTTAAACTATGAATAACTAATAACAACGTTAGAGCTTAACGTAGAGTCAGTCACAGTTAATGTATTCAGTTTGAGTAAATTAAGCTCGGTTGTAACATATTCTTTGTCATAATACTAGTAGAGTTTTGTGTAAACTTCTGGTGACGTGTTGGTACCAACTCCATCCAACCACTGTAAATGAAGTGATTGCTACCATGTTGTTTCTAAACGTTTTTCATTAAACTGTACAACTTTGTAAATTATTCTTTATTAAAAACTAGTGATCAGCCCCGGCTTTACGCGATTGATATCTGGATCTCAACAACAGCGCCATCTACTGTCCAAACCTTTGAAATTCTCTACTGTAATATGCGTTTATTATATAAACCTTCATCAAAATAAAAAAAAATCCGTTGGGTAGTTTAAAAGATCCACGCGTACAGATTGCGGGAAGTGATTTTGTTTTAAACTATGTAGGGATTTGAATCAAAAAGTTCCATTACATAAATAAATCATATATGATACATAAATAATAAAAGCCATTTAATTAATAAAAGCGTGCTAACAGGAGAGTTGTAATATGTGGCACGTCGGTCAGGTCACGAACGAACGGGTAGGGGGCGCCGTCAGTATAAGACGTGTTAAATTTACCTCTGTATATTTTATCGGTTAACTACTAAACGTGACTATATATGTATTATGTGTAGTTCATTGAGTGGATAAGGACATAGACTATTAGTGATAATTTTATCTACTGATTCAAAGAAAAACACAAAAAAAAAACTTCAACAGTGAAAGGCAATATTAATTCTAATAAAACTCAAATAATGTGCTATTTAAAATAAACAATAAGTGTTATAAGTGACAAAGTGAAAAAAAGTGATAAAAACCAACAAAAACGAAAAAACATAGCGTTCATCATTAAACAAAAAGAATGGACTTTGAACTACAGAACAATTTTAAATCTGTTGAACAACCTTTACCGCAATTTCACATGTATTAGTAAAAGAACGGGTAGCGCGATGCATTAAGTGTTGACCACATAATTGACGAAGTGTGAGTTCGGATCCCACAAAACATCAATTACATTTTTTGTGATTTCTTCGTTTTCATAAATTTAAGAGGACATCAAAAATATTTAGTTCGCTTGAAAAGTGCTATACTCGTATAAACAACAACAAAATTAATTGCAATAATTATACAAAACAGAACAGACTCAAAGAAACATGGATTTAGAAAACATAACATATCGAAAGCCTTACAGAACTAGTTCACTAAGTAACATGACCAAAATCGAAGAATCACGCCTTTTCGATACGACAATAATGAGTCTACCTGACACCTTACACAACAATAGTCAAACTTTACAAGACTTAAATGAAAAAAATTAAATCGTTAACAAACGATCTTCTAAGTGCTAATGAAGAGATTGAGAACCTAATTCCGAAAATTTTCGTCTAAAAGCTGACCTTGATAAGTCCTTAAAAATAATAGACTCATACAAAACAATAAACACATTTGATAGGAAAAGTATGATGCCTACACCAAGACGCAAAAAAAAGTATTCACAAAATAAGATCTTAAAAAGTCCAGCACAAATAACAAACCCAGGAACAGATGGTCAAAGTATAAATAATTCCCCAATTTCCAAAACAACCTTTAGATGAATTAGAACAAAATGCGATAAATAATGACAACTTTAATATTATGACAATACCGTCTGAAAAACCCATGAACTTGCCTGCCTGTTGTACTGCATTTTAAAATAAAATATTGCAAAATGATATTCAACAAAAAACAGAAATAAACTGTGATACTCCTCTTCGTTATGCAAGTAAAGAGCAAATAATTGAATCCCATAAAAAGGGTAATAAAGGAGGGAAACGAAAAATTGTTATTGTAGCGGACGAAGAAGGTTATAAAATAAGAGAAACACTGCAGAATTTGCTTGGTTATGAGTTTATAGTAACTTCTTATTCGAAGTATGGAGCCCCTTTAAAAGAGGTGTTAGCGCCTGCAGAATCTGAGTTAAGCAAATTGAACAGCAATGATTTTGCAATAATACTTGGAGGAATTAATGATAAAAATCCTCGTGAACTATTTATTTTCCTTAGACAATTTTTAAACAATGCGAGCAAACCCAAAATCTTAGTATCAGAAGTGCCACGTAGCAAATATCTTAATGAAAAAAAATTAAATTATAAAATTAAATTTATATGCTCTGAATTTAAGTATGTTAATTTTATTGAAACGAATTATTCTGTCAAGATACCTAGACGCAAATATATTACTCTATATACAAGCCAGTTACTTCTACGAGAAATATTACGTGTGGATTATAAATTAAAATATGAGATAAACTGTAAAAGCTTAAATGACATACCGGAACATAAGCAGACCTTTACTGAAAATAGTACCCAAACTGACATGTTTGTCGACCTTGTAAAATGTAATAACTTTTCTAACAGTAGCACCCAAACTGACATGGTAATTGAAACAACTTCTCAAATTAATTCTACCAACTTTTTTCTTGTATAACCAAATAAGTATACTTCATCAAAATATTAACGGCCTCATTAACAAGCGTTACTGATTAACTACATCTTTAGAATCTATAGAAAGTGTAAAAGATGTTAAAGTTTTATGCATTACCGAACACAATATGTCTAGTATTGATTTATATATCTTAAACATTCCAAATTATTCATTGGGCTCAGTGTTTAGTCATAGAAATCGTCGCGGTGGATCTTTTATTCTGGTACATACGAGTAACTCACAAAAGTTTATACCATTACAATCAGTAACATAAAAAAATATTCGATTGAAGGTGTAATCGAATATTCAGGAATACAATTACCTGAACATAAACAATATATATATATATATTCTGCGTTTACAGACCCCCGAGGGTAAGTTCCGAAGACATCAATAAGTTTTTCGCAACATTTACTTCTTCATTAAATCAGTTTAGCCTTGGAAAAAAGAAATTAATACTCTGTGGCGATTTTAATATTAATACTCTGAAAAAAAGGTAAGGAAACTATTGAGTTAAGTGAAATTCTGTCTGCGTATAATCTGAAAATAGAAATAAAAGAGCCCACTAGATTGGTAAGTGGCACATGTATTGACAATTTCATGTATAATGTTCGTGACTGTAAAACAAGAGTTATGGAACTTGCGTTATCTGATCACACTGCACAAGTACTTACACGTCCAGTATAAGTAAGTTGTCTGATGGTACATTAAAACGCGGGACTACTGTAAAGAGAATTTAGATAAATTTAAAGAATGCATTAACGCTCTAAGTTTCAATGATATGTTTAATAGTAATGATCCAAATACTTCGTTTAACATATTTTATGATTTTTTCCGTCTTTACTTATGTGTCCTGTTATAACTTATGTTTATCCATTTCGGCTTCACTTTTGTGTCTCTTTTAATATTAAAAAAGACACAAAAGTGAAGCCGAAATGGATAACGAAAGGTATAAAAAAGTGCTGTAAACGTAAACGTCAGCTTCTTTGGAAATATAGGAAAAACCGAACAGAAAATAGTAATAGAAGTTTTATAGACCTTTCATCAAGATTGTGTCGTGTTATTAAATTCACACAAAAGTTTAAAAACGACAATTTCATAAACAATGCTCGTAACAAATGCAAAGCTACTTGGACTATAACTAATAATAGGACAATTAATTTACCAAATCTGGAAATAAAACAAATTACTATCAATAACACTACAATTAAGGATCCCATAAGCATAGCGAATAAATTTAATGAATATTATATTAACCAAATCACCAAATTGGTCCCGCATAGAACACCAATTAATATTTCATTTGAATCTAAATCTTTATTTATGAAACCCGTAACACTGAATGAAATAAATAAAATTATTTTAAATTTAAAGCCTACAAATAGTATGGGTTATGATGATATTTCAACCAAAGTATTAAAACATGTTTCTATCAAATTACCACATGTGATGAGTCATATTATCAATCTATTTATTTATTATGGCCTTTTTCCTGACAAATTAAAGTTAACCATAATCAAACCCATTTTTAAGAAAAACGACAGAAATTACATTAGCTGTTATAGACCGATAGCATTAGTACCGGTTCTATCTAAAGTTTTTGAAAAAGTAAGTCATCAAAGATATTTCGAAACAAATAATTTATTTTCAAAAGAGTAAGTAGGTTTCAGAAAGAGCAAAACTATAAATATGGCAGTTTTCTCATTTTTAAAGAGTGTTATGGTAAACATGGATAATAAAAATTATGCCTGCGCCCTTTAAATGGACCTAACAAAGGCATTTGACTATGTTGACCACAATATATTGCTTGATAAGTTATTTGCCTATGGAGTCAGGGGAAATACGCATGATCTTATTAAGAGCTATCTTGGTAACAGAAAACAGTCTACACACATAATGAGATTGTGTCCTCACAAAAAAATTGTATGTGACTATGAATCAGAGTACAAAATCAATAACTTTGGTGTGTCACAAGGCAGTGTATTGTGTCCATTATTATTTATCATATACATAAATGATCTCCCGAAAGTAACAAGCAATGACACTATTTTATTTGCTGACGACAGTACAATTATATTTACGCTGGAAAAGAAAAAACACAAATAGAATTGGACATAAACAATATCCTAGACAATATTATTAAATGGTTGACTTTAAATAATTTAAAAATAAATTTGAAAAAAACTAAATTAATGACGTTTCGAAACAGAGTTCACAAATTAACGGACATGAAAATCTACCATACACAAACAAAAATTGAAGAAGTAGAGACAATAAAATTCTTGGGACTAAACATTGATTCTCAACTAAACTTGAAGTTAACATCTCTGTATGTATGTGTTCGAAACTTAATCAATTATCATATGCGATCTACATGTTGTCCAAAACTGCGAGTACATCCACAGTTTTAACGGCTTACCATGGACATGTTACTCCTCTTTTAATGTATGGTGTTATATTTTGGGGCAACTCTGTGGGAAAAGAGTTGGTCTTTAGGGCGCAAAAAGAGATGCGTTCGGGCTATATACAGAATGAAACAAACCGAGAGCTGTAGGTCGATATTTCCAAAGATTAAAATATTGACACTACCGTGTATTTATATACTGGATATGGTACTATTTGTAAGAAATAATAGTAACTTATTTGTTAAATTAAAAAGCAAGAGATACCCTGTCCAAATAAGCTCCATGTCTAACAAAACTAAACTTTTAAACAGCAGTGTATTTTGTATGATTCCTAGAGTGTATAATCATTTACCAACTCTCTGCTTGAAATTTCAAATAATAATTTATTTAAAAAAGAAGTGAAGACACCACTTTTAGAAAAATCATATTATTCGGTAAGGGAATTTCTTGAAGACAAATTATTAGATATAGTATTGTAACCGGCTTAGTGGTACTGTGACATTAATTAGACATTTTATGTGACATTTATTTTACAAAGATGACATACACATATTAATTAGGTAATCTCATTTGACATTATTCTAATAATTATTTACATTTGATATGTAATAATTTTAATTTAAACTATAGCATATAATTAAGAATTTAGCATGGCTTGAGTCTAAATATGGCGATCAACAATGTAAATTGACCACTGTAACACCATCTGTACCCATATTGCGCAAATAAAGAATTAAATAAAATAAATAAATAAATAATAGTGGCGGTCCATTCGCAGCCACCGAGTTTATCTTTCTTTTATAGTTTAAGAATTCTTTGATGAAAAGTTCAAAATGACGTGTGCATCATAAAAACTAGTTTTTTCTTAAAGTTCAACGACAAAAATAAATTAGCATCATTATAAAAGATATAATTAAATTGTGAACCATACATAACACAGCAGCATTGAGCTGCTATATTACTCTGGTGCGGAGGTCTTTCTCCGGTCGAGCCTATCCATTCGTAATACTACCATAATGTGGCTGCAACACGGTTCTACCTACTCCTACTTCGCCCTTACAATACCACCACTATACTTACTACACCAACATCACCCAAGAGGTCAATTGACGGATTCAACTCGGCTGAGCAGCGTTCAGTAAATTACGACACATCTTCTCGTCAGATATACCTCCAAAACCTGAAAACGAGACTGCACATTGCACAACCAGTGCGTGTTGCCAGTGATGACTTATGGAACTGAGACGTGATCCTTCACTGCTGTCCATATGAAAACGCTCAGTGCGCTGTGGAGAGGGCTATGCTCGGAGTTTTGAGAGCTGTAATGATGATGATGATGATGATGGCTCTACCACGTAAACGCGTTTCTTCCGAGGACTCACGTATTGCCTAGTTAGGACTAAAAAAGTGTCGTCAGTTATCGTATAGGTGACAATACGAAATACAGCAGCGCAATGTTGATATTTTACGCTGCTATTTTATGAGAGCAGAAAACAACAAATTTATACATGGAAAATCCAAGCCTCAGTTGTATGCGTTGCGATAAGATTGTAGTCTTTTTTGTTTCAATTTGACTGTAGTTGTCTTAAGCTGAAGTGTCTTTTTACAAACAGATAGACTGCAAGCCTATTTCTTCCATATGTTAATTTAAAATAAAAGGTTATTCGAAAAAACAAAATCGCTCGCTTGTATTAGCCTACCCATGTCCTTTATAACAATATAACAATTGTGCGACAGAGTGGAAAGGAGGTGGTGTTTTTGTGTTTTGTTCATTTTATAGCTGGTGTGTCACAATACCAAGGTATTGCCAGCTATAAAATGTCTACATGTTACAACTCTCCTGTTAGCACGCTTTTATTAATTAAATGGCTTTTATTATTGAGCCGTGGTAGCTCAGATGGTTAGCGCTCGCTGTGAATTTCACAGTACGCGAGCAAACCGGGTTCGATCCCCGCCGGCACCAATGAAATTGTTAATTGCAATTTTAAGTACTGATTTACCACGTGCTCGGCGGTGAAGGAAAACATCGTGAGGAAACCTGCATGTCAGAGAAATAAGACAAAAAAATTCGAAGACATGTGAAGTTCGCCAACACGTAGGGGCAGCGCGGCGGACATTTCCTTGCCCTAAAACCCTCTCAGAAATGAGCGGGAGGCCTGTGCCCAGCAGTGGGACGTATAAGGAATTTACTTACAAATAATAAAAACCCAGGCTTCGTTTCATAGATATGAACAAGAAGGAAAACAAAAACAAAATTTAAAAAAAAGAATAATTTACAAAGTTGTACAGTTTAATGAAAAACGTTTAGAAACAACATGGTAGCAATCACTTCATTTACAGTGGTTGGATGGAGTTGGTACCAACACGTCACCAGAAGTTTACACAAAACTCTACTAGTATTATGACAAAGAATATGTTACAACCGAGCTTAATTTACTCAAACTGAATACATTAACTGTGACTGACTCTACGTTAAGCTCTAACGTTGTTATTAGTTATTCATAGTTTAAATGAATTATTATTCTAATTAAGGTTATACATTTAAAATTAGTTTCAATATATAACCGTTGGAGCTAGAACGTTGATTTATTAGTACTGTAGTTGATTTCTGCCGAATGAGTAAGTTTCATTTAAGTACACACATCAAAAAAGATTGCGATCAGTTTGATAAATTGAAATATTTATTTTACGGTAGACAAAAAAATTATATAACTAATATTTTTTTCTTTCTTTATTATTAATTTAAAACATAGAATTAGAATATAAAACAAAATCAATTGTTTTTCCATATAAAAAGAAATTCACTTCAAGCTTACGCTCATTCAGAATTGTGAATTAGTCGATTTTAACGGATAAAAAATATTTTTGCTATGAAATTTTTGATTGCATAAAGTGCCAAGAGGACTATCAGAAGTTTAACGAGCAAGAATTGCAAGTTTGAGGAAAGAGGGATATTCCACTACGTGACCAAACCCGCCTCAGGACTTGGACTTAGAACTCAGACCATTCGCAACTGCTTAACCTAGGCTAGACTAAGAGCACTGAGGTCCTGGAGAGCACCTGTAGATTCACGGCAACATCAGCGAAGGAGATTGCAGTGGGCTTGGCTCCGGAAAAATGAAGAAGATGAGGAGGTAAAACATTTGGCAAAACTGTCTCTTCGTTGACGAATCGAGAATCAATACTCATCCAGATAACCTACGTGTTCGTGTCTGGAGTAAACCTGGAGACTATAAAAGGCAAAGAACTGCCACTGGAACCGTTCAGCCAGGCGGTAAATTGATGTACTTTTGGGGTGGAATTATGATTGGAGCTAGATCGCTTTTGATCCCAAATCGAGGCTCCATGACGGCAGATAAGTACAAAACGGCCACCATTGATGGAATTGTCCGACTATTCCGAGTAAACCATAGGCACAAATTCGTACTGATGAATGATAATGAGCCCGCACATCGATTAAACGAGTCAATGCTGCTCTCCGAGAATACGAGATCACAAAGTTAGACTGGCCTGCCGGCTCGCCTGACTTAAACTCAAAAGAGCACGCGAGGGATGACCTTAAGAAAGCTGTTGGGAACCGTCAGCTCCCTCCACAGACAGTGCCAGAAATCAGGCTAGCTGCTATTCAAGAATGGGACAAATTGATCCTCAAGGAGGATCCCCGCATGTACTCCAGCCAGTGGAGGAGATACGTTGTATTAAATAAAACCCTTCTATTAATAAATTGTTGCAAAAATTTTATTTCCATCTTTCTGTTACTGTTACAATTGGATTGAATTACTCGACTTTGGTTATTATAAAATAAAAAGGGGTTTTATTTTTTAATTTCAAACAGACATAACGGAAACACTTTTTTGATAAAGTTACATTTAAAAAAAATATATCAGCTTTTGCTACTGGTCACAAACTTTTTTAGATATGACTTTGTATTACAGTTCTATGTTGCATATTATTTATTATATGTAGACACATACATACATACATACATACATACATAAACACTCACGCCTGTCACCCAGAGGGGTAGGCAGAGACTACGGACTTCCATTTGGCACGATCCTGACATACCTCTTTCGCCTCCTTTACATCCATATATCTACGCATACATGCTCGTCGGTTAAGGGTACTTCTAACGTGGCCCCTTTTCAAAATATCGCCAATTTGGTCGATAAACTTTTTTCTAGGGCGTCCCTTCCCGACTCGGCCGTTCACATCTGCCATATAAATTTGCTTTGTCACTCTTTCCTCATTCATTCTTTCTACATGACCAAACCACCGAAGCATTCCTTTCTTAATCCTGGTCACAACATCATCTTGCATACCACATTTATCTCTTATCACGCAATTTCTCACCCTGTCATTCAGATTCAACCCTAGCATACTCCTTAAAGACCGCATTTCTACAGCATTTATTCTACTTTCGTGCTTCTTCTGCCACACCCAGCATTCACTACCATACATTAAAGTAGGGACTAACACAGCATTATGAATTACCATACGTGCCTTTTTTGACACATTCTGGTTCTTCACAATAGAGTGTAGTGCCCCATTCACTCTATTCCCTGCATTTACTCGTCGTTCTATATCCCTATCATATCTACCATCCCTGCTAAATACACATCCCAAATACACAACGTTTTTTACGTGGTAGAGCCATGCTGCAGTTATATTAGTAGTATAGTTGTAGCACGAATGGGTCGGCTCGACCGGGGAAGGACCACGCTCTCACAGAATACCAGCGTGAAATAGTAGCTTAATGCTGCTGTATTTCGTATGGTGAGTGTAGAGAACCGGAGACCCTTTTTTACTGGAAACGAGGCATTCCATCTCAGTCCTCACGTGTGACAACGCATCTGCATTTTGATTTTTAATGGAGGATAGATGTAGATGTCTATGGGCCGCAGCAATCACTTACCATCAGGTGGACTGTGTGCTCGTTTGTCACCCTATTCTATAAAAAAAAAACACAAATTCATCCACTTGCTCAATTAACTCTCTTTCTATTCTTATTTCACATACCGTTTTGCTTTCTTCTCTTTCAAAAACCATCACTTTCGTCTTACTTGCGTTCACTTTCAATCCCCTTTCTTTTAATTCCCAGTTCATTAATGTAACCATAATTTGCAACTCAGCCGCCGATGACGAAAATATGACTTGATCATCGGCATACAAAAGGCATTTGACGGTTAACTCGCCCATTCTTAACCCACATTCTTCATCTTTCAAAGTTTGCAAACACCTGGCCATAAATAGGTTGAACAGCCAAGGGGAAGCTACACAGCCCTGTCTGACACCTTTTTGGATGCCAAACCAGTCCGAGTAGACCCCATTGATCCTGACACAAGCACTAGAGTCCCTATAAAGAGACCTTAATGCCTGTATCAAACCAGCGCTCAACCCATATGAGTTCAGTGTTTGCCATAACACATTCCTGTCCACTCTGTGCCTTTTCCAAGTCAATGAACGCACAAAAAACTTTTTGGTTTTTGGCCAAAAACTTCTCCGCAATCATGCGCATGGAAAAGACTTGATCTGTACACCTCATTCCCTTTCTAAAACCCGCTTGCACATCCCAAATTTTTCCATCAGTTTCTTTCATAACTCTTTCAATTAACACCTTAGCATACAGTTTACCCACAATACTAAGCAAGCTGATACCACGGTAGTTTTTGCAGTCCTGCTGTGACCCTTTTCCTTTATATATTGGTACTATAACTGCTTTACACCAGTCATCCGGTACCCTTTTTAATTCCCAACATAAATTAAACAAGGTGTACAGCAGGCCTGCCACCACTCCCTCTCCAGCCCTTAGCATCTCGAGTGATACTCTATCATATCCAGCATCATAACAACTAAAGATAATAATATAATATTGGTTGCCAACCCGCCTGCCAAGGTTGGCAAATGGTAAAATCCTTCCTGTGAGGCAATCTTTGGGGAGGCCTACGCTCAGAGAACTTTTATAGGCTGTTATGAATGGATGATAATAGAATGGAAAAAAACAACGTGTACTTATCTGTTATCATCTCTTCTCTATCATATATGTAGACAATTCTATATATAGTAAAGACATTAGAAACATCGGGAAATCGAATACCTAACCTTCCCCCCCCCGCGTGAACATGAGTGCTGTAATATATTCTTAACATCGGGAATATAAAAAGTTAGTATATTATAAGTTAGTATATTATATTTAAGCGATGCAATCTGTAAAAACTAGTTTCCGAAAATTCTATAATGTGATCCGTTCAATGATATCTTAAAAAACTTTGTAGCTGAAGCAAAACCTGAAACAGAAATACAGTTTAAGCCGGCGGAAATGAACTTCCTGCGGGTTCCAAGACGGCGCCTCGGGGAGCGTTTGTACACGGTTTATCGCATTTACGGTGTTGGTAATACCGACAGTAAACATTGCAGTTTTCTGTACCTATTTAACACATTTAGCAAGTAGGGAGTTTACACGGTTACTCAATATTTTAAACCATAACGAAAACTATATTTAAAGTCCGAACACAAAAATTAGTTCTTCGAGGCACAAGTAACAAATTAATGCTGAATGTTTGTTTCATTTTTGGCACAAGTAACAAATTAATGCTGAGTGTTTATTTCATTTTTCACTCTAGTCTTTACTATCTCACTTTCATACTTACACGGCAAACTTTAAAAACATATTATTTCTTAAATAATTTTATGTAATTTTGACAAACAGTAATCAGTTTCTGCTATTTATAATTTTCTTACCATAAACTGCAAATTGTACAGTAACTTTGTCAAACACAAAAATAGCATGGTGTAGTTTATGTGTCAGAATATCCACTATCCCATATCGTCCCGCAGGTGTCATAAGAAGCGATAGAAGGTACAAACTAGGGAATGGGTAAAAAATAAAAACTGGCATCTAATATCCCCCGAGTTCTACGGCAGATTTTTATTAATTTGAAGTTGTTAACATAAAGATGATATTGCTCTTCTCCTGTTTCAGCTTCCTTCAGTCGCTATGTAAAACACTTTTTACGTTTATAAGTCGATTTAGGAAACTTGGCTGGAGAAATTCTATTTCCCGATAAGTAAACGTTGTTTTTTTCCACTCTATTATCATCCATTCATAACAGCCTATAAAAGTTCTCTGAGCGTAGGCCTCCCCATAGATTGCCTCACAGGAAGGATTTTACCATTTGCCAGGTTGCTGCTGCTCATCTCCTCTTTCTGTTTTCTCCAGGCGCACGACGCACGCACGCACGCACGCACACACACACGCACGCACGCACGCACGCACGCACGCACGCACGCACGCACGCACGCACGCACGCACGCACGCACGCACGCACGCACGCACGCACACACACGCACGCACGCACGCACGCACGCACGCACGCACGCACGCACGCACGCACGCACGCACGCACGCACACAGGCACACATAATGCACGCAAGCACGCATCTATGTTCTTTCTTTATCAGCCCGTAAAAGTTCGCAGCTTGACGCACACATAAGCATATCTGTACATGGTTTTGGCTTTAATGAAATTAAATGTCTCTTTCTTAACCTTTGTGTGGTGCGTGGGTTTTACTATGTAAAACATCTTGAGCTGAGTAATTGTCCTTGAGACCGAATCTCGATCAGAGTGTGCAGGCCCAACGAAAACCTGCCTCACTAAACACCTAACCATCGAAGACCTAAGCAATGCATTTGAAAAAAGCAAAGTATATATGCCCATATATGTCCCACTTCTGGGCACAAGCCTGCTCTCGTTCCTGCAATATTTTTGGGTAATAAAGTGACCACCGCACTGCCTCAATGCCTATATTGATAATGTGGTGGTCACATGGCTTCGAAATATTTCTTTATTTCTCAATTATGCACGTTTCCTCGCGTTATTTTCCTTTACCTCCGAGCACGTGGTACATTGCACTAAAAATTGTGTATAAAAACTTTTCTTGTATAACTATGAATCAATGTACCTACAAATTTTCGAAGAGAAATTAAATTTCAACAGTATTATAATGCCACGGGGAAACATTTATCTCCTTGTAGTCGGACAGGGATCGTATTTATGAATTATAGCATGACTCATTATAACATACGATTATTATACGATTTTGAATTTTTTTTTGTAATATAACAAAACAAAAATTTTAAAATGTACGGACTCGTTATGCGTTCTGCTACTGAATTTAGAAACCCCATCACTTTAATCTATCTTTTTAAATCTCTGGTCAGGCCGCAATTGGAGTACGGAGCGCCTGTATGGAACCCACTTTATAAAAAATATCATCATCAATCATAAATGAAATGAAGAAATGGTACAAAAAAAATTCTTGCGTCGCGTTAGTTACAAATATCACCGTGAGCGTTTATCGTATGTGCTTCTTTTGATAAAATATAAGCTCTTAGACTTAAGGTCTAGACGCACTCAACTTGAGGCAAGATTACTTTATGATCTGTGCAATAACAACTATGATTGCACATATACATCGTTACATTAATCACATTAATCGTATTAGTTACTCCGTACCATCTCGGGCACGTATGCGTTCTTTGCGTCCTCACTCACTCTTTGCTGTGCCAAGATCTCGGACAAACGCCGGTATCCGATCGCCCCTTCATCGTATGGTTGACACATATAACAAAAAAATTTATTCGGTAGATTTATTTTCTTGCAGTACCAGATCCTATAACAGACAGCTAGTTAACTTGCTGTTAAACACCTTTTTAAACCTAAACTAATACTAAAACTACCTAAACTAATACTAATTATAAATCTAACCAATGACTATATATTATGTACATGTATAAAGACACACACACGCGCGCGCGCTCGTATGCGAGCGCACATATTTATGCTAACACACTAACACATTAAACTTTAAACTCTAACCTGTAATATATGTTAAAATAATATTTTAGAAATTAAGGTACTGTTCTTTTACAAAACTAGGTCCCTCAAATAATTATCTTATTTTTTATACTCTATGTGTGACCATCGTCGTTGAGTTTATAATAAGTAATAAATTGTAATACAACATAAGCTTTAGCGTAAGATATATTGTAAACTTGTTTGTGGTTCTCTAAATAAAATTAAAAAAAAAACAAGGAAAGATAAAAATTATACATGAGAAATAATATCTAGTAGCACAATGCTAGTAGGAATCGTGATTGTCTTTATTTTTTCTTTCTTTCTTATTTCTTTCTTAAATAAATACCAGAACTTGATCCTGTATCGTGGAGGTAGTTTACATACATACATTTCAATGAACTGAACAAAGCACTGAACAGTTATTTGCAGGACTTTACGTGTTATCGGGGCACGGTGGTGAAACACAGTCTGTTTTACTTTAACTTCCGACTCCGAGCTGCTACTGAGAATTTCTTGACCTCGAACCAGAGCAGCAGTCTGGCTCACGACTACCAACGGAGCAGTTATTTATAACTATACCTGTTTAGCAGTAAGCTTATAATGGACATGGCTTTTATATGGCATTTTAATAGGCTTTTGTTTGAATGTTTTTTAAGGGTGAAAAACGGACATGCTGCGGACGGATGCTGTGACGCATACACATCTGTATCTACCCTCAAATAGATCAATATGTAGATACGTTATCACCCCTCTGGACTATGATAGAATGCCTCGTTACAAAAAAAGGGATCTCCGGTCCTCTACACTTATGCAGACATTCCGTGAGAACGTAGTCCTTCCCAGTCAAGCTTACTAATTCAAGCTACAATAATAATATAGCTATAGCATGATACTACCATGTTAAGATATTGCCTCTTATGACACCCACTGGACGAGATTGTTTGGATTATGACGGTGACATGAGGTGTGTCATAACTAGCTAAATTGGCAATTATTTGCCACGCAGGAAGGCGATATTGTGATATGGCAGTTATGAAACGTGAAGTTTGAGAAGAAAAAAGAAAGCATTAAGTGGAGTTGTTGTCCATCAAATAATTACTACTTAATTTTAAAATCGCAATTCTAATGTTCCTTTTTCAATTTCTTTGGAAATTTTAGTCAAGAGCAAAATTTTTGTTGCATTAAAAGGTGCAGTTGAAAGTGAAATACGTATTGCATTATAACTTTTAAGCAACGATAATTAAAATTTATATAAATTTATAAAGTATTTAATTAATATACAAACTTAAAAAAAATTATTTAATTAAATAATTACGATCCAATTTCGACTACTAAGTGACGACTAGTATTTTTGTCCGCGTTTTGTTACAAAGCTCACTTTCAGCTTCTTGGTATCTTTCTAAAATACGTTAAAAGTTCTGTGCGTAAAGTTAGAGCAGAATTTTGGTTTAAATTGTTTTCGGAAGGAGTGCATAAAATCTAGTCGTGACTTCAATTTGTTACGGTCAATTGTTCAGTTTGGAACAATGTAAAATTCATTGAAAAGAATATGGTTTAAGATAGATAATTAAATAAGATAGCTTAGGATAATAGTATGTTTTCAGATCAGGACTAGGACCAGGACGAAGACCAAAGACCATCCATTACAACCTATTCAAGTCCACTGCTGAACATAGACCTCCCTTAGACTGTCTCATGAGGGAGATATTTCGCAGTTTTTTTTTTATTTTCTATTTATTATTAGGAAGAAAATTTTACCGATAGGGAATAAGGTAATGATAGTACATACACTAGTGTTACCTATTTTAGATTATACAGATGTTTGCTATGCTGATGCCTCTCAATAACTTCTAAACAAACTGGATCGACTTCTTAATAATTGTATACACTTCATTTTCTGCTAAATACAACCACATTTCCTCTTATCTTTCTCAATTTAAATTGCTACCTCTCCGCTATCACAGCTATTTCAGAACACTGGGCACATATTATCACTTTTACACGATCCGCTTGTCCCTGAATTTCTAAAATGCAAATTTCAGTTTCAGGCCGATTCCCGTAAACGTTGTCTCCATTCTGCGGAAAATTCTAATCTACATGTCGTTCTCATCATACTAGGTTTTTGTACATGTATATTACAATTACAAAACAAAATTAAATCTAAACCCAAGCATACCACTGCAAGACCTCAGGACATAGTCAGTTCATTTTGCATAGATCGGACCATAAACAATAATTAAAAAAGCTGAAGGTACTCCGGGTTTAACAATGACATCGGGACGTCAGTCATCTCAGTCCCCCCGTGACCATGGGTGCTGGAAAGCGCCCGAAACGTCGGGAATTAAAAATAAAAAGTAAAAATAAACGCGATAAAATCCGTAAAAGTAGTTTTAATCATGTGCAATGTTCGCGTAAATATAATAAATCATTATTGTCTAATTATGTTTAAATTAATATGTATCTTAACATTTATTTATTATTATGTGTTTATTATAGTGCATACCTATATTATATAGACACAGTTATTTTTAAACTTAGCTGTGTGGATGCACTTTGCATCCACAATATGGTCTCTACTTAGCCTGGAGGTAGACTGGTAGAGATTGTCCCGTTGCATTAAGTCCGCATTTGCGTAGTTGGTGTGCAAATAAATCATGAATAAAAAATAAAATACCGCTGCCACCTCCTGATTTGTTTCCGCCTGATGCCTCTAACGACACCCGTGGTACGTTACGGGATAGTGGATATTCTTACAACGCCACTACGCGGCACGTTACGGGATAGTGGATATTCTTACAACGCCACTACGCGGCACGTTACGGGATAGTGGATATTCTTACAACGCCACTACGCGGCACGTTACGGGATAGGGGATATTCTTACAACGCCACTACGCGGTCAAAGAGTAACTCCACTGACCTCTTATTAAAATAATAATCATAATGTCCTCTAAACCCACATTTGGTCACGGCAGCCCTTCTCAATTGAAACTAGCCACCGGGTCAGGATAAAAGCTTAGTGTGAGTACAGGTACAAGCGCAGAACTGACACGCGCAGGAAACAAGAAAGTTTTCTTCTAAATAAGAAAACTTATACGTTTCCTAAAGTAGATTATGTATAACGACCATGTCACCTATGCTAGAAGTTGTTGGAAGCACTACGCTCAAAGTTGTGAACGAGTATGTTTATCTAGCACAAATATTCCCGTAAGTAGTAGTTAGGTAAGTCAAACTTCGGCCAAAATGTTAATAAACGGATTCAACTCGTTTGGGCAGAACTCAAAACAGCAACTCAAAACTCGAAAACAAGATTGTACAACCAACGTGTTTCGCTAGTGACAACGTATGGATCTGAAACGTGATCCGTCGCTGCTTACCGTATGAGGAATCTCAAAGTCGCTCAGCGAACAATGGAGAAGGCTTTGCTCAGAGATCCTGTTCATGAGAATATTTGCAGTAGGATCTGAGAAATAAAACTAGACTAATGGATTTGTAAGCTGAGTGACGATGGGTCAACCGAAATGCTCGAAGAACAAAACAGACTTTAGAATTTTATGTATATAATTAGATTTAGATAGTATAAATTGTAACGATAGATCCGGTATTAATAATGGAACCCGCGGAATCAGAACAGTTTATCCAATTACACTTTTGGACTTTGTGCGTTTAATCAAAAACGTTTTAATGAATATCCAATTTAGGAGGATTAAAATCCTGTACAAATTACTGCGTAATAGCGTACCGGCTGAAAGTCAGCGCTTATACATGATGCTGAGTTAGAGTCGTTCCATTTGGGAAGTTAGGGATAAAAGTTTATAATTTTAATATATATAAAATTGAAGTGTCCGTCTGTAATATTATAAAAAGTATAGTAAAATAATAAAAACTATAATAGCATAGTAGTATTAATTATGAATAATTCTCACCTTTGTGTACCTAACTGTTTGTCGTAGCGATAGACACAGCATTATTAAAAATAGGTACTACACATACCTATTAAGTAATATAATAACAAAACTAAAAACACCCATCGAGGCTGCCATTCCCGGCGGGCACTATCTGGCAAATTAAGACCATAATACTTATCTGCGACCCGTTGCCAATGAATCACAAACCCTTCACATAAAACGTTTACGTGGTATATAAACGTTTTATATACGTGGGGACTTTCGTATGTACACACAAACAAAGAAACAAACAAACAACCTCCCACGCTAAAAGCGTACAAAAGCTCCACTCAGTCGTGGGCAAAAAAAGTGGTTTTTATTTAGTTCAGGGGGTATTTGCAAGCTAAAAAGACATAAATGAGGATATTTTTTAAAAACTGTCTTATCTATCCGGATTAATTTTTATAATGGCTGACCGATTGTGATAAAATTTTACGAAAGGATAAGAGAACAAGTCAGGAGGGATCAATTCTATGTTTTATAAATTGTAGAGCCATGCTGCAGCTATATTAGTAGTATAGTTGTAGCACGAATGGGTCGACTCAACCGGGGAAGGACCACGCTCTCACAGAATACCAGCGTAAAAATCAGCTCAACGCTACTGTTATTCGTATGGTGAGTGTATAAAACTGGAGACCCATTTTGCGCTACTGAGGCATTCCATCTCAGCCCTCACGGGTGACAACGCATCTGCATTTTGATTCGTAATCGAGGATAGATATAGATGTCTATGGACCACAACAACCGCTTACCATCTGGTGGACTATGTGCTCTTTTGTCACCCTATCCTATAAAAAAAGAACCGCGTTTACAATGATTTTCAAGATCGTCTCAACTGTAGAAATTGTTACGTAGTCAATACAGAAATTATGGTGATAATGAATGGAAAACCATATGCATTAAAAGCGATTAGGGATGTAATTTCGACTCATCTGGTTAGAAATCCGCAATTTTTGTAACAACACTATTATAATAAGGTTGAAAATGTTACACTAGTCGATATATTTAACTCCATTCAGAAATGAAAAATATTATTCCGTACTATTTATCACTTTCTAGATAGATTGTTTTATAGAATATTTTAAAGAATATTTCTTTTAGTCCTTCAGTATATAAAAATTTAATAGCGCCATCTACTTAATTCTATAGGTGAAGTAATTTTATCGAACAAAAATTGATTGATTCTCACGGTGGTACGTAAAAATTGCGCTAGATGGCACAAACACGCTATCGACTAATTTAATAATTTAATATTTATATTACCTCAAGAGTTAAACATATCATTTTGTACGATTTATTAAAATTGAAAATGAATAATTATATAATAAATAGTAATTATATATATATATATATATATATATATATATATATATATACATATATATATATATATATATATATAACCGATCATGCGGGGAGATCTGTTCATGATTTTGCCTTGGCATATGGTCTGACACAACTGGTTACTTCGCCTACGCGGATTCCAGATGTGGAGGATCATGCACCTTCCCTGTTGGACCTTCTGCTGACCTCTCACCTGGACGGATATCAGATTTCCGTCGACGCCCCTTTAGGCTCCTCGGACCATTGTCTTGTCCGGAGTGTGGTGCCACTCACGCTGAACTCGCGGTTGCATTCTGCAGGCTGCCGCCGTTTTTGGCACTATAGGTCAGCCGATTGGGATGGGATGCGGTCTTTCTTTGCATCCTACCCTTGGGGGCGGGTTTGCTTCTCGCAGGACAATCCCAACGTTGTTGCGGATTCTGTCGCTGATGCGGTACTTCAGGGTATGGAACTTTTTATTCCTTCCTCTGTGGTGCCCATTGGAGGCAAATCTCAGCCATGGTTTGGTCGCTCCTGTAAAATAGCATCATGCTATAAGCAGGAGTGCTACCGAGCCTGGGCTGACGCATCAGCGTCCAATGATGTAAACACCAGCGCTCTAAAAAAGAAGTATAATTCCGCCTCTAGGTCCTTCAAAAGAGTCATTGCCAAGGCAAAGTCGGAGCACATAGGCAGAATTGGCGAGAGACTAGTTCGTCTTCCTTCTGGAACCCGTGCATTCTGGTCTCTCGCCAAGGCTGTTCAAGGGAATTTCTGTAAGCCATCACTTCCATCTCTGCACAGGGAGGACGACTCACTGGCCCACACCGCAAATGAGAAAGCCGATCTTCTAGGCTCTTTCTTTGCGTCTAACTCGACTCTCGATGACGGGGGGAGTACGCCGCCGACCATCCCGCGGTGTGAGTGCTCCATGCCGGAAGTGCAGTTCACTCAGCGCTCGGTTCGCAAAGCACTCCTCTCCCTGGACATCCACAAGTCGAGTGGGCCTGACGGAATCCCCCCAATTGTGCTGAGGACGTGTGCTCCAGAGTTGGCACCGGTTTTAACGCGTCTTTTCCGGTACTCCTACTCCCTAGGCGTAGTCCCAAAATCATGGAAGACGGCTTTCGTCCACCCGATCCCTAAAAAAGACGACCGCTCAGACCCGTCCAACTACCGGCCTATCGCCATCACCTCCTTGATCTCCAAAACAATGGAGTCCATTGTAAACTGCCAGCTCATGAGGTACCTTGAGGATCACCAGCTGATTAGTGACCGCCAATACGGTTTTCGCCGTGGTAGGTCAGCTGGTGATCTTCTGGTCTACCTAACTCACAGATGGGCGGAGGCAGTAGAGTCCAAGGGGGAGGCATTGGCCGTTAGTTTGGACATTGCGAAGGCCTTCGATCGGGTTTGGCACAAAGCGCTTCTTTCGAAGCTCCCTTCCTATGGGCTTCGCGAGAAATTGTGAAATTGCATCACCAGATTTCTTGCAGATCGGAACATCAAGGTCATTGTAGACAGTGCAAGCTCCGATTGCAAGCCTATTAATGCTGGTGTTCCACAGGGCTGCGTGCTATCGCCAACGCTGTTTCCTCTGCATATCAATGATATGTTGCAAACCCGTAGCATTCATTGCTATGCAGACGACAGCACTGGTGATGCTCTTTACACCGGCCGAGCCAATATTTCTCGGGAAAACGTCTCTGAGTGCCGGGACAAACTTGTGTCTGAAGTCGAGTCTCTGCTGGACAGAGTCTCGGATTGGGGGCGACTAAATCTAGTCCAGTTTAACCCCCAGAAGACACAAGTTTGCGCGTTAACCGCTAAAAAGAACCCCTTTGTCGTATCCCCTCAGTTTCAAGGCACTCCCCTTGTTGCCTCAGCCAGTATCGGAATCCTCGGCGTCGACATATCGAGTGACGTGCAGTTTCGTGGTCACTTGGAAGTGAAGGCCAAATTGGCCTCTAAAAAGCTTGGCGTGCTCAGCAGAGCGGGACAGTATTTCATGCCGGCACACCGCCTGCAACTTTACAAGGCGCAGGTTCGGCCGCTCATGGAATACTGTTCCCATCTCTGGGCTGGGGTTCCCCAGTACCAGCTCCTTCCACTTGACCGCATCCAGCGCAGAGCGGCTCGAATCGTCGACGACCGAGTGCTTTCCGATCGGCACGATTCACTGGCGCTGCGAAGAGATGTTGCATTTCTTTGCGTATTTTATCGCATCTATCACGGGGAGTGCTCTGAGGAATTGTTCGGATTAATCCCAGCCGCCAAATTTCGTGAACGCACTACACGGCAAACGTCCCGATACCATCCACACCATCTGGATGCTTGGCGGTCCACCACTGTACGTTTCAAAAGGAGTTTTCTTCCGCGTACAACCTCTCTGTGGAATAATTTACCACCGGCGATTTTTCCGGACCGATACGACCTGGGGACCTTCAAGAAAAGAGCTTACTCCTTTCTAAAGGGCCGGCAACGCACCTGCAATTCCCCTGGTGTTGCGGTTGATCATAGACGGCGGTAGTCACTTAACATCAGGTGAGCCACATGCTCGTTTGCCCCCTCTTCTATAAAAAAAAAATAAATAAATAAATAGTAATTATTTTATGGTAAAAAAATTTGCAAAGCTTTATCTTTTCATCATACCATATCTTATTCCTGTCGTAATCTGTTCTTCTGTGCATATAACTTAAACAAAATAATTTCGATGTTTCACATCTGCCAGGCTTCCCTTTTTTAATTTTGTACATTGTTTGTTCTTTGTTCATACTTTTCTTTTTTTCATGAATTGTATTGTATGTAAATAATTTTTTCTTTCCCTCAAGCAAACCCAAACGGCTGTTTTCAAAGCCACCGAAGGTATGCAATTGCATATTATGTCATACAACCTGTCTAGCGATAGTATGCTTTCTGTGTGCTTTGTTAAACACGTCCTTGACAGCACTGAATATGAAACTAAAGAGTGGAAACAGATCAAGATTGGTGTATTTTTATAAAACTGTTAAAAACAACAAAACCATATCTTGGGCTTACCCTAGTTTGGAGCCCTAACATCGCCACTGGTCATAATGTAATTATTTATTTAAATAACGTTCCAAGTAATAGTTAAGAACATAAAATTTAACTAAAGCTGTTTAACTAACATGAGCTCCTTAACATGAGCAATTTAAACTCACATAAATTACTAGTTCAGAGCAGTTTATTCCACTAGAACACTTTCATTAACCCTAACTGCTTCTTAGATTACAGTTTAAGACCCACCTTCGCTATTGACTGTCGCTTAAAATAATTTATATTTTAAAGCCAAAAGCAACTAACAGCAACAAATATTTAAAATTGTGTTTTAAAACATAAAAATTATTGATTTGAAATTGTATATGGTGGAGCCACACTGCAGCTTTATTATGGTTGTAGCACTAATCGGCTCAAACGGGGGAGGACCACGCTTTTACAGAATACCAGCATCAAAAGGCAGTTTAATGCCACTGTGTTTCGTGTGACTGTTTTTACTGGATACGACATTCTATCTTACGGCATTTTATTTCATCATACAGCATTCCGTCTTAGTCCTCAGAAATGACAATGCATATGCATTTTGATTTTTTATTGAGGTTTGATATAGAAATATTGGCCACAGTATCCACATACCATCAGGGGGAATGTGTGCTTGTCCCTCTTTTTCTTACTTATAAATTAATTATAATTATAAATACTTTACTCCAAAACTCCTCGGCGCAAGCCTCACTTCATTTCTGAGAAGATTATAGGGCAACAAAATATCCGACGAGCGGCCCCGGTGCTTGATAGCGTACTGCATATAATTATTTCCAATTTTTTTAAATATTTAATAAACATGCAGATTTCTTCCTTATGTTTTCCTTCATTGACTACATTCTAAATCAGTGCTTAACTGCAAATAACAATTTCATTGATTCCGGCGGGGATCGAACCCGGGTTGCGGCGAGCGCTTAGTCCCCGAACTATCACGGCTCCAAACACAAATAATATTATTTTTACCAAAGTATTACAAAAGCAAGTTTCATAAATTATGTTACGTATGTAAGTTCATATTAAATTAATCAAAGAGTTTTTGTAATTTTTGAAAAACTATATTAGCAACACTGGTTAACGGAGGGGATAAAAGAATGGCTGGAAAGGACAAAAGGAATATTGTGAGTCGGTGGAAGAGCATTGGTAGAAGTGGTTTGTCTTAAAGAATGTTGTGAGCGTAGTATTAATATGTTAACCAGTACTAAAGTGATCTGCATTTCAATTATATATCTCGAATTAAAGAAAGACCACACGTATCTTAATTTCTGTTTGTGACATTACACAGATATACAAGAAATAATTCAGTTACAACTCACATGTCTTTCAATCGTGATTTAAAATTTATTTAAAGCATATGATACAACATAAACAAATAAATTTACATTTATATAAATTTACAGTTATATTTAAAAACAGTTCGATTGTTTTACATTTATTTTCAGTCGGTCATTAATATTCAACGATTCAGAAATCAGTCCTAAGAAATATATGATAATATTTGCGTATAAAAGTGATTGCTTTAGATTTTGGAGTATTTAAATTACTATGTAGCAGACAGATATACAGACTGTATATGTCTGCTACAACATAATTTTAATACTGTATTAATTTTTGAGTATGTTAATAGGTAACCGTTTAATTTTTTTTACAGTTTTAACCGTTTAATAGGTAAGCGTTTGAAAAAGCACACCTCTTTATAAAAGAAAGTTATATATTATCGCCTTCTTCTTGTTTTTTATTACAATTGCTAAAATTTTCTTAGTTTACACTGGTATCTCACAAAATTATTTGAACCGTAAATATTTAATTAGAGCTTCTTCAAGAAATTTTACTTGCGGCCATAAAACCGAACAATTAACTAAATACCGCGTATGCAAAGTGTACGTAAATGCAGTAATTCATGCATACCTGTCCGCACACAGCACCTAGTCCTCTGTAAAACACTTTACACTAATAATTTCAGATTCATAAACAAAAGAGGCTAGGGTAACGTATGTACCATATTTTGAAATAAATAACCCACCGATTACACTATTAAACGATGCATAGGCACTGTTTACAATACTATCTCGTAGTGGTTGATAGAACTAGAAAGTAGGTAAGAATATCCTACCCAGGCGTACTAATGGGCAGAAAGCGAGTTCTACCACTTAGTACGCTTACAGAATTATAGTTGCGGTAGCTCAAGGGTTTAAGCACTCGCAGTAAATTTCATAGTACGCAGGTGGCCCGGGTTCGATTACCGCCGGCACCAAGGAAATTGCTAATTCTAATTTTAATAAGTGATGATTTAAAAAATGCTCGGCGGTGAAAGAAAACATCGTAAGTAAAAAATATTCCGAAAAAAATATTTCGAAAATATGTCAAGTTTGTCAATACGCCTTGTGGCAGCATGACGGGCATTTCCTCGCCATAACACCTCACAGAAATGAAGAGGAGGCTTGTGCCCAGTAGTGGGACGTATATAGATATGCTGTAACTTTAATTTTTTTAATTCAACAGAATGATAACGATTTCGAATCCGAGATAAAAAATTATTATATTAAACATTGCGCAACTTAACTATTATTCCATTTAGTTTTTCGTGTTTCTTCCACGAGATGAGACGCTGCAAAACATGACGCCGTCTAATATTATTTAAACCTAGCTGTTCCTCGCGACTTCTTCCTCGTGGAACTTATTACGGTTGGATTCCATGGGTTTTTTTTTGCGGAGCCCTAATTGCTTTATAAAACAAAAGTATAAAGAATACTTCATAACATCAGCTATCTGCCAGTGAAAGTCCAGTCACAATCGGTGCATTTCAGAGATTAACTGGAACAAACAAACTAAACTGTTAAAAGTATCGTAAATACTTTCATATATCATGGTTGTAACAGGAATGGGTCGACTCAATCGGGGAAGGACCACGCTCTCACAGAATATCAGCGTAAAAGCAGCAGCAGCAGCAGCATAATACTGCTGTGTGAGTGTAGAGATCCGGAAACCCTTTTTTATTGGAAACGAGGCATTCTATCTTAGTCCTCAGGGATAACAACGCATCTGCGTTTTGATTCTTAATCCATACCATCAGGTGGACTGTGTGCTCGTTTGTCACCCTTATTCTATATAGATTTCATCCTCAGCGCCAAAAGAAAAAAAACGCTCAAAAATAACGCTAATTCTAATCAAAAGTTCATTAGCGATCTAAGAGCATATCGATGACGTATGGAGTTAAAATTTATTAATCCTATTACACCCTCGTCGCTTTAAGTACCTATATCTTGATCAACGAGTTCCTTTATTAAAGATTTGAAAAGATAATGTTTTAAAATCTGCGTAACAAAATAAACCTTACAAAGATTGTACGTAAAGACATACGAGTACATGTGAATCGTATGTTGTGCCTCATGGACTTAAATATATCGCATCAAGAGTGAGCTGAAGCGGGCAGAAAATTTTATAAGAACGCTAAATGATGCCATTGATATATTGATACGAGTACGAATGACACTGTGTGTGCCTATCAGAATTTTTAACGTTATCATAACGTTATAATGGTATCGTTACTTCAGCAAGCCTGTCATTTTCGATATTTTAGTATAACTTAAAATTTTTTATTTTAATTTAGATTACTTAACACTATTTATACCCTATAGAAAAATAAAGTTATAGATAAAAATATTAATCTAAATTACAGTTATTCAATTTATTATTTCTTATTATCTATAAAAAATTTATAGCATTAGTTTTATAGTAATTATTTTTGTAAAGTTTATTTTCTTAAAGCATTGTCGGCTGGCACCGACTTCGAAAACTCTAATCTTTAGTAAATGGAATCCCGCATTCAGTTATTTTTTACTTTTTTTTGAAATTGGTTTAATTTTTTTTAAATTGCTATTTTATATCGCAATTTTTAGTTTTAAGTTGTAATTATTACATACTAGAAAAACTATTTTCAGTTTTAGTTCCACGTTTTAGTCAATGTCATAAAACTAGTGAACCAATTATGATGAAATCGTTATTATTTCCTAAATTTGAAATAAATGTAAGCAAATAATCCTAAAGTTAAAATCAATAAAAAATGATCACGATCAATCACCATACGAAACACAGCAGCGTTTAGCTGCTATCATATGCTGGTATTCTGTGAGAGCGTGGTTTCCCCCGGTCGAGCCGAACAATTCGTGCTACAAAAATACTACTAATATAGCTCCAGCATGGCTCTCCACAACTTACCCGGTAGAATAAATCAATCGGGTTCATAGTTCATTAGAAATACCCGGTTATTTGGGATCTCCAGAGACCAAGGATTTTGTACCATTTAAAGAGGTTTTCGTTTATCCAGTTTTCCAATTAGACAGGTTCAAAATTTAGTTGTCTCATTTGCAGAGGCATCCGCTTATAGAGGTCGCTGTGTACCGTTATTCCATTTACATATAAAAGTAAAAATGAAAATGTAAATGCGTATTTTGGTGTTATAACTTAAGTGTATGTATTTAATACTAAAAAATAGTACAATACAGTAAATTTTATGCTAGAAATTCAAATGTTTGTAAACAATCGTGTCGAAACCTGCCCCAACTTGATAAATTGTCTCACTTATAAAGGGAATTGAACTCCAGAGTCCCAATTACAGAGGTAAATCACATTGAAAAAATCCTAGAAATCAAATCTCATTTAACCTGGTTCGAAAAGTCCCATTAACAGAGGTGATTCGATGAAAAAGTGCCGGGACCTCATTGTAGTTCTCAATAATGGAGGTTTCTCACTTATCCAGGTCGCACTTAACCAGGTTTCACTGTACATCATGGACAAACATGCATACAGACATTCATACATACTTAATACATACAAATTTTACACATGTGTTTAAAACCCATATATACTAACATATTATTCGAATATTATGCAATTCCAATAATATTACAAACATACAGGTCGAATTGATATCTTCTTTTTTTGAAGTCGGCTGAAATGTTTAATGGTGACAGTTTATGTTATTAAATACAACTATTAGTTCCAATAAAATTTTAGTCACCCGCATAGTAATTTCCTTTCATATTCGAAATTATTTCTTTACAGACCCTACATGGTGCAAATCTATTAAAGCATTTAAGCAAATACCATGAAAATGAGCACAAGGAAGTATTAATACTGAATAGAGAAAGTGACAGTTTGGCTAAAAACCCAAGATTAAGTACGCAGGATACATTACTTCAGGAGTGTACAAATTTAGTTACTGTTCACGGACGTCCATTGACTTTAATCGATGATCAGGCTTTTCAAAATATTATATCTCTGATACCAAACATTAACTTGGCGATTAACTCTCAAAATGTACGATGTACTCTCAAAGATACTGCTGACCAATTACGTTCAAATTTAGCCAATGAGTTGCGTAATTTACATATATGCCTCAAAGTGGATGTAGCCTCCTTGTCGAATCGTAGTTTTATGGGAGTCAATGCTCAATATGTTAAGGATGGACAAATTGTTCTTAGAAATCTTGCAGTAATTGAACTGTTTAAACGACATACATCTGAACATTTAAAGGAAAGATTAATTTTCATTTTGCGGCGTTTTAGAATCTACAACAAGCAGGTTTATTGTATAACTACAAATAATGGTGCAAACATATTAAAAATGAGAAGATTATTTGCGGCCGAAGCTATTCATATTGAAAATAACAACGAAAATAATAATCCTGAAGAAGGTGATCGATTCCAGTGAAGAACTAGTTTCCGTTCCTTTGTCAGGGGAATTAGAGCAAGAACCTCCGAACCAAAATTTGACATCCGAATTGACTACGCTTACAACAATATTGGATACTACTTCAACACAGAATAGAGATGAGAATATTACTTCTATTGATGTAAACATTAATATAGTGGAGCCTAATAAAAATGACCTTGAATTTTCGTCCGATGATTCAGTCACTGATCCTTCATTTGTCGCCCTCTCAGACATAACAAATTTAAAGCCACTATCACCAGCAAATACGGAGTGGTTTCCCGAAAGGGAAATAGAAAATACGGCGAAGAAAAATGGAAGAAAGCGGAAAGGGAATCCTAATAACTGGAAAAGAATAATAAATAAGCGGCAAAGGATGATGGGCGAGGAATACATTGGATTTAAAAAAAGATGGCACTAAATTCGTTCAAAATGATCCTAAACCCGCCAGAATAATGGGTCCAATATGTATGTCGAAGAGATGTTTCAGTGGTAAAGCTATGTATTGCCCAAAGCTAACAGAAGAAGTGCGGTCAGAAATTTTTAAAACCTATTGGAAAATGAGTTGGCATGAAAAGAAAATGTATACAGCTTCAATGGTGGATAAGACACCTACAACTAGAAAAACTAAGAACTCAAATTCAAGGCGCAGTGACACCAAAGTTTACTATTTAAAAGTAAACGATAAAAAGGAAAGAGTTTGCTTAAAAACATTTTTGGAAACATTGGGCATAAAAGAATGGACAGTTCGATATTGGCTAGGAGAGAAGACGACTATCGACAATGAATCTGAACCAAGTGCTGTAGTAGCCACAGAAACAAAAAAGAATCATCCAGAAAATACTTGATGGCGCTACCGAAACTACCGTCTCATTACTGTAGACAATCTACTTCAAAGCTATATTTAGAACCCATCATACAAACAAAATCACAATTGTATCGTCTATAGGTAGACTACTCAGTTTCGCGAAATGAACCTGTGGCCTCTAGGAAGGTATTTGAAGGGGTTTTATTCGAAGAGAACATCAGTCTATTTCAACCAAAGAAAGACGCATGCGACCAGTGCTGCGCTCACAAAGCAGGTAACATGTCAGATGAGCAGTATATAAAACATATTGAGCTAAAAGACTTAGCTAGAATTGAAAAAACCCCTTGACAAAGAAGCAGCACGGAAAGGGACGATACATGCATTAACAGCAGATCTTCAAGCAGTCAAATTGTGTCCTTCACTCAACGCCAGTGCACTATATTTTAAGACAAAACTTGCCGTCCACAACTTTATAATTTACAACCTGGGAACTAATGGAGTCGCGTGTTACTGGTTCGACGAGACGGCATGCGACTTAAAAGCTACTACATATGCATCATTTCTTGTAGATTATTTAACTAAATTACTGGAAAATGATCCAAAGGATGTAGTATTGTTCACAGATGGCTGCACAGCCCAGAATAGGAATAATATTGTGTCGAATGCGTTGTTGCGTTTGGCCATGGCCAAGAACATAGTTATAACTCAAAAATACTTGGAAAAGGGCCACACTCAGATGGAAGTCGATTCGGTGCACTCGGTGATCGAAAGAAAATTGAAAAATCGAGAAATATTTCTACCCTCACAATACGCAACAATCACGAAGGAGGCCAGAAAAGTGCCGAGTCCTTACCAGGTTATTACTCCTGATCATACATTTTTTAAAAACTTTGCTCATAAAGATCACCTCATTTATGATTCAATAAGACCTGGTCGTGGGGCGGGTGATCGTGTCGTCATGGACATAAGGGCCCTAAGATACAGTCCTAGTGGGACAATTGATTTTAAACTCCACTTTGTAGACGATTTTGTTCCTTTACCTAGGAGACCAAAAAAGATATTATCTGACTCTTTAATTGATTGCGTAGGTCCATTGTATGAATCCAGACAACCAATATCCAAAACAAAGTATGATCACATAATATAACCTAAAGACTGTCATAGTTTTTATGATAATTTACCTTTTAAATAATATTCCTAATAACCAAGATCTTAAATGCTGTGATTATTAATCGTTTTAATGAGAATTTAAGAACTAAGATAATAGAAGTACTTCTACGTCTAAGATAATAATATAAGAGCATCCAGGTGTAATGATTGCCATATTTAATTGTTAAAGCTTTTAATAAAAAAAAATCGTATTCGTCCAAGAAACTAATTAACAAAGATTGAAATGCTGGGATTTTAGAAGATCGAGGAGGCTGATTAGTTTATTATTCTTAATTAAGTGAACGTAATTGTTTTATTGTAATTAGAGAAATTCAGGGATTGTGTGATTAAATTGATATCTAGAGTAAGAGTTATTGTTTTTTTTTTTCTAAGAAGATGTATAATTTTGTATGTTTTTTTCTACTATAATATATCATAATAAATTCAAATTAATAATATATGTATTTTATTTTAAGCCCGCGTATCTCCTAAAAGTATAGTATTTAAATTTAATTTGCTGGTACAAAACCGCGTAAGTGACTTTACACGAAATCTAAACAAGTTTCTAGTACATTTAGGTTAAATTTCTATAAAATAAGTAACAAAGAAGCTGCTATAAAGTTCAGTCGGTAATATAATTATAAATTACCAAGTTATTAAGTTTTTTCTTCTTCCTGTAAAATTCTAAAAATGTAGATACGCGGTATTTACAAACTGCTCTTCCGCGGTTTTGCACGCGCAACGACGATATTTGTTCAAGACTCGAAACGGAAAATATGCCATCTACCTCAAATGAACAAGCTGCAGGTTCAAGTCAGTGCTTGGAGGATTTCTTAAATTATAGCTATATAGAAAAACATGTTCATAATATTTCAACATTAGTAAGAAGGAGCGATCCAACTGGTGAAATAACCAATACTCTCAAAGCATCCTTTAAAATATTTTTAGAAGAACCACTTCTTAAGTCGTCGGAAAGCGTTTTAAAATTCTGGGAAGAAAAACAGCTCATATATCCACAATTATATCAATTGGCGCGTGTTGCATTAAGTGTACCAGCAACGCAAGTTAGTGTGGAACGACTTTTTCATCGTTAAAGTTCATAGTTTCCAATTTGAGGATGAATTTAAAAGACGATATCATAGAAGATATTTTATTTGTGCGTTGTTACAATTTATATCGTTAACTGAAAAAAGTACATCACAATAAATAGAAAAACTAGGGCTAAACTAATACCGGTCATATCAATAACAGAATGTTTATTATAAATAGTCATTATACAAAAATATTATGTATCTTAGCGGATCGTTACTTTACATTATAAATAACTAGCAAGATTGTAAAATTATGATTATAAACGAACAATAAGATTTTCAATTTAACATTTACATTTTTTATTAAATTCGCCCCATTGATATTTGCCCCTCCCCATTTACACTTTGGAAAATGTTTTTTTACAAACTAAAGCTAGTTTGTAATGTTAATATGTTTAAAGCTAGTTATATTATAATTACTTACATGCTGTTTTGCGTTTATTTTCTTTGTTTGAATTTATAATACCTTATGTACCTACTACTTTATTTATTATTATTGATTGTTTAAAAATCGCTAAAAGGGTATCGTTTTTTATTTATTATAATTCCCTGCATTGGTTAATCAGTTAGTTAAATTTGTAATGCAATGTATCAAAGTATTCCTTGTGTCATTATAAGGTTAAGCCCTGCAGGTTATATTCTTTCCGTGTTCGTTTTCTCTATTTGATTTGTGTGGTAATTTTTCACTTCGTTCAAAAAGTTTAGTATTTTGATGTAACATCTTGTTCTCATACATGGGTTAATATATTTTAGCTCTTCAGTTAGTAATTGGGTAAAGTATTCATTCCTTCTATCGTCGTTGATGTAAGTAGCACAACATTCAGACTTAGTTAGAATTCTTAAACGTGTTTTATTCTTATCTTCTTTTATATTGGACCTTGTAGGCCGTAACAATGACGGGGATATTGGACGATTATTTGCTTCTGAGTCCATTATTTCAGGAGTAATGCTTCGCTTCATACCTAAAACTAAAAAGATATAGAGACCTTAATAATTCAGTTTAGCAGATTTTTTGTTTATCCATTATTAGGTATCCTAATTAGATCAAGACCGCGCTAGCGATAACTTCAGTAACGGCCGGTTCCAATATTCTGTCTATCCGTGGGTTTGGTTACAGATAGGTATTTGACATTAGCTCCATCAAAAATACGTTGAAATTCTACCTCCAGGCTCAAGTAAGAAAATTCATCCACAGATAGATAGGATACTGAAACCAGTCGTTAGCGACGCAACAAATTTTGATACAGTTTTCACTATAGTTTAGAGAATGTCTTGCGGAAGGTTTATAAATTATTATTAAACATTAATAATATAATTAAAAAGTAAAAAACTTTTTTAAAAACAAGCTTTTATTTAAATGCACTTAAAATAATAAAATAATACTTTTTTTTCACATAAAACTTTTACTATCAACTTATTAACGTCATTACACAATAATTTATATGATTCAAAAACTTGTCGCGAGATTTACGTATTTAATTAGTTTGAAAATGTTCAAACTTACTTTAGGACTTTTACCAAAATCGATCAGATCGAGTTATTTAATTTACTTGTACCTATTTCTACACCGTAAATCTCGCGACAAGCGCGAAAATCTCTAGTAAGCTTTGGAATGCCCTACTTTTGCATATACGTTAAGCACAAAGTTTAAATTGTATGTACCTATATTTTTTTTTTAAATTATTTATACTCTTATAGAAAAATAAACCCATAATTCACTCACGTATTTACTGATGAACATATAGCCTGAATTTAATTAAAATTGATTTTATTACATTCGAATGAAACAGCTTTTTCACTTAGTGGGCGTACCTAAAATTGTAGATTTTGAGGAAACTTTGCGATCTTTTTCTATCGAGCCAAAATGTGTCAATCGTGTTTTCGTGTGTGTGTCGTTGTTTCGTGTTCACTAAAAAAAATCTTTAACTTTCATGATGAATTCAAAAAAAATTGTTTTTATGCGCACCTATAAAGCGTGAAAAATCTGCTTCTGGTATGTATTTATTGTATTTATCTGCGGTATTATTGGTGTAGGTATGTACATAATTATGTAGATATGTAAGTTTTTTATATATTTATATATATGTACATAACGTATATTATATGTTTTACTTTGTCTTTTATTATGTATTATTAGATTATATCATTTTATGTATTGTCTATACGTCGCATGTATTGATATTATATTATGTATATTTATATTACACCACCTACCTAGTATTCATTGTTTTATTCCTTTACACCTTTGGTTGCCTGGAAGAGATCGCTATGTAGCGATAAGGCCGCAAAATTGTACATATAATCTGCTTTTTGTTATGTTATTTGTAAATTTGTTTGTGGTGTACAATAACATATATTCATTGATTCATTCATTCATCAAGATTTTATATTATATGAATTGTGTAATGACAATATAAGTTGATAATAAAATTTTTAAAAGAAAAGCTTATTTTATCCATATTAGCGCATTTTAAATAAAAATTTGTTTTAAAAAAGTTTTATTTCTTTTAATTTATTTTTTTAGCTTTTAGTTATCGCTGGCTGGCTATTTATAACGCCACTGATTATAACAAAAACCGGGTTATAAAAATTTATGTTTACCAGTAATATGTCAAACAGCCTCTGCTGGACTGCAACATGCTTATAAGTAAGGCTGTATATTTATTTATACAACAAAATTAATAAGTTGACAAATATATATCCCTTGAATAGTAGAAAAGTGAAAATTAAAATTAGGAATTGGCCATTAGGATTAGATTATGATCAAACTGAATCGATATTTCAAAAATTGTTTAAATCTTAAATTTTAACCACACACACAAACACATGCAAACGCGCGCACACTCACGCGCACTCATGCTTATCACACATGCCTACACTTACACTCACACCCAGCCGCAAGCAAACACACACACACACACACACACGCACGCACGCACGCACGCACGCACGCACGCACGCACGCACGCACGCACGCACGCACGCACGCACGCACGCACGCACGCACGCACGCACGCACGCACGCACGCACGCACGCACGCACGCACGCACGCACGCACGCACGCACGCACGCACGCACGCACGTACGCACGCACGCATGCATGCACGCACGCACGCACGCACGCACGCACGCATGCACGCACGCACGCACGCACGCACACACGCACGCGCACGCACGCACGCACACGCACGCACGCACACGCACGCACACACACGCACGCACACACACGTACGCACACACACGCACGTACACGCACACACATAGACACACACGCACACACATATTTTAAAATTGCTTTACTTACATAAAATAATTAACTGTCATTATATTAGGGAAATCACTGACTTTTCTAGCTCGGCAGTCAGAGGCTTAAAAAATATTATAACAAATTTTATGTCAATAAAGATTATAATAATTATTATTACTTCATTTTTCGAGTTATTCTTAGCAAGCCCTTTCATTTGATATCCATATTGTATGAGTGCATTAAAAATAATAAATCTGCCATCTTTGGTGCATACAAAGCTAAACGTTTTTTTTTAAGTTACAACTCAAACGATTGAAAATATCTGCTTCAAAACTGAGTTGCGTGATTCCACCCGAACAAACATGGTTACATACATTGCAAGTTAACTAAAAGCTATTAAAATTACACCCGTGCAAAGCCAGGGCACGACATTAGAAACATGTAAAAATATTTAATTATCTTACCTTTGATATTCCGACTTCCGAGTTGTATGTACTTATGTAAAATCTATCTCAGTTGATAATTCAATTGCTGCGCAGATGATCACAAAACCGATAAGCTTTATAGCACTGCGTTCGATAGATCATAGAACGAACATGCGAGTAAAAGAGATGGCATAGAACAATAAATAATAACGTTAATATTTTGTATAACAATATTCTAGAAACGTTTAATTGACATATTTATTGTAACGTAATTATAACGTTATACACATGCAAAGCTTTGCATAATATCGTTTTGTAATATCGTTTCCCTTAAACATAACGTTATTTCGCATTTTCGCTAATAACGTTACTGTATTTTAACGTTATTTAAGTCCCTGTGCGCGGCAATATGTTGGCTCGTAGATTTACACGCTGTAGTAAGGAAGTTAAATTGATGCTTTTTAAAGTGTAGGTATTGTCAGTCATTCAACACGTGCGGTCTATAGGTTAACTACACGCAGCCAGCGTAAAATAAATAAATCAAATTAATAATTTCATTAATGTGACCTGTGGATGAAAAATCTGAAATAAATATTTTTGATTTGACTTATATGCACCGAAAATATTGATCAAGGATGAACTACAAACGCGAGCTTGTTGTATTTCAATGCAACGTTCCTCAATTTTTATTTATTTTTATTTTTATTAAAAAATCACTATTAAGCGATCGGCTCCGGTTCCGCGCGTGATTTCTGGATCTCAACAACAGCGCCACCTACCGAGTCCAATTGAAAAGTTAAACTATCCAGGAAACCACTCAAACGTACCCGAAAAATTTTCTTTTTACTTTTTTATGACAGATGGCGCTGTTTCGGAAACGTACAATATAGGCGTAGTTTCAAATAATTACATGACTGTTAAAACAACATTTAAACTTTAATTATAAATATTGTATTCATTAAAAAAAAACTACGTTATCTCGCTTATAACTAACATAATCATATATAATAGAAAATTAACATCTAAAGAAAGGAAAATATTTAACCCTCCTTTTTTCAGTTCCGTTTCGGATAAAAAGTAGTCTATAAGTTGGTAATTGGCTTCTGAAGCATATTGACACGTGTAACTAAACATCAACTAAAGAGGGCAATCTTTAATCCAAATCTTTGAGGAGTAAGATGGAAGGTATTACAACCTTTCACAAGACTGGAACACTTGTCCCCCCAACAAGCTTTCGGCTGACCTGAACTGCCTCCTGGCAGCTCAGGCTGAGCCTACATAACACATCCCTTAATCTGCCTTAGTAAGGCACTCTTCTAAGCGGCTTTTCGCCGCTTGCGCCCTCCTTTCTGCCAAGGAGGGTCGCGTTCGTATACGGCTTAGAGATCTCTAGTCAGATCGTTAAGCCAATTCCTAAAAGGTTGAGTTTAGTGGGTAAAAGTCTCCACATAACCACGCAGCCGGCTGCGTGGTATGCTATGAGCATTCTCAACCTCCCTCCTCCGCTTTCCGGAGGGTTGCCCATATTTGCTTCGGGCGCAAAAAAAAAATGGAACACTTGATGGTTCCCGCCCAGACGGACACCTTGGCAGAAAAGCAGTCCTACCAACCTACCATTTATTAAAAATCTAATTTATATACACAACTAGTTGTTACCTGGCGCGTTGTTACCGCGAAAGAAATAATTGTAGGAAGATCGTTTTAAATTTGGAAGAGCTATATTGTTTAATTAGGAACAAAAGAAGAAGAAATCGAATGATACATAACTTTAAAATAAATTTGTCCGTACGATACGCACGCCACCAACTGTAAGTTGATTGTACTATGTCTATAAACTTCGCGCAAGTGCAAGCAATAAGTTGCCAACATAGAGTAGAGTAATATATACAGAAAGTTGACAAGTCTAACCACAATCTGATGAACGGAATGGCAGCGCAAAAATACGAATAAACATAAGTTTTTATAAGTGTGGCGAGTTTTGTATTTTATATGTTGAAAGTTGAAAAATATTCATATTTTATACTTAAATTTTAAGCTATTATTAATGTATGTTTTGTTAAATGTAAATGGTACGATCGTTAATAAAAATGTCTTAATTTTGTAAAATATTACCTAGTATATTTATTGATAAATTAAATTATTTACAAGCAGACACGCGCCATGCATTATTATGTTTTTGCATAATGAAGAATCTAAAACTGGTTCGGTCGCTGGGCCCGTGCTTTCGGGACAACGAGATCGCCAGTTCGTCCGTTTCCGCTTCCTGTATATAAAAAAGTACTCTGTGGCTTCCGCGTTGCACGTCGCATGTGTCCTTTACCTGTTGTTAGCTTAAGATCCATGCTTAAGCAGTTTGTATAGTTAAATTCTTCTTTCCGTATAATACCGTGTTCCTATCTTCTCATTTTTAACTTCTGTATTATGCTGTTGTTAGACTGTCATTACTGTGTGCCCAGCACAATAAAAAATATAAGTGTGAAAATAGACTATTAATTTATCAGCCCCCATTCACACTTACATAAGTATACATAAAGATTAATATAATAATTAAGGACAATATATTGGTTACCCGTCTATGTTTTAGCTCAGAAAGCAATAATTTAATTTAAATGGAATCCGCGCTGTATTCATTCGGAGAAACAGTATAATAGGCTCTGAGAATATTTAAATTCAGTCATTGTAATCCTATAAAGAGCCCGCCTCGGCCTTAATAAACTAGAATTTAATTTTGCAGTATTTACATAATTAATTTAAATGCCAAATTCGACCCTTTGTAAGTGAAATATACATAGGCTTTACTGAAAATTATGCGGCGGTTAATTTAATATTTTATTTAAGAGTAAATCACTAGAAGTTAATTGACTGCCTTGTTGATGTTTACTTTTTTAAATATATTTTATACGTGCGTACGCTACGCTGCAGCTATATTATGGTTGTAGCACGATTGGGTCGGCTCGACCGGGGTAGGACCACGCTCTCGCAGAATATCAGCGTAACATAGCACATTAATGCTGTTGTTTTTCGTATGGAGTTATTTATTAGAGAACCTGAGACTGCCTTACTGGAAACAAGGCATTCCATTTTAGTCCTCAGGGGTAACAACGCATCTGCATTTTTATTCTTAATCTAAGATAGATGTAAATGTCTATTGGCAACAGCATCAACTAACCATCACTTGGACTGTGTGCTTGTTCATTATTCCATGAGACCCTTTTTACTAGAAACGAGGCAATCCATCTCAGTCCGCAGGGCTGGCAACGCATCTGCATTTTGATTAATAATTGAAGATAAATGTAGATGTCCATGTGCCACAGCGTCCACTTACCAACAGGTGGACTGTGTGCTCGTTTGTCACCCTTATTCTTTGTGACCTTTAACTAATTACAAACATAGGCCTGCATCATCGATTGCCATAAGCATGATCCTGAGTCACCTTCATCCATCGATCAACTTACATGTTTCATCATTTCTTCAATTTAAAATTTTAAATAGCTTCAAAAATTTTAAATTTCTAAGGCATTAGTTGAATTATATCGACCCGTGCCTAAATTTTTTTTTTTTATTGAATAAGTATGTGTTACTGTTGCCTCTTAATATCCACAACTATCATCGATAAAGAATCAAAATGCAGATTCGTTGTCACACCTGAGGACTAAGGAAACATTAAACAGCTTAAGCTCTAAAAAAATTACCCTTTATCTTAGCAAGAAAATGTTGCATTTTAAAAGCGCCGCGCGCCGTAGTGATAGGTTCTAAGCTACCTAACTTGTGTTTATTATTTTTATTCGTATTTTATTACAATAACCATAATAGTATTATATTATTCTTAGAATAGAAAACCATTTATTTAACAAACATAATAAAATAATAAGTGCGCCTTCGGGTGTACCGACACTGGTTTAGTGAACAGTCTATAGAAAGAATGAATGAGGAATTAGTGAAAAAGCAAAGCAAGGCCCAGACGAAAGTTAATCGAGCAAATTGGCGAGATATTAACGATGGGCTTTAAACGGAACCTTAACCCACAAGCATGGATGCGTAATCTACATCTACTATACGTACGTACTATACATTATATACGTATGGTTGTTATGGAGGCAAGAGAGGTGTGTCACGATCTGAAGTTTGTAGTCTCTGCCTACCCATCTGCGTTACAGGCGCGAGTGTTTATGATTATGATATGATAATGGTTTTAAATAAAAATTAATTTAAATAAGGTATTAAGGTATGTACAAAACAAAGAAAGTTACTACAAAGTCTACACTTCATAAACAACGTTCTCGCCTCGGCACCGATGAAAATTATTATTTATTGCACTTTTGGTGCTGATTTATAACTTTTGTTGCCTCCTTGGTAGTTAAGGAAAACGACGGGAAGAAGCACAGTTTAATACTAAGTAAGTTATAAAAGAGCTGTGGTATAATGATTTCTTATATTTACGCGAACACTACACATTGAAATAATACTTGTTTTTACGGAATTTATCGCGTGTATTTAACTTTTTAATTACCCGACGTTTCGAACGCTTTACAGCACTCATGGTCACGGGCAGGACTGAGATGTTCAACGTCCATATGTCATAGTTAACCGCGGTTACCATAGATTAAAATTTAACTTTTGTTCCAATCTATGCAGTATGAACTTATGGTATCTTGAAGTCTTGCAGTTGTATGCTTGGGTTAAGATTTAATTTTATTTATTATAGGATCCCAAGCCGATGGTAGCACCCAGCCATCTTCTCTATTGAAATTAGGATGTTTTTTGATTTCAATAGCCTCGCGAATCATCCTTGGAAGGAATCGGTGTTCTTTAGCGAGGATCTGCGGTCTATCAAATCTGATGTAGTGACGGGGGCGATCCTGTATGTGTTCACAGACTGCAGACTTCCCGGAGCGTCGATTCTTCACATCAGCTATATGTTCTTTAACGCGGGTTTTTATTGATCTTTTAGTTTGTCCTATGTAGGAGAAACCACATTCACAATCAAGCTTGTACACTCCTGCATCTTGCAGAGGGACATTACACTTGACCGACGATGGTAAAAACTGACCAATCTTCTTCAGCGGCTTGAAGTATGTTTTGATGGAAGCGCGCTTCAAGATGTAGCCAATCTTGTCAGTGACTCCTCTAACATATGGCAGTACAGCAGGTACACGCTCGACTGTGGCCGGCTTCACTCGTTTACTGTGACGTAGGCGCGGGACTCGAAGCTTGTTGTCATGCAAAACTTGCTTGACATGGTGGAGCTCTGCAGCCAGGTGTTTACTGTCACAGATCCCTCGTGCTCTCTGAAACAAAGATTTACCCACGGTAGCTAACTGTGAAGGATGGTGGTGAGAATCACCGTTTAAATATCTATCTGTATGGGTCTTTTTTCTATACACAGTATGGCTCAAGGTGTTATAAGGTCCGATACGAAACGAAAACAAATTTAATCACTATCTGTGTTTGTAGCTGTACAGTAACTGTATACTGTTAAATGAATAAATTAACTTCCCTTCATACTTTATTCAGGTTTAGGTCTGACTGCATTAAATGTATTTATGATTGATTTGCATTTACTATGACGCTAAAATTTTCATAAAATTATTAATTCAGTCATATATTTACAAGTCATTTTGATTGTATATACAGTGATTATTGATAGTTTATTTACACTTGTTCAACGTTTTCACTATCATTTGTTTTTGCACTTTTATTTGCACTGTACAATTAATTTGTTTGTTTGTTTGGCTATTTACACAGAGTTTTTAAGTTTTATAATATTATAAACATTTAAATTTTTAAATTTTTATACACATTTTTTAGTTTTATTTTAATTTTATGAATAAAGGAGTTCATGACTCCGTCAAAAATGTTTTAAAAATTATTTTATTTAAATTCTATGTGACTCGCTTCCCGGAATCGCAAACCGTTAATTATTTACAAACGATTACTTTATTTTATTGTCTATGTCTATAGTCTTACGTATGAAATTTAAACGTACAATAATACTGTTACTTACGATGTTTTGTTTATTGTTGTATGCCACATGTGCGCTTTGCGCTTGACCGACCGACATTCGACTCCCGACAGTAATCATAATCACGCATACAAAAATCACTACTTGTAACATGACTCAAAACTAGTGATTCGGTTACATGCCGCGTAGCCAGTTACTGTATCTAGTGACGTGAAGTAACGCCCACGTCTACCATCCACACTATGTTGATGTCAAAGATTCTCACTAAGCTCTATAAGTCATCTTTCGTAATACGCACAACCAAGTAGTGGAATGCGTTTCCGGTGTCTGTTTACCCGAGTGCATATTACCTTAACCTCTGCAAGGTTAACAAGTAACAAGTAACTCCTAACACAAGCATTTTAAGCTTACCAGGAATCATTAAAGGAATATTAATAATGTTGATTAATAGCATTACTAACATTATAAAATAAAAATAAAAAAAAACTAACAGGCTTCTTCTGGGCAAACTTGCGCCATCGTGGTCCATATCTTTTCCCTTGTGCCAGATGAAGGTCAACAGTGCAACACAAAAATAAATAAATGTTGGCACCAAAATAATTAATGACAGATTAACTAAATGATGGATAGATATTGGGAACGTTTGGTGATGAAAGTATAAATGAGAATGGTGAAAGTCTCCTCACCGTATGTATGGAAAAGAATATTTTTGTGACGAACACTTGCTTTCGCCACAAGAGGATTCACATGTATACTTGGGAAAGAGGTGACGATAGAAGAATGATAGATTTCATAATTGTGGATAAAAGATTGAGGGGCGCAGTGGTAGATACGAGAGTTTACCGGGGTTCTAACGTAGGAACGGATCATTATTTATTTTTATGCCGAATTAATGGTCTATTCAGGCGTTGGCGCCATCGATCTCTGTGTCTACCACTGCGTTACAGCGTTTTAGAACGGAAAGTTTACAAGATGAAAGTGAGAAAAACAAGTTCAAATGTAGACTGAAAGAAAATATAAGTGGTTTGGATGAATTAGGTATGAAGGAGTTAGACTTGGAGAATATATGGCAAAATGTAAAGAAAGGTTTAGTGGATGCAGCTACCGAAGTATGTGGTGTTAGTAAGAGAAAGAATGAAAGGAAAAATAATACGTTATGGTGGGATGATGAGATGCGTATGGAAGTTGAAGCAAAGAAGAGAGCATGGCTAGATTTACTAGCAACAAAGGCTGCTAATTCTAGTGGTACGAATGGTGATATTGAAAGAAAAAAGGTAGTCTTTAGACATCGTAATAAGAGAGTAAAAGAAGTGGTTGAAAGAAAAAAGCAAGAAAGAACGGATAAGAATGATAGAAGAATATCGGATAACTTCCAGGCAAATATTAAAATGTTCTGGAAACTTGTAAGAACTGCCAGGAGACATTCAAAACAGGAAGGAATATTTTGAAAGCGTGTTTATGAGTGAGGAGACAACGTATATACTAAGTGAAGTAGAAACACCGAAAGAAGAGGAAAGAGGTAGCGAGATAAGTATAGATGAAATAATGAAAGCAATGAAAAGCATGAAAGCAGGTAAGGCTGCCGGATATGATGGAGTTTCACTAGAAATGCTAAGGGCTGGAGATGAAGTGGTGGCAGGCCTGCTGCACACCTTGTTTAATTTATGCTGGGAACTGAAGCGGGTACCGGTAGACTGGTGCAAAGCCGTGATAGTCCCAGTATATAAAAGAAGAGGGTCGCAGCAGGACTGTAAAAACTACCGTGGCATCAGCCTTCTTAGCATTGTGGGAAAACTGTATGCTAAGGTACTGATTGAAAGGGTCATGAAAGAAACTGATGGAAAAATTTGGGATGTGCAAGCGGGATTTAGAAAGGGAATGGGATGTACAGATCAAGTCTTTTCCATGCGCATGATCGCGGAGAAGTTTCTGGCCAAAAACAAAAAGGTTTTTTGTGCGTTCATGGATTTGGAAAGGGCCTATGACAGAGTGGATAGGGATTTGCTATGGCAAACACTGAACTCATTTGGGTTGAGCGCTGGCTTGATACAGGCATTGCAGTCGCTTTATAGGGACTCTAGTGCTTGTGTTAGGATCAACGGGGTCTACTCGGACTGGTTTGACATCCATAAAGGTGTCAGACAGGGCTGTGCGGCTTCCCCGTGGCTGTTCAACCTATT
Organism: Parnassius apollo; assembly: GCA_907164705.1. Classification (NCBI taxonomy): domain Eukaryota; kingdom Metazoa; phylum Arthropoda; class Insecta; order Lepidoptera; family Papilionidae; genus Parnassius; species Parnassius apollo. The sequence continues at coordinate 2,600,667 of CAJQZP010000280.1, forward strand.
TATGGACAGCTGTTAGCAAAATTTAAAAGTTGAAGAATGCGGATTATGAATGGGTGAGTTAACCGTCAAATGCCGTTTGTACGCCGATGATCAAGTTATTATTGCGTCGTCGGCGGCCGAGTTGCAAATGATGGTTACATTAATGAACGGACCATTAAAAGAAAAGGGTATGAAAGTGAACGCAAGTAAGACGAAGGTTATGGTTTTTGAAAGAGAAGAAAGTAAAACGATTTGTGAAATAAGAATAGAAGGGGGAGTTGATCGAGCAAGTAGATGAGTTTGTATACTTGGGCTGCGTATTTAGCAGGGATGGGAGATATGATAAAGATATAGAACGACGAGTGAATGCGGGAAATGGAGTAAATGGGGCCTTGCACTCAACTGTGAAGAGTCAAAATGTGTCGAAAACGGCACGTATGGCAATTCACAATGCTGTGTTGGTCCCTACTTTAACGTATGGTAGTGAAAGTTGGGTGTGGCGGAAGAAGCACGAGAGTAGAATAAACGCATTAGAAATGCGGTCGTTAAGGAGTATGTTAGGGCTGAATCTGAGTGACAGGGTGAGAAATTGTGTAATAAGAAAAGAGTGTAGTTTGCAAGATGATGTTGTGACGAGGATTAAGAAAGGAATGCTTTGGTGGTTTGGTCATGTGGAAAGAATGAATGAGGAAAGAGTGACAAAGAAAATCTATGGTGCAGAAGTGAATGGCAGAGTCGGAAAGGGACGTCCTAGGCGAAAATTTATCGACCAAATTGGCGATTTATTGAAAACGGGCCAAATTAGGAGTAAGCTTAACCGACGAGCATGTATACGTAGGTGTATGGATGTGAAGGAGGCGAGAGAGGTGTGTCAGGATCGTGCCAAATGGAAGTCTGTAGTCTCTGCCTACCCCTCTGGGTGACAGGCGTGAGTGTTTATGTATATGTATGTATGTAACTAGATGAGCTGTGAATTTTTGATGCTTTCTGATCTTTTTCAATATTATCTGGTGTACGTTTGGGCAAAAAGCGTTTATTTTATATTTTTGTATATTTGATTAAAAATAATATATTAATGTGCTGCTGAAAGCATAGGTAGTACTGTTTTGTAATATAACTAAATATACTGAGAATTACAGTGAAATACAGCTTTTTTGAATAAACAAACTTAAATAAGTATTTAATACATTACGGTCGAATTTCGATCACTGGAAACCCCTAGTATAATAATTAATTAGTTCAAAGAAATTTATTCAAAATCCGCCACTGGAGTAGCAAGCGTAGGTCATTGATTTACATATTAACACCATGGCGTAGATACTCTTTCTAGCATAATCCTTACCAAGACGAGAGATACAAAAAATTAAAGTCTTTATACGCCCGTTCGTGAGATTCTTTTATTTCTGATAGGATTTTAGGACAAAGAAGCGCCCCAGTGCGGGTTTGCGGAATTCACATACCTTCGAAATATTTCTTTTTATAGTATCTCAGACATGCTGGTTTTCTCACGATGTTTTCCTTCACCACCGAGCACGTGTTAAATCAGCACTTAAAATTGCAATTAACAATTTTATCCGTGCCAGCGGGGAACAAACCTGAGTAACTTTTGCATTTGAACAACTACGGCAAATAAGAAAATAAATAATAAACGCCCTCTTTTGACAAATTTGGAAACAACGAAGAAATAACCAAGGCTTACTCTCATACTAGTTTTTCTGCTCCGCCATAGATGGCACTTTCACAAAGTTTTCTAAATCTTCAATTTAAAGTAAAATGTAAGCGTATTAAATTAAAAAAGTAGGTATGTTATTACTGAGCGTATAATAAACTATCTGAAAATCCATTTTATCTTTGACTTGTACTTAATAAAAATTACTTACCGTACTAAATCAAGTTTGACTTTCCATTATTTGCACAATAGATGGCACAGTATACAATATTTTTAATTTTTAATTTCTCAGAATTTAGAAAGTAAAACATAAGATATTCAACAAATTATTTTTATTTGACTGATAGTCATACTATGGTTAATATTATATGAAAAAATATTTTATACTTATTAAAATAAAATAACGATAAAAGATTAAAGAAACGATATATCTCCCATTTCAGTTTCTGTCAGTCGCCTTCCGTGAAACCCATGGAGTGCATATTACACCACCATTCAATGCGAAATTTTATTTATACAATTTTAAATTATATTATTTAATATAGAATAAGGGTGACAAGCGACCGCACAGTTCACCGGATGCTAAATGAATATTCTTGTGGCCCATAGACATCTACATCTATCCTCGATTACGAATCAAAATACAGATGCGTTGTCACCCCTGTGATCTAAGATGGAAAGCCTCATTTCCATCAATAAAAAGGGTCTCCGGTTCTCTAGACTCACCATACGAAACAGCATTGTTCTGCTATTTTTGTGTTCTGTGAGAGAGTGGATCTACCACGTAATTAATGCATCAAAATATATGACAGAGATCAGAGATATTTACCGATTAAACGAACAGTCAGAACATATAAGTGTAAATTAGTATATTCTTTCTTCCACAAGTACTATTTTCAATAAAAGACAATTCGACGGCCGTTTTGGTTTAATGCATACCATTTAAAAAGGCGCCTTTCCTATTGTTATTTTTATTTTTATTTCCATATACATCACGCCTGAAATCTTTGAGGGTATAGGTAGAGACCAAAGACCAGCGAACCATTTGATCCACATTTAGCGACAAATATAAGTATAGATAGAAAATTTAAATGAGGTGATAGGTGACTAGCCAAAGCTTCATTTTTATTACTTGGGAATGAAAAACCAAAAAAATTGTTTTGCTTATCATACAACACGCTACATAAGAATCATATTTTGCAAACCATACCTTACTGAAATATACCAAATCGTAAAATTAAAATGTAATATTTTAAATATATTAACTTCCCGCTAATAAAATTAAATTTTTCAAAAATAGGGTAGTTATTGGTTCCACATCGATTGAGATGCGGTTTGCGGCGTTCTAAAGATCTTAATGTGGATTAGATTTGGTGGATTTTGTTTTTTGTGCGTTTGAGTGAGACCTCGGATGGTTTAGATTTATATTTGGAACTTGTAGATGGCGCTGTTGTCGAAATTTCGAAATCACCCGATCTTATTGGGAGTACCGTTCGTTACAATCCTAAGAGGCGTCACTGTAAGAGGACTAAGCTGAAGCTGTAAGCTGCTATTTCGTACATAATTAACTTGAATAAAGTGCGAAGCCGAATCAGATCGCTAGTGTTGTTTATATACTGGTTCGAGCTGATGGTACTTTTTAAGCGGATATTCTGCGCCAGTGTTATCCTTCTCGAAACCGATCCATTAGTACTACAGCCATAACATGATTTTCCTTGGTGATATCAATTAAAAAGATTTGGAAAGGCTTTGAAGAATTTAATCTTAGTCCTCAAATATGAAAACGTATTTTATCTAAGTTGATGTGACGAAATAACTTACAGTTTACCTGATGCTAACTTATTTTTATAGAAGAAGGGGCAAACTAGCATGCGTCTCACCTGATGGTAAGTGACTACCGCCGTCCATGAACAAACGCAACACCAAGGGAACAGATGCGTTGCCGGCCCTTTAGAAAGGAGTAGGCTCTTTTCTTGAAGGTCCCTAAGTCGTATCGGCCTGGAAAAGTCGCCGGTGGTAAACAATTCCACAGAGAAGTTGTACGAGGAAGAAAACTCCTAGTTAAACGTACAGTAGTGAATCGCCAAGCATCCAAATGGTGATAATAGTATCGGGAATTTGGACGCGATATGCGTTCGTGAAATTTGGCGGCTTGAACTAATCCGAACTATCCCTGAGAACACTCCCAGTGGTAGATACGATAGAAAACGCAAAAGGCACTGCGCGGTGCCAGTAAGTGGCAACTGCACCCCATGGACACCAGTAATCAACTTCAAACAAAGAACTAAGGATTAAGATGAGTTGTCACCTCTATACCCTTTAAGCTGGATACAGCAGTGTATGAGTTTTTGACGGCAGAATTAGGTAATAAAGTAGAAACTAGCCAGGCGGACTTCTAGGTAGATAAGAATTCCTTACACCTGGTTTAAATCCAACGACGGTGTTCGTGGTCAAGATGGTTACTGTTGCCACTAAACATCAGGTGGACGGTTATCTCGATTTTCACCCTGATATAAAAATATTATTAAAACAACCATGAAAAATGTTTTAGCCCTTTCGAGAAATCGATGAAATTCCGGTTTTTTTAAGTTGATTAAAATAAATGCTTACATAATAAAAACTACTAACCTGTTACAAGTAAAAAAAGTATACTAAATTTGAATGAAAATCCGAATCGTTTCATACTTATTACTATTCCTATAAATAATACTCAATTGCTTGCTCCTATCGGCACGGAGAAATAAAGTTTATGAGTTCTAAAATATATTATGTTCGTTTTCCTAAGGTTGATTTATGTAGCGTAAGAAATTTCTTACATGTGATGCATTTCATTCCTTATTTCTATTACATCGTATTTAATACTTTCTTTTACTTAATATGTGATGCAGTTAATAATGATGAGACTGAGGATTTATCGGCAAATGACATAGCTGAAACGCTTATTAGAGTATTTGGTGCTGATTTGGAAAGTTCTAGAATAACAGAATTAAAAGATAAATTGAAGAAAATAGATAGTTATGTCATCGATAAAAATAAATACACAGAACTACTTAAGAATATAACTACTGAAACTGATTTAAATCAAACTAACTTCTTTACAGCATTGTATAAAAGAGACAATTTTAATTTTCTTTTCAATAATAATACGAAAAATTTATATTTAAAGCTTAAACAAAATATCAATAGAGACGATATCGTTAAAATATTATCTGAAAAGGGAAATACAAGTAATTTATTTAAATCAGCAAGGAAAGCGATTGGAATTGATTACTTGAACAGAGGTGGTGATGATAGTGAAAGCGACACTATGTTTGACACGATTGTTGATGAATTTATCGCTGAATCTCCAAAGGATAAACACAAACATGATTTAAAAGATAATGAGAACATTTATTGGGGTAAGACGTAGTAAAGTAAATTATTTAAAACTGGAAACCCACTCCACCCTCGCTTCGTCTAGCCTGGAATACTATTCAGTTCTGTGGTCACTTGGAAGGGGACGCCAAATTGGATACCAATTTGGCGTTCGTTTAAAAAGCTTGGCGTGCTTTATAGAGCAAGACAGTATTTCATGCAGGCACACCGTTTTTAGGGTTCCGTAGTCAACTAGGAACCCTTATAGTTTCGCCATGTCTGTCTGTACGTCTGTCCGTCCTCGCTTAATCTCTGTGACCGTTAGCACTAGAAAGCTGAAATTTAGTACCAATATGTGTATCAATCACGCCGACAAAGTGGTAAAATAAAAATTGGAAAAAAATGTTTTATTAGGGTAGCCCCCTATATGTAAAGTGGGAAGTGATTTTTTTTTAATTTCAACCCTAACGTGTGATATATTGTTGGAAAGGTATTTAAAAATGAATAGGGGTTTACTAAAATCATTTTTTGATAATGTCAATAATTTCGAAAATAATCGCTCCAAAAGTAAAAAACAATGTGTCCCCCCCCCTCTAACTTTTGAACCATAAGTTTAGAAAATATGAAAAAAATCTGAAAAGTAGAACTTTATAAGGACTTTCTAGGAAAATCATTTTGAACTTGGATGGAAACAACAGTACCCACTACTGGGAGCTGTTGCAGGAGCGCGGAGCGCTGCTGGAGCGCGAAAATAATGGATACCCACCTTTAAACTCATAAGTGGGAACACTTATTGCAACGTACGGGAAACTACGGAACCCTACACTGAGCGTGGCCCGACACGCTCTTGGCCGGTTTTTTTTAACTTTATAAGGCAACTTGCTCACATGGCATACTGTTCTCATCTCTAGGTCGGGACTGCAATGCCAGAGACCAGAGACCGATTTCTTTCTGATCGGCTTAACTCACTGGCGCTGCGAAGAGATGTCGTATTTTTTTACATATTCTATCTCATCTACCACGGGGAGTGCTCAGAGTAATTGTTCAGACTGCCGTGCCCTACGCAAAATTTCACAGTCGCACATCGTGAAAAATCGTGAAACTATCCGTACCATCTGAATCATTGTGGTCCACCACTCTGCAATTTACGAGAAGTGTTTTTCCTCGTACAACTTAGTTGTGGAATCGACTACCAACAGCGATTTTTCCGGACCGATTTGACTTAGGGACCTTCAAGAAAAAGATCCCGCTCTTTTTAAAAGTCTGGCAATGTATTGGCAATTAAACTGGTGTTGCAGTTGTTTATGGACGGCAGTAGGTACTTACCGTCAGGTGAGCCGCATGCTCGTTTGCTCATTCTCATTTTATATAAAAAAATAATGTGGCGTCATTTAGATATGAAATAATTATCATAGACCACATTTCGATTTTACCAAAATCTCCAAGTTTTTCGGGTGAAATTATAGCATTGATCACCACACTCGGTTCAGCCATTCCAAAGGTTAGTTTTGACACACAGCCAGTTAAAAATTTTAAAATTAAAAAAAAATAGTTTTAATGGCATATTAAGCAAAACGTTAGTCAGTAATTACGAAAGTCTTAGTATAGTAGGCGAGGTTCCGGTTAATATGGTCACTTTCTTATAGTTCAAAAACTACAGCCTTGTTTAAATAGATGGCTTTGTGACACGATAGTTCTTCATCGGTCAATCAAATAATAAAGGGTCAAAAAGGCGCTGCTTTATCTACGTCATTTTGACAGTTGACATTATAGTAAATATTTTATTCGATTTTATTATGTTGTAGTGTAGTTATTTTTTTTAAGTTGATTTTTCCAAGTGTTCCTAATTATTGCCAAAGCTTGTTTGCTATTTTTTTCTTAATATATTAGTTATAGCATACGACTTTCGTGTTTTTGTCTCTGTCCTCCTCCTAGTTTTTGTTTTATTGGGTAGCAAAGCATAAGGTGACTTTATAACCCTCACCCATCTTATTAAAATTTTGGTAAAAAAACTATCACCATTTCTAATTGATGTATACCCGTACATTATTCTTGATTTACATTTCTAAGCTCCGAGTCCTGCGAATATTGAGGGAGTCATCTGGCATAATTTCGTGGACTTAGCACGTTTTACAAATAATGCCACTTGAAATAACGTTTAATAATTTGAACGTATATGTAAGTACGAGCACTGCAGCGTTAATACATTGCGCATTTAGCGATAGTCAATTCTCCGCAACTCCTTCAGTCGACAGCAAACGGGCAAAAAGAATAGTTCTGTCCTTTTAAACCATGAAAGTTGTTTTCGACAATTCCAAACAGATTTTGTTTAATTTGACTAAAAATGCTGTCATTTTTTATGTGTCCAGCATGTCTTGAAGTTTATTTCAGATAAGTGTGTAGCTTTATTTCGTATGTGCTTAAAAACAGTAACTGTAGTAAATGAAAATACAACTGCATGGCATATTTACCGTGTCAGCTACCCGTATGCACCCGCGCATTGTACAGCTGTGACATAGTTTCTGCATTGAAATGCTGTTCTAGTAGTTAACATTGAAGTCTCTGGGTGTTATGTTATTTATAATACACGTATATTAATATATATTTTTATATACGTATAACAATATATTATAGACCCTCAAGGCGAGCTAGAAGATCTTAAAGAGTATCACCAACATGACGGACGGCGTATATTTAAAGGAGAAAGAACAATAATAAAGAACTATCCGTTCATGGTATCAGTGCACGTGATGGGACGGTTCTGGTGCGGAGGCTCACTGTACTGGCATGATTTGGTGCTTACCTCTGCTGCCTGCTTACAGTTGTAAGTACAAGAAACAGAAGAAACGTTAACTGGTAACAACTATGATCATGAAACATATCACCATCACAAGAGCCCATCACAAGTCCCCGGATGAACATACGGTCCTAAGCCACCTGCATCCATCGACTTCCTGCATCACTCCATTGAAGGGACATTCGAGAATCTTTCTTGCCCTTCGGTTATCGATTCTTCGAGCTATTCATATAAACGGTGTAACTTGAGAGGAGGATCATCGGTGGCTAGCGCGGGGGGGGGGGCTTGAAGGACCTCAGTACCTATCGATCTAACTAATCTAATCTTAAATTTAGGCTAAAATCTGATTTTGACAAAATTGTTAATAAAGTCCAAATAACTTTTGAACCACTGAATACCACATTACATACAGGGGTGTAACGCGATATTCAGTGGTTCAAAAGTTATTTGGACTTTATTAAATATTTATCAAAATCAGATTTTAGCCTAAACTTCGCAATTGCAACCAAACTATTGGGTCTGCGACCATGATTTTTTTTTTTAATTTATGTAAAGAGTGCACATTATTAACATTTTAAATTTTGTCAAACTGTAAGCCAATTTTGTCGGCAACGCAACGGTTTATCGTTTTACACTCCTTAATAACAATATCTGGTACTTGTAAATACTTAAATAAACACAAAAATAATTAAAGAAACATTCACCACTATGGACACAACGACAGGTAAATGTTTCCTCAAGATGGATTTGAGCTGAGACTTAGTTACGCTTTCGTCATATATATCCGCTACCTCTTTACACAAATTTGGAGTTATCCATTGCCTTGTACGCCGTCCAAAGTAATTTTCAGCTCTAGGTATGAGATATTTCCTGCTTTGAGTAATATAGTGCTTCGGCATTATATATGTCCTAGGTTTCTTAAATGTTACCATACCATGCTGTTCTAATATGATGATGGATTTTACTTTCATGTCTATGGGAATAATTTTGCAAATTTTAAATAACATTTCATAATTTTTATCTAGATCCTTTTTCGTTTTAGGATCAGCTAATATCTTTAAGACCCTTATCTGTATAGTCTTTATTTTGTTAAGATATGTTGGGAATATAAGTCCATATGCACCTAAGCCATATCCGATCGTTGCTTCTGCTAAGGCATTATACAGCATATACATGATTCCTCGGTTCACAACATATTTTATATGATTCTGTTTACCTAGTACTGTCCTAAACCTGTGTTACACACTAATTCAACATGCAAGTCCCATGAGAAACGATTATCTATAACCAACCCTAAATATTTGTAGTTTCTTACACATTGTCGCTTTTCGCAGCGGCAGAGAGAGCTCAACTGGTCAGTGTGCAGGCTATCGTAAGTGTGACCCATAAGAACTATATCTACTGTTTTTCTAGAACGGTTATAGGGTGATGATATTACCATAAATTTGGTTTTATTCAAGTTCATAATAATGTCATTGTCGTGGGACCACTTTAATAAATTGTTTAAATCCTGCTGCACTTTCAACTGTATCTGGCTTCTATTTTTTCCACTATACACGAGGCAGGTATCGTCAGCGTACAAGTATACAATTCTTGATAACATTTATCATGTTGTTGACGTCCATTATATATCCGATCGGACCAAATACAGAGCCAGTCGGTACACCAAATTTTACTTTTGCTATCCTACTATCCACTCCGTTTACACAAACAAAGATATTTCTATTTTATTAATATTTTTTAAACCAGGTTTTCACGGGACCTCTTATTCCACATTCAATCACTCTTTCCTCTTATTTCAAACAAGATAAACAGAGGGTCTCCTATTTCTTTAAAAGAAATATTTATAAGAAGTCAAAATAAAAAAATATAGTTTTTTTTTTAAATCTAATGTTTGCAATAACTTTCCATGGTTCTAAAACAAATATTTCACATATTATTTTTTCTACAACCTATCTCAAAAGCTACTGGCTTTCATAAAGAACCCCGAAAATTTCATTTGGCTTATGCTGGGAAATAATGTTGAAAAATGTACTTAAATAGTCCAGGTCGATTTTATAAAGATTAAAATTATTTAAAAAAATATAGTTACCACAAAAGTTAGAAGCGCAGGTTTAGTTTGTGAATCGCAGGTGCCTAAAGCACCTGCGCTTCACAAACAGTGGCATTATTTGAACTGCATTTGGAATTTTGTTGAATATTTTAGGAGCTAGTCCGAAAAAGATTTTGTGCATTAAGGCAGTCTTACATTTTAAATTGACTAATTGATTCATGTATTGAGCAAGTATTGGAGTTTTCTTTGAAGTGTGTGAATTTCTTTCACAAAAAGTTCATTTTGTAAAATGTAAAGTGCCGGGAAAATTAACAGTTTTAATGATTTAAAGTAAGGTATAAAACTCTCTGGTGGTTGTAGCCCACATCATATTGATCTAATGCCGCGTTTTCGCAACCTGAGTACTGTCAGTTGATTGTCCAAAAAAAAAATAACACCACATCTAAAAATCGAACATACTCAGCCATAATAAGCTGTCAGAAATATTTCAAAATTCACTTTTTTTGAGGAAAGAATGGATCCAGGTGGTGTGGCGTACCTCGGGTAAGGCCTTTATTTAGCACTAGGCTTTTGGATGGTTGTAATGATGATGATGGCCATGGGCTTTTCTTGTGGTTTGTCTACAATATAGACTTCCTGATGATACTATAATAACTTCACGGCTATGACCTATAACCTATTTTCACCAGGATCATCTCTATTACTAAGTTCAAATATTAGCAAAAACTGTATAAAAAGGGTTATTATAATATTGACAACACCCCTGTGAATAAGGTGGCCGCTTCCAAACTGTTTCTTAAATAATTTTTGTTAGTAGTTTGTTCAACTTTTGTTTTATTGCAAATTTTTGCTTTGAAAACAACGCTCGCTGGGTTTTTTGCTGGGTTTTCCCAGAGTAGTGTTTTTCTCCGAAACAGCTATGATAGTAAAAAATGACTTTCAATAAGAATCACTTGTAATCTATATTATATAAAAATTATTATTCTATTCTATTCATCATAGAGCTCATGACCAGTGCGTGTTGTTTTAGCTATGTTAAACTCTAATTATATTTTTCTAAGTGTCTCTTTCGGGAAGTCCTACCATTGTCTCTCCTATACCTGCAGCAGAGTAGCGTGTTGCCATCTGATAGACCGCCCGTTTCCTTTTTTTAAATTATCGAGATTTACTAATTAAAATTATATAAAGAAATAAACTACTAACTTTTCTTAACTACTTATCATAGGCATATTGAAATTACGTTATAAAGCATGGTCCTGAGCCACATGCATAACGTTATATGTAACGTTATTAATATGATTTGTAACATATAACGTTATTAAGGTAACAGAATTACTAATTTACTGGCGTTGTGTATATATGTATTGAATCATCCATCCATCCATCACACCCTACTGAACTCCACTCCACTGCTGAACACAGGCCTCCCCCATAGATTGCCTTATATGAGTGTTTTTTCCAAAGCTGACACGCTTGGCGGGCGGTTGTCAACCTGATTTTTTTATTATTTTGATTTTTGAGTTTGACAAAATATAATATGCACTACTACTATGTATCTTTACTTTTTCCTTTGCGGGATAGACAGGAAGGATCTTTTTTACTTACTTACTGCTTTTGCTCATTTTTAAGTTGGTAGTTAATGTAGGCCTCATTTAAAGTAGTCATATAATCACATAACATCATACAGTTTCATTCGTGATACTATTGGTTTATGCGGGTTACCCTGAGGATAGTTTAGGGCAATGGCAGTTTACGGAAAGGTTCGTTACGGGCATACATACCTTAAGCGGAAACATGATGTTGCTCATCTCCTGTTTCAATTTACCTCTGTCACCTTTTACGACACCCACGGGATGATATGAGATAGTGGATATTTTTGCACTGCTACCACACGGTGCGGTGTATTGAATAATCCTCATTAACTGCCTCGTTGATCTGGTGGTTGTATGCGCGACCACTGATCTTGAGATCCCGAGTTCGATTCCCGAGTCCAAAATGAATGATTGCATTTTTCGGTCAAGAAATTCTCTGTAGTTATTGGAGTCAGGAAGTAGGTTTTTCACACTCGTGCCGAAGCACGTAAAACGGAACGTCCCGCTCCTGATCTCTGCCCGATCGTGTCGGATTGCCGTCCTAGAAGACTATGAGGCTGAAGGAATTGTGAGTACACCTGTGCTTGCACACAAAATTGTACCCTATAACTCTGTGTTTCTGTAGAATTCAGTCTGCAGGACATTATTATAGTTAGAAGTCAGAAAATTTCTATTTTCGACATAAACACACAAAACTATTGATTTTCTGAACAAATATTTATAATACTATATCCTTCCTATACTAGAGCAAGTGTTGTGATGTTGCAGGCTTGGGATGATGAAAAATATAATAATAACTGATGATATCTCATATGTATTTAGTACAAAACCCAAGCATAACACTGCAATACTTCAAGATATAGTGAGCTCATTCTGTGTAGATTAAACCAAAAGTAACAATCAAAAAAAAGTTGAAAGTACTCCTGGTAAACTTTGTCATGGGTGATGCAAAGCACCAAAAACGTCGGCAGTAAAAACTAAGTAAACTAAACGCGATAAAATCTGTAAATATGGTTTTATTCATATGAACTGTTTAAAATTTAAGGATGCACAACAACCGCTTCTTTCGGGAAAACCCCAATGTTCTTAAAGTAAGGATTGGCAGCAATCACAGCAGAATTGGTGGCGAGATGGTGGACGCACTTGAGGTATTCATTACATCATTATAATACAATCAAAACAAATGTCATTTTCTTTATCAATGACAGTATTTAATCTTAATTTCTAGAAATAATTAATATATAATTTCTAAAAATATTTTTTGTTTCTAGGTATATTTCCACCCTTCATACAATCCACGTACACTGCAAAATAATATCGCCGTGATACGTCTTCGGTATCATCTCTTCTTTAGCTACCATCGCACGCCGAAGATCATCGCTATATCCCACAGTCCTGGTAGTATACCGGATACCGCGGAAGTTTTACTTCTCGGATGGGGAGTTAAAAAGGTACTTTTGTTTTATAAATATACTTTTTGTAAATAGTTTTTTTCTGTATCGTGGAGGCAGTTTACGTATATAAATTTCACAAGGACAAACATTTATTTGTAGGCCATACTGTTACAAGCTTGGGGTTCGTGACAATAAAAACTGCCGATTTAATTACCAAAATTGACACTTTAATTACCGAACACCAATTACAACTTAAAACACACTAATAATTAATCACAATGATCAATATAGTTCGCTGTTATATCGCTTCAAAGTATTCGCTTGAATCGCCAATTCAATACTGCCCTAGGCGCGGTCCTTACTGGCCATATATTGGGCCTTTTCTCATTTTAAAGTATATGGCAAATTTAAAAACATTAGAACCTATACCATTGTACTGGTCTATGCTAGGTTTCTCATCTGGTTGCGCAGTAAAAGATCTACCTTGCCATTTTGTCTAGTAAGTTGTGTTATAAGAGAATATAGAAAATGAGAGAAAAAATGTTTCGCTTTGGCTTTATGGCTTCGCATTATTGGCGGTGTGAGCATCTTGCTTATTCTTCTTGCCCTTATCCCAAGCAGGGCCGGATTTACCTTAAGTACCCTTTTGGGGACCCCCCCCCCCCCGTATCGCCTAACGATTCTAAATTTTTACTGAAAAGATAAAGCTACTCTGTGATTCACTCAATAAGTCATCAGAGGTATTTCGATTAGATTTTTCTGCTAATAATTCTGTTATTATTATTTTAGCATAAAAATCTTTTTAGAAACAAAATTTTTGCTTCAACTTATTTTGAAAATTAATTTAAAAAAATGTGTTATTTTAAGAACGTTATTCAAAGCATAAAAAACTCATAATTCCAAAATTTTTGTCACTTATTTGACAACAATAAAGCACTTCGTTGCAGAAGAAATTATTGAATAGAAAACGTTGTTCGACAATGACAAATTAAAGGCGATCCTGGAAGCTGATAATTCTCAATCTTCAGCTGAATAGCAGCATCTTACGACGTTAGCATCAACACAATATTAGTCCATTTGAATCAAATATGCAAGGTAAAAGATATTGCCAAATGGGTGCCCTACCGATCTCAATGATCGTCAGTGCGTAGTACTCTTCGAGACGTGCCTTGCACTGCTCAATAGGCACACAAGCGAAGGAATTTTGAAACGCATTGTTTCCTGCGACAAAAAATGGATTCTGTTTGACAATCGCAAGCGCAATGGAAAGTTGGTTGAATCCTGGTTCAGCAACTAAACAATGCCTTAAACGAAAACTTACCTCTAGATAAGTGATGGTTACTGTTTGGTGGTCTAACGCCGGTGTGATTAATCACAGCTTGATACCAAACGGGATAAGCATTACTGCAGATGTGTACTTTAAAGAACTGAACACAATCATGAAGAAGCTCACGTATATCCAACCAGCTTTAGTCAATCGCTCGCCCCCCTGTTCCTGCATGACAACGCGTGACCTAATAGTGAACAACAGACGGTCTCCAAGTAACAAGTTTACAGCTATAACCAAGAAGATTCTGCTGGCTCCTGGCTATTATCATACCCACTGGATGACATGGGGTAGTGACTATGCTTACACCGTCACTACTCGGTGAATTATGAGGTTGGGTGTATGTTATTTTTTCTAAAATTGTTTCCGCTTAGTACTGATCCTTCCAACAATTGGGGGGGGGGGGGGGGGGGGTTCAATTGAGTAATAGACCGGACATCAGCATCAAAATTGTCGTCTGTAACCAAAAAGATTTAAATATATATAAAAAATATATATATATATATATACTACTACACATTTAAATTTCTTTGTCTGTAACTTTTTCATATAGGATATATTTCCGATTTTTGTCATTTAGTCTTAGTGACATCGTCAAAAGGTCAAGATGCATTCGTGTCATAAATGTAAAAAATATTTTTAAAGAAAGTATACCCGGTTGTGCATTAAGGTATTGTAAGTCACGATATGGAGCAAAAATGAATGTGATTTCGGTGTATTATCGTAAGAATGTTGTATATTTACTAAATAATCTTTAAATTTTACTATTTCTCGTAGATTTATCTGGAACATTTATTATTGTTGAAATAAGCGCCCTCTGTTATCCAGTAACGTCACTATTTATTTAACAATGTGTTAGTGATTGACGCGTATCTATAACAGTTTTTCACTTTATATTTAATAGTGTCACCTAATGGGGAATACCTAAAATGTTTTCCAAATAAATATTCAGCGTAGTATTGCTTTGTTTCGCTAGAGGGCGTAACACACGCTTGAGTTCACAATTTTTGTACGCATATGCTCCCAATGCCCGTTCTATAGTATATATATAAATCTCCTTGGCCTTAAATATTTTATTTTAATATCTTTCGTTACAGCTTTCACAAACAATGTCGTATGTACCAATTTTCCTTCAGCGGAAAATACTACCGGTATACCCGAACGTGTTTTGCAAGGAAGTATATGGAGAGTAAGTTTTATCTTGCTTGATTGTTCTGGTTTTTCTACGTCACTGTACTTTATTTGAATTGCTATTGCTACTATATTATATATATTGCTAAAGCAATGGATCAGAATTCTAATAAAGTTATGCATGCATGCATCGTTTAAAAAAAACCTAGATTTATCTAGGTTTGTTTTAAATGATGCATGTTCTTAAAGATTTTTCCTCATTGCATCACACTGGACAAAATGAGTAGGCATAGATAATATTTTTAATGTATAGTATACGGGTGACAAACGAGCACACAGTTCACCTGATGGTAAGTAGATGCTGTGGCCCATACACATCTACATCTAGCTTCAATAAGGAATCAAAATGTAGATGCGTTATCACCTCTGAAGACTACGATGGAATGCCTCGTTTCCAGTAAAAGGGGTCTGCGGTTCTCTACACTCACCATACGAAACACGGCAGCATTAAGTTGCTAATTCACAATGGTATTCTGTGAAAACGTATCCTTCCCAGGTGGAGCCAAACCATTCATGCTACAACTATAAAATACCTGTTGTGTGCTTCTTCCACGTGTTTATATTATATTGGTGGGTAGTTACATGCGGGAAAGAGGACATGTTCGACGCCTGGTAACCTTTTTTATATCATTTTTTTCGACGCCTACGTTCTATTGTGGATTTGTGAACGGCTGTAATGATAATGATGAAGATGATGATAAGGGCAGTGTTAATTTACTGTGTTGGATTATTTATTAATTTTCGTTTCTAAAATACTTTTTGTACATACTATACTGAACGAAGTTTTACCTTCAACTGAACAGAATTCAATAGTAATAAACGATGAGTTTGAGACGTTTTCCTCAATTCTGTATTGGGTAAGTTTAAATTACTTTGTTCCTTTCCAGTAAGTTCATTTCTTCAACAATGTTTTGCGCTGGAACTATTACAACTGGGGAAGGAGCGTGTGCGGTGAGTTTTAGAATGGATTCTATAAAAATGACTACGGTTTCGTTTATATTACAGAAGCGATCAGCCACAGCTTCGCCTAGATTGGATCGATTAATGTGGCGTTATCTGGGTTAAAAATAATCAAAGACCAATTATTTTATCATTTTTTTATATCTTTGTATATAGCCTTGACCTCTCTAGGCATTGCTCTATGTGTTCATAAAGTTTCATCGTATTTGGTGAAGCAAATTCAGAAAATTATCCTGGACAGACTGGGAGACAAAATTTTTAAAAATTGGTATTTATGTCTTAATAATCTGCGAATGAGCCGTGGTAGCTCAGATGGTTAACGCTTGCTGTAAATATAACAGAACGCGAGTAACCCGGGTTCGATCCCCGACGGCACCAATGAAAATTTTAATTGCAATTTTAAGTGCTGATTTACTACGTGCGTGACGGTGAAGGAAAACATCGTAAGGAAACCCGCATGTCTGAAGAATAAGAGAAAAAAATATTTCGAAGACATGTGAAGTTCGCCAACACGCATTGCCATAAAACCCTCTCAGAAATGAGGGGAGGCCTGTGCCTAGAAGTGGGACGAGTATAGGCTGTAACTTTACTTTACTTTAACCTGAAAATAACCCCCGAGCTTAATAAAAAGCCAGCTATGTCATTATTACAAACAAACACTTCAATTAAACGGATCATAGATAAAGCCAATCTGTGTATTGCATCTGCGGCATGAATAGATCTACTCGACAGGAGAAAGATCACGCTCGCACAGAATCAACAATACCACAGCCCTTTCTCTGTATGTCTTACTAAGTCGTTACACTATTCAGTGGGCGGCCGCCTTACACTTCACTCACCAATACAAAGCTGCCAATCGAGAACCTTTCTTTTCTAACACTTATCGATTTTTATTATCGATCGACATCGATTCGATAGCTATTCGATACTATTTTAATCTGGTACTCTTGAACTGTATAAACTGATTTTCTCGAAACAGTGCCAAAAACACTTTATTAAGACTCGATTAAGACACCTTTCAAAGAAAAAAAAAAACTTATTCAAAATCGGTTCATCCGATCAGAAGCTATGATGGCACAGACGGACACACAGATACACATATACACACTACAAACTTATAACACCCCTCTGTTTTCATCGGGGGTTAAAAACGACATCCGACGTGCAAATGTTATAGTTACTTAGGTCTAACATATCATGTTGTAAAGTGCTCGAAACGTCGGTAATATAAAAATAAGTTAATAAACGCAATGAAATTTCAAGTAAAATTACATTTGTTTGTCACAGTAATTTAATTAATCATATGGGTAAATTTATTTTCAGCACGACGCCGGTGGCCCCGCAATAGTAGCTGGAAAATTAGTCGGGATTATCTCATTCGGTCCTTCGATTTGTGGGTTCCCTAATGCGCCGACCGTATTCACATTAGTCGGAGCCTTCGCTGATTGGATAGAGAAGATCAAAGAAACTGTATGTAGTTAACCGAATATGTAGAATAGATTAGATTAGAATCATTTTTATTCAATATACATTAAAAGAAACTTTTTACTTTTGCCGCCTGTTACGAAAAAAACTCTATCGTGGGAAAAAAACAGCAAGAAACCCAGCGGGACTTAAAAAAATCTATTTATAATTTACTACTTTACGCAATAGTCTAAATACTTAAGAAACAGCAACAACTCAATCATGTACCTCGCTTCGCGTCAACTGTAATTCCGAGAAAATCAGTGGATTCAACGAGACTAAGCTGCCCCCATATAAAAGCACACCGTTCAAAGCAAAGTGTATGCGCCCTCCTTTCTTCCCCTCCTCCATCTTCTCACGAAAAAAAAAAGCAAAGTGTACTACTTTTGAATATAGCATTATTCACTTTGTAATATTTAAATAGTTGTTTTTTAAGTCGGTAAATCAAACAATACGAAACAAGCACACAGCCCACCTGATGGTAAGTGAATGCTGTGACTCATAGACATCTACATTTATTCTCGATTAACAATCAATATACACATCAATACACAATATATAAAATTCTTATTATACTTAACTTAATGACATGTCATATCGCTGTGTAACCAATCCATCATGCCAATTCACCCCAAGGTTATCGTAAGAAGTAGCGTCGTATAGGAAATTATTTGAATCAGAAGTTACCTTGACGAAATTGATATAAAAGTTGTGGAAATTTATTATCTAAGAGAAATCTTGGTAATAATGAATCCTTATTTCTTACACATTTTTATGCAAAACCAAGGGAATTGCAGGTGCGTTGCCGGCCCTTTAGAAAGGAGTAAGCTCTTTTCTAGAAGGTCCCCAGGTAGTATCGGTCCGGAAAAATCTATTCCAAAGAGAGGTCGTACGCGGAAGAAAGCTCCTAGTGGAACGTACAGCGGTGGACCGCCAATCATCCAGATTGTGTGAATGGTATCAGGAGGTTTGCCGCGTAGTGCGTTCATAAAATTTGGCGACTGGGATTAATCAGAATAATTCTCAGAGCACGATTTGTAAATGTTGTAAAACGCGACTGAGGGAAACAAATCATTACAGAAGCCTAAAAACTCCTAAAAATAAAGAACTCTGCGGTTGCCAACCCACTTGCCCAGTGTGACGACTAAGACAAAGTATTCTCCCCATGAGCCAATCTCAAGGGAGGACAATGTTTAGCAGTGGACTTTAATGGACTGTAACGGTAACGGTATTTTTTATAGAATAAGCGTAGCAAACGAGCACACAGTCCACCTGATGGTAAATGGATGCTGTGGCCCATAGACGTCTACATTTATACTTGTATAAAAATTAAAACGCAGAAGCGTTGTTACCCCTAAGGCCTGGATAGAATGCCTCGTTTCCAGTAAAAAAAGGTCTCCGGATCTCTACACTCACCATACGAAACACAGCAGTATTACGCTGCTATTTGACGCTGGTATTCTGTGAGAGCGTGGTCCTCTCCCGGTTGAGCCGACCCATTCGTGCTACAACTATAATATAGCTGCAGCGTGGCTCTACCACGTATAAAATAAAAATAAATCGCACAGTGGTGGAGCGGCAATCATCCGGATGGTATGGATAGTATCGCGAGTTTATTCTACTTCTATTACATCATAAAACATATGTTTTTTTATTGAAATAATACTAATTTTTACGGAATTTATCGCGTATATTTAACTTTTTTACCCGACGTTTCATTTGTTCCCCAATTGCGAAAGTTGGGAGGTAAAAAGGAAATATATTATATCGATATAGTGATCTGTGTCAGACAGGTCAACTAAGAATTTTATCAAGAAATATTTTGTAGGATCTAATGTTCACAGAATAAAGGAAAATCACCCAATAATTCTAGTGATTGGGTCTCTTTTGGGTCTTCTTCTAGAAATTTGATTCTATTTACACGTGGTAGACTGGTAGAGCCACTATGAACATACACAATGAATGGGTCAGCTTGACAGGGATTAGACCAAGCTCTCGCAGAATACCAGCATAAAATAGCGGTTTAAAGCTGCTGTGTTTCATATGGTGAGTGTATATTAGCATATACAGGATTATTTTATTGCTTTTTTTATCTCTAATTCACAGATGCCAAGCTACTATATTGGGAAGAAGGGCACAACAACCCGCATCCCGTATGGTGAATACCAGCAAACGCAGCAGCAGCAGCGGTCGCAGTTTTATACACGGTTCACTTCGTCAGCTGGTATGAACGGGGTAGTCACCACCAGCGCCACGCTTGACCAGCCCACTCTGACCACTGAGACCGGTGCCTTACGGAGCAAGAAGTCTAAATTTGTTGATTTTACTTCCGGAGATGATACGAGTTCGGAGTAACTGGATATTTTATTTACTTACCCACAATATCCCTGGTCCCTGGTCCCACTTTCGTAATCTGTCGTAGGTTACACACAAATTTACTAGATAACAGGAATTTCTTTAACATGTCAGGAATTTAGGAATTATGTCAGAAAATCAGGAAAAAATTCATCATTTCATCAATGTCAGGCATTATTGAAACGGAAAGAGAGATCGAATATTTAAAATGACCCAATTGAATAAAATAATTTAATTGGTGTTATTTAATTATAAGAAAATTAGGAAATTTGCTGTTTAATCAGGGAATTTGTGAGGAGATCTAGGTTTTGGATGGACTTTTTCTGTCATGAAATTATCTGGTAACCTTTTCGAAGTCTTACACATATAATATCAAATCGATCACAATTTTCTTGGAGGAATTGCCACTGTGTGTATCCAGGATTATCTGACACGATCACATTTCCTCTTTTCTTGTAAGAAGCACTCTAATGCTTTTCCAGTTAAGGCTTTCTTTTAAACCGATCCGAGTCCAGTTTTAATACACTATTTCATGTCAGAACTATATGTAATAGTTGAGTTTAGTTTTTGTCACTGCAGCCTATCGAAGTCCTTTATTTTCCGTCCTTTATTTTTATATATTGAGATAAGGGTGACAAACGAGCACACAGTCTAACTGTTAAGTAGATGCTGTGGCCCATAGACATCTACATTTTTCCTCGATTAAGAATCAAAATGCAGATGCGTTTCACCCCCGATAACTAATATGGAATGCCTTGTTTCCAGTAAAATAGGCCTCCGGTTCACTACACTCACCATGGAAATCATAATAGCATTACGCTACTATTTTACGCTTGTATTCTGTGACAGCGTGGTCCTTCCCCGGTCGAGCCGACCCATTCGTGCTACAACCATAATATAGCTATATATAGCTATATATAGCTATAGCTGAACGTGACTCTAGCATGTGTATTACGTGTGTATTTGCCATAGTTTTTTTTTATAGGATAGGGTGACAAACGAGCACACAGTCCACCTGATGGTAAGTGGTTGCTGTGGCCCATAGACATCTACATCTATCCTCGATTACGAATCAAAATGCAGATGCGTTGTCACCCGTGAGGACTAAGATGGAATGCCTCGTTTCCAGTAAAAAGGGTCTCCGGTTCTCTACACTCACCATTCGAAACACAGCAGCATTAAGCTACTATTTGACGCCAGTATCCTGTGAGAGCGTGGTCTTTCCCCGGTCGAGTCGGCCCATTCGTGCTACAACTATACTACTAATATAACTGCAGCATGGCTCTACCACGTTTAAGTTTTAAAAGTTGCCACGCTTGACGGGCGGTTTAACCAGAGTTTTTAGTTTCGGGTTATTCCGTTTATCCACTCTAAGAAATCCACCCTAGTGGGGATGATCGGAATCGCGTGTTCGTTTATCCACCCCAGACGGGGTGGATAATCGGAATTCGTATATTATTTTTCTTCCGATTCCCCCCAACCCCAGGCTGTGTACAGTTGTTTATAAAAACATGATAGAAACTCGCCCAGGATTACATAACATAAACACTCACGCCTATCACCCAGAGGGGTAGGCAGAGACCACAGACTTCCATTTGGCACGATCCTGACACACATTTACGTGGTAGAGCCTATATGCTGCAGTTATATTAGTAGTATAGTTGTAGCACGAATGGGTCGGCTCGACCGGGGAAGGACCACGCTCTCACAGAATACCAGCGTGAAATAGTAGCTTAATGCTGCTGTATTTCGTATGGTGAGTGTAGAGAACCGGATACCCTTTTTACTGGAAACGAGGCATTCCATCTCAGTCCTCACGGGTGACAACGCATCTGCATTTTGATTTTTAATGGAGGATAGATGTAGATGTCTATGGGCCGCAGCAACTACTTACCATCAGGTGGACTGTGTGCTCGTTTATCACCCTATTCTATAAAAAAAAACCTCTCTCGTCTCCTTCACATCCATATACCTACGCATACATGCTCGTCGCTTAAGGGTACTCCTAATTTGGCCCGTTTTCAATAAATCGCCAATTTGGTCGATAAATTTTCGCCTAGGACGTCCCTTTCCGACTCTGCCATTCACTTCTGCAACATAAATTTTCTTTGTCACTCTTTCCACATGACCAAACCACCGAAGCATTCCTTTCTTAATCCTGCTCACAACATCATCTTGCAAACCACACTCTTGACTCAGGATTACTTAGTAGATATTAGCATACTTATAAAAACACATACTTGTACATATTTCTAGTTTAAAGGTTAAAACTGAAATACTTTTAATTGTTCAATGACATGTCATTTAGGAGATATCTTATGACAAAAGAAATGTTTTACTACAATTAATTTCAATTATATTTCAATACTTCAATAAAGTAGGTATTTATATTAAATAAATATTTTAAGATAAACACCTACTTACAGTTAAACACAGTATTGGAAATAGTACAATTTAACAAGTTTTAAAATGTTACTAAGAGACGAATTTATACACGATATACAATAATTACGTCTACTCAATAATGAACTAAAGACCGATTTACACTTCGACAAGTACAGTAGCGAGTTTAGTTACAGTGGCTACAGTCGTCGGCAGCACGAACGCTTATCTCTTACTCACGTGTACTCGATACTATATTGTAACTATATGTAAACAAACCTTGTGACTCAATATTAAAACGAACGAATGAAAAGGAATGATTACGTTTATAAATTGATATTATTGTAGGTGTAGAGTCATTTACTGTGTGTAAAAATAAGAAAAAGTATTGAAACTTATTAATAATAGTGTGTTAATTAATTTAAAACAGTTATTTACAAAATACTGCATGTATAATTATTTACGGAGGAACATTTTTATGTTTATAAAACCATGTTTCACGTCTTATGAATTGTGATTTCCGAACGCGACATTCTTAAGATAAACATATGACTTCGCGCTTCGTGTTGTTTTAATAGTTTTGTATTTTAGATTGGTTTTAGTTAATTTTTGCTGAATTTAATAATGATGTCGTCAAGAACTAGCCACACAGTTTACAATAATAGTAGATTTCATGTAAACGTAAGTAACTATATTAAAACATGAGTTTGGATTATTTTTCAGTCTGTGTATTCATTGCCTATTGATATTGATTCATTCTGTTAAACAAAGATTATTGTTTATTTCTAGGGAATGGTGATTAATAGAAAGTACAGAATTAGTGCACGGACTACAGTGGTGTATTCAAAAGTACGAAGAGCTACGTAATTTGCTCCACAGCCAAGGAATCGAAGTCTCGGAGTGAAAAAAGTAGCGAAAAGTAAGTTCTAGTTTTATTGTTCTAAAACCTTCAATACAAATCAAGAGCGCTTAGATAAAGTTTTAATTGCATAGTTCATTTCATGAATTTTGAGTTCACTGTCGTTTTATTTGGTTTGCTTAAGGATTGTGGAGTGATTTAAATAAAGAAGTGGCCAAAAATGAATAAAGCTGCTCATAGCATTCATTAAAAATATTTCTCACATACCAAGAGAACAGGGTGATTTAACATAAATAGAACTTTAGTAGAAATCAACTGACAAACTTTCACTTTAACATGATAATATAATGACTTTACACTTTCTCAATGAAAATATATAATTCAGAAAAAAAAATATGTATATTTGAATATAAATAACTTCAGTGTAAGACTCAGTGGTTACCTATACAAAATTAATAAAACAGTGATGCCTGCAGAGGTACATACAGATTTAATGATTATACCACCTGAAATTCCTGCTATTGGTATGTCTTCAACTACACATGATGTAAGTATCTACATTTTACTTAAATAAAATTACTTAATAATAATAATTTCATAATTTAAGTATTAGTTGTGTGTTAGCATAACTGTTTATTTGAAATTAAGACTAAAAAAATTAAATAAATAATAAGAATTACTTAAAATTCAAGTTATTCATTATATCTTTTAACCTTTAAATATTTCAACGATACAATAAGGAAATAACTATGAAAGAAATATAAAAAATTATGTAAAAACTTCAAGTTTTTCAATCGATCTTTTTCAGATGATGAAGACTAAAAACACTCCTGGCTGCAGCAAGGATCCAGTACTTATCTCCAACCAATCCGATTCCTAACGCAACCTACATCCCTAACACCTCCAGATCCCAGCAGCACTAAAATGTACTACACCGAAGAAATCTCCAACTGTTCTCAATAGGCAACCCACTTCCATTTTCGCGCCGTCAACCCAAAAAAAACATTCAGATCATTAGAATAATGTTATTTTTAAGTGAGAAGAACACAGAACGATAATAAGCAAAGGATGTTTGTAGAATTAGAACAAGAGAGGATTCGACAGAGAAGACGTTGAGCTTCGTTAACATGATACTGAGCTGCAGTTTCGAGCTGTGTGATAACATATATTATAATAATCTGTACTTTTTTATTGTCCATGTTTTAAATAAAATGTCTCCTTGAAATTGTTGAAGTACTTTTTTATTAGAATTTAATATTAATACCGATTTATATAGAAAACACTTATCATCTAAAGTCGTAATCCCAAAAAAACAAGTCAAAACATAAATTCAAACTCTGTATTAATTCGTTCAAGCTCTGTACATATACAACACAGTAGAGAATCAAATTTTAGTTTCAATAGAAACAGAAATAATTTTTTTTTAATTCAATATATATTATTAATAGTACTTATTCAAAGTCATTCTTATGTTTAATTTACCCCTATTTCGGAAGAAACCTGTGTCCAGGGATGAATTAGCACAAAACCCTGCTGGAAATTAAAAACAAAATGTTTACAATCATGTATTATGTTGTTTTATAATTAAATATACAAATAATATTGGAAATAGTTTAGTAGCGACTATCTCATTCCCAGGGGTTATTGTCATCCATAAATTTCTTAATACATATTATATTCATATGTGGTAGAGCCATGCTGCAGTTATATTAGATGTATAGTTGTAGCACGAATGGGTCGGCTCGACCGGGGAAGGACCACACTCTCACATAATACCAGCATAAAATAGTAGCTTCATGCTGCTGTGTTTCGTATAGTGAGTGTAGAAAACCGGAGACCCTTTTTACTGGAAACAAGGCATTACATCTTAGTCTTCAGGGGTGACAACGCATGTCTATGGGCCGCAGCAACAACTTACCATCAGGTGGACTGTGCTCGTTTGTCACCCTACCCTATAAAAAAACCATTTTTAAATTTAATATTTGCTTAATATTTTTTGAACTTGACAGTGGACTACATAGACCATAATATACAGCGGGCACACTTGGCAGGTGGGTTGTCAAACACAGTTTTTTAATTTTTTAATTGATATTGCGAGGAGACTGCCGCCCATCTCGAATAGGGTAGTGGACATTCTTTTACCGTTAAACTTACAACTTGCACTTTAAATAATGAAAATACTTTCGGCAATAAAATAAATGTTCAATCTCTTTTTCAGGAATAGTTTATTTGTTAAACATAGGTAGGTTTAAACATTTAAAGTCTTGCGTTACAATTATTAGAACGCTATGTTTTGTCTTAAAGACATACAAATATAATGATGTGTTCTTATGAGAATCATGCCATAAAAATAAATTGGAATAAAAATTAATGAAATTGCTACATTGATAAAATTAAATAGATGACAATAACAAAATAATATCATTAGTCAATATAATTGGTCAAAATTATCATTTAAGAACTCGTCAATTTTATAATAACATTTGTCTATATTCATTACTTAAGCACTTTTTTAAATTTAAATAATAATATTTTTATTGTATCAGGTAGTTTATTATAAATTCGTGGGGCAATACCAAAAAAGCTTTTTTTCATTAGTAATGTTTCACATTTTATGTAACATAACTTATTAACGTATTGGGTGCGTATTGGATTCTTTCTAATTATATTTGTGGTGAAATATGCGGAAATGTGATCCATCAATACAACCAATAACACCCGTTATCTTGTATGTTTTAAGAAATCTATAGAAAGCCACAAAAACACTAGTTATACTAAAACCGCCACAATAGGATTTATCCAGTGTCGTGGAGGCAGTAATTACTTGTAGGCCATACAAATACTTGTTCCGTGCAGGATACAAAACCTCGGCCCCCTGCGCTACAATTCCTTGCTAAGCCACTACACCACGGAGCCGTCAAAAATTAGACTAGAGAAATCAACACAGCTAAAAATAAGTATGTAAGTACTTGACATTGAAGTGGGCAACCTGATAAAGGTATTGGTTATTATTTATTGACTGTTAAGTGCCTCCGTAACTTGAGAGACACATTGGATAACACTTTTTTGGTCCAAGTTATTACCCATACCGACTAAACGTTGATAATAGCTTGTTGCATAAAATAATAAAGCATAAATAACCTGAAACATAAATGAAAATAAAAAACTGAGTAACTGCAGGAGGTCCTTTAATTTTGTACATTATTTTTTATACCTTAAGCTCTAAGCTTATCGTTTTACTCCCTCTGAAGTTTTCAGAGCAAAATTAACGGCAGAGTAATTTAAATGCATTTTTACTTAATCTGTATCTTTTTTTTAAATTCCAATTCAGAATTATCCGGAGGGTCTTCCGTTTGCCGAATAAAAATTCGTTGAGTTATATCACTGGAACGATTTAGATATATTTAATTGAAACAGCTATCAAAATCTAATGATTATTAATCAAATAAATAGTTAAAATAAGGGTACATATATATGTAATATACCAATTAGTAATACTTTAAATAGTAAATTTTGCGTACCTTAATTCTCATCTTTGCTTTCTTGCCTCGACTGCCAAATGCCACACAAAATAATAAAAAGTCGTAGATCGCATTCTACTTGTTGTTAATAAAAATATTTTAAACTTAAATCAACGAAAACCCCAGGAAAACTTAAAACTAATACTTCTCGATAGCGTTCTCACCGTAAAAATGTCGGTGAGAAAGATTTCGTAGATCTCTACAGTGTATAGACGATAACGTACGTCAAAAAAAGATTCGTGCTGCCGATTCCCATACATTTTGTGTCTTACTATACGTTAAACTATACGAAAGCGATACGTAACGTAGCGTTAGATGTTCGTGCTTCTGAATTTTAGTTCCAAATACGCCCACGGAGCGCTGTTCAAATTCCCATACAAAATTTAACTGAAACTAAACTGTGGCGTAAACTATACGATAGATCAAAATGTTCGTGCTAGGGGTACTGAACTAAACTCGCTCGTTTACATGAACGGCGAGTTTAATTGCAGGTGACGGGAGACGCGTGGGAGGGCAGCACTTGGCACTTAACTCGCCGAAAAATAGCTCAGCCGGCTATTCCGTTCAACTTAATCTTTCTTGCTACTTAACTCGCTTATTGCCGTTCAAACGAGGTTCAAACTAAACTCGCCAGGTTCGCAAGTTAACTCGCTACTGTACTTATCGAAGTGTAAATCGGTCTTTAGTGTTGGTTATTGCCTGGACATATTGCAGAATTTATAAGTTACTCATTATTATTTAAAACTGATAAGTTTAATTTGATTTAAATGCAATACGTAATATGATTTTTGTTTAAGTTTTTGGTTGTTAAAAATTAAACAATAATATGTTAAAGTATAAACATATTTTCTCTTCAACTGTACTTGGGGTGGAAAGGCGGAACAATAATCAAAAAGGGAATTTCGATTATCCACCCCGTCTAGGGTAGATTAACGAATACTCGTTTTCGAGTATCCACCCTAGGGTGGATTTTTTTATAAGGCGATTCAAACGAGCACACAGTCTACCTAATGGTAAGTGGTGGGTAACATCCGTGAGGAGTTAGGTATAATGTCTCGTTTCCAGTAAAAGGGTCTCCGGTTCTCTGCACTCGCCATACGAAACACAGCAGCATTAAGTTACTATTCGACGCTGGTGTTCTGTGAGATCTTATGGTGGATAAACGGAATGACCTTCGTTCCTCGTTGTTCTTAGGATGTCGCTGCTGCACATCGCCCGATTTTTTCTCTCTTTCGTCTCTTACTACACCCACGGGACGGTATGTGATGGTGGATATTCTTACACCGACAGTACACGGTCAAATCGAGTTTAAATTATTTACAAAAATATATCCTATGACATATTATGGCAGCTCTCGTACTTTAGGTATTGTAAGGGGCGACTACAGAAAATTGCAGAAAGAACGTACGGGTTCGGATAGATGGCGATATAGTCATTTCGTTTCTGTCGGGCGTAAAATGTGCGGACCGGTGACAGATAGCAGGGTCAGCTCCGAGACGTCTGGAAGTGCCATCGTCAATCCACCTGGCAAGAATAACAAAGGTACAATGTCCTCCGTACAATGATAGAGATCCATGTCCAGTAGTATTCTTCTGGCTGAATGTAAAGAACAAGATATCTAAATATTTAAAAGAGTAGTCCTTTGTCACTTACAAGTTTTGAAGAGTGATGGTAGAGTACTTACCTGAAACAAATATATGTAATTAATGAAGTGCTTGGGCGTGCTATAATTACGTTATACTTGTACTTAATGAAATTAAACAGAAGGTTATAAATTGCGTTTATATTTTTTAATAAAATATTACTAGAAACACTGGCAAAAATTCTAATACTCCCGCTATTTGCTCCTAATATTTAAAAAAAATTCTATGTTTAAGTACTTACTACATAAAAAATATGACCAACGTAGAACGATCCCAAAAATATTTCTTTTCTGTTTAAAACAGTTTCAATGCGATACTGATTTTTGAAGAATTCAGCGGAACTGATATAAAACATTCTATTTTGCGAATATAGACGTGGAATTACTAAATAGTTAGAAACAAAATTAGTTAGCATTTCTAAACGGTTAACAGATGTATGTAAATGCTGGTTCAATACTTTTCCGACGGTGACGGACAGCAGTAAAATTTCATGTATATAAATGTCGTAACATATTTTATAATATAGGTTAACAACAACTGGAGTTTCAAGAGCAATCTCAAAGCCGTCTTACATCAGCGACGCTTGTACGAAAAACTGAAATGCATATCATTTCATCCCGAACTACGAGGATGTATTGAATTAGTGTTTCTACATACGAGACCCGGTCTCTGTTTTCTCAAAAAAAGACTGTAAGGCAGTGGGCATATTTATATAAACAAAATCTTGTTATTTTATTTTTACAAATATTCCCGCAGATTTTAAAGTACGTTAGTTTACGTCGCTCGAAACAGAT